>OY998263.1:6002500-6580979 GCA_963922045.1 Persicaria maculosa | reverse complement strand
AATCCTCGAGTAGGGTGTTATTCGAGTCGAACGAGCCGAGCTTGACATGTTCAAGCTTGGTTCGTTTGTTAAACGAGCTCAAGTCAAACCGAGGCTAATTTTTTAAACGAGCTTATTTTATGATCAAGTTTGGCTTTTTTAGAAAATGAACGAGCTCGAGTCGAGCTTTTTTTAGCTTTAAGCAGTTCTACTTGCTTATAACATATTAACTTAAAGTAAAATTTAGAAATTTCATAAAAACCGAGCCTAAATCAAGCTTAAAATCATGTTCAAGCTCGATTTGTTTAGGTAACAACCCTAACCGAGTCGAGTTTTTTTAGCTCGAGTTGTTCAGTTCATATAACAGCTCTATCCCGAACCAAAGCTGATTTTCACGCGTTTGCCAATGGGTCTCTTCATCTTTCATACTCCTTTATTGATTATTTTGTTTTACCGTTTTACCAAAACTCCAACTACCGAGCTATTCTTATTAATGACTATCTAACCAAACCCCAACTACCGAGCTATTCTTATTAATCTCCCTATTAAATTTATATTAAAAATAATTTAGTTACTTGACATTTAAAATCTTGGGTTGGAACCATGACTTTTTTTAACATTAAACATAAAAAAGATGGAAATTTGATGGATTGAAAATTTTTTTTGGGTTAAAATTCAACAAGACATTCATCTAGTAAAGATTCTAATCAACTCAACGTGTTTAGAGGTCTGAAAATAACAAAGGAGAAAATGTATAAAACCACCCTTTATTCACCTTTATTTGTAATTAACCACCCCTTATTCAAAAATTTTCACTTAACCACCCTTTATTCACCTTTGTTTGCAATTAACCACCCCTTATTCAAAAATTTTCACTTAACCACCCCTTATAACAAATTGTTTGCAAGTAACCACCCATCCTCCCATTTTTCTTTAAATTAAACTTCTATTAAATTCAACTTAAAAGTAAAAGACGAAAATGCACCCAAATTTGGTTTTACAATTTTTATTTATTATTATTTATACAAAATTACCATTAATGTATGCAAGTTATGTCCACCTCTGCTAGTAGGTCAGATGTAGTCATACCTCTTTTGGTCATTGACGCTTTATTTGCACCATCCTCTGGCAATGCTTGATAGTAGACCTGTCAGAACACGATCCGAACTGGTCGACCCGACCCTAAATTTTTTGGTCAAGAGCCGAAAATTTTGACCCAAATTTTTTTTCCTACCCGAACCCGAAAACCGGGTAATTTTTCGGGTCATCTGGGTTTAGACCCGGTGACCCAATTGATCCGGTGAACCGATTAACTCGATTGATTTATAATTATATATGATTAATTTTTTTTATGGAGATTCCAATTTATTACATTTTATAATTACAATCACTTGATCTTTCATTTTCAAATCAACTTTTATATTTATTTGTATTGTATAATACTCTCTCTGATCGATAATATTTTATTTTTAAGAAGATAAAAATATTAAAATATTAAAAAAATTCTATGCTTAATACTAATTGCATTAAATTATTTATTTTTACAAAATTATTTAAAATTTTGATATTCTAGATATTTTTAAATTTTATTAAAAATTACAAGAAATAGTAAAAATCAAATATTTTAGATCAAATATAATATATAATTACAAGCGCTAGAACTTAAGAACGATGTCTTTAATTTTAGCATTTTAAAATTATCACAAAATTACCAAATCGTGATTTTTTTAATTTAAAAAATAGAAATTGACAAACCCGAAATCGACCCGATTTGACCCGAAATCGGGCCAAACTCGAGTTCAAGTCAACTCGGATCTACACGGGACCCGTTTTACGCGAAACCCAAAATGACCAAATTTGGGGGCATTTTCGTCTTTTACTTTAAAGTTGAATTTAAAGAAAAATGAGAGGATGGGTGGTTACTTGTAAACAATTTGTTATAAGGGGTGGTTAAGTGAAATTTTTTGAATAGGGGGTGGTTAATTGCAAACAAAGGTGAATAAAGGGTGGTTAAGTGAAATTTTTTAAATAAGAGGTGGTTAATTGAAAACAAAGGTGAATAAAGGGTGGTTTTATGCATTTTCGCCAATAACAAATCTTATTTCGTGGAAATGCCTTCATTTGGGCAGAAGCTTTGAGTTAATGCAATTTGTTGTGCTTTGATAAAAAAAAAAATTACTTACCAAAAAAAAAAAAAAAATTTAACGTGGTGTACATGCTATTGAAAACTTTCGTGGGGTAATTTTTAAAAGTGATTTTTTGAGTTTTTTTTTTAAATATGATATAATAATTATGTAGAAATAAAATATTTTTTTAAATATTAATTTAAGGGTAAAATAATTCCGGAGACGGGGTTGTGGGGCATCTTTGTGGAGTGTCACTATATACCCAGCAAGCACGTCCTTAAGGACGTGCAAGTCTGGGACTGTGCACGTCCACTAGGAAAGCCTTGCACGTCCTTAGCAACGTGCAAGCACGTCCTTAAGGACGTGCAATGCTTGCACGTTGTTAAGGACGTGCAAACCCTAGTTAGGGTTTTGCGTTTAAGGTTTAGGGTTAGAGTTTAGGTTTTCTGACGGTTTTGTAATGTTAATTGATAAAATTGAAGTGTTTAGCTAGTGAATTTGAAGGATTTAGGGTCAAAATAAATAGAACACAAGAATTGTTAAGGTTTTCATTCGGATAATATGCGAATAACGTTACAAGGAACGGAAAAAAAGGTTTACATTCATAATTTTAATAAAGTTGTGGAATACAATCTAGGAAAATAGTAAAGGACGGCCGGACTCGGCACGCAAGGCTCGAAATCTCTCAATCTGAGCTTGAAACGGAGCATCCCATTCTTCGACGCTCGGATGATGATGTTCGACCCATTCTAGCGGAGGCGGCGCAAGAGGAGCGTTAGGACGCAACTAGATCTATGAGAACAAAAAATTAGAGTTAGAGTATTGACATATATATGAAAAGCATGAATAGGTAATAAAAAAGACGTTTGAAGTCGTACCGCGGCAAAATGGTCTTGGTTTCCGATGCAGGCTACACCAAGAGTTGCTGATTGAGGGTTGTTAGCAGGTGTCGGCGAGATCATGGGGAGACATGTGAACGGATGATGCCAAGCTAGGACGGCGAGAGGAATCTGATATACCGTTGCAAATACTAAACCCATAATGGGTAGCTCTATCCACCGTCTCCTATCACCATGCACAGCTCCCGCCCATCTCTGGTAGTCGACGAACTGCTGGAATGGGTACCCTCTCGTATAACAACCGGCGTATAGATCGGCGTGATCCTCCAAGTGATTGCATAGTAACGTTTTGAGTTCCGGGAAAGCAACGGGTTGGTTCTGCAGGCATTCCTCGACCCCCGAGGCCTCCCCTTCCTTCGGACGCTTGCTGATGAGGGTGGGTGCAGCTCATCCTCGCATACATCGTTGGAAGCCGTGTATGAAGATGACAACTCATACGACAGTGGGGTGTCGTCGAGGTCAGTCCATGACAAATCCATCTAGAACGGGTGGATGTCCTCGGCGGGTATCGGAGTACCGGAGTTGACGTATGCCTGAATCTCATGGACACAAGGGATCCCGTAACAAACCCTCCAATGTCGGTCCGTGCATACCGGAGGAACCTTTTGGTTCACGACGTCCTGCCACATCTTGTACAGATAATCGAAGCACTTTTGGAGATTAAAGTCTTTACCTCATCGAAAAGGTTGACTTTATACGCCGCTGTTGGCCATTTGAAGCGGTCGATCTCCAAAGTAGTTTGCAGCTCATGCAGTTGACAATCGTTGACTCTATGGATTGCATCGATCACGATGCGGAAGTCACCAGTCGATGAGTGAAGTGCCTCCTTCAGAACCTTGTGTTGACCCTCAACTCTGTACACATTGAAGTGCATATCACTAAATATTCGATATTATATCATATTGTAATGGGAGATATGAAGTAAGGTTGTACCTGTTTGTCGTACGGGTGCCGAGATGGAAGGCATTATCTACGTAGCATCGTACGATGCTCCTGCTGTATGGAAGCCAAACCGACTCTAAATACGGCACCACACCTGGGAATGGGTGCCATGCAGCGTGTAGCGCCCGACGACGTCGGTTGAATGATTCCTCCGACCTCGATTCGAACAGCCCCCAACAGTTGCCCTTAAAGATGCCAGCGTAGTTTAAATTCTTCGTGATCTTCAGAGCAGCTTCCTCGCATCTTCTCGTCACGTGTAACTAACAAAGGAGATGTTGGACGTCGGGGAAGACAACATTCAGCGCCGCCAAGAGACCTAGCTCTCGATCAGTCATGATAGCTTGAGGCTGAACCGTCCCAAGCAAGATCTGAAGTTGTCGCAACACCCAGGCGTATGTGTCTTCGTTCTCTTGCGACATGAAGGCATAGGCGATGCAGTAAGTATTGCCTGAGGGTGTGAACCCGACCACCTCGCACAAAGGAATCCCATATCTGCAAGTGTAAATATGTTACATATAAAATACTTTATAATTGACTATATGTGCAATAATGTAATCGTAATTAAGTAACTTACGCATTTGTTTTGTATGTGCTGTCCATTATGATGACGTAATGGAACCTTCGGAGAAGGCGTATCCCGTCGGGATGCGCGAGGAAGAGGTCGCTCAAGACGTTGTCGTCATCCGGATGTCATCTGAAGTCGTAGTAGTACCTTCTTTCCCGCAGATGGTGCAAGATATCCTGGGTCATCGTCCGACTACCTCTTTCTTCGGCGACCACCATGGCGAGCGTGTTGGTAAGGCTCTTCCTTGACGTGACGCTGGTCTCATCCAACTGCCTCAATCCGTACCCAATGGATTTTGGAGGAGTGCCAATTTTCTTCATCCACCTCGCCATCTTCTTTTCCCCCTCTGTCATCTGTCCGGCGATGGCGTGACCCTTCAAGCTCGTGGAAAGCCCGTGGTTATGAACACCGTGGGTTACCGTCATAACCCAGTGACCCGGCGGAGCTTCGTGTCCGTGTAAAGAGAATGGACAACCACTTATCTTCGACTGCGTGCTCCGGAGCTTCCTCCCGCGTGGTCGGTACTCCCCAAACTGCTCGCAAGCAAGGAGAACCCCGCCTGGACGATTCGACGCCCCCGTCCAAGACCGCTTGATTACTAAAATCATGCAGTGTCTCCGACCCAAGTCCTTGAAATGCGTAACCATTTCGTCACGGTCATTCCAAACCCTTGGGTCCGAGAACTCAGACATAAAGTCTCGAAACTGTATTCACATAATTGGAAATATGAACAAAATGGAAGGAATACGAAATATGTTCACTCTACGAAATCTATCCGTACCTGGGATACTTGAAGACGAGGATTGCTTTGCGGCTCGGCCATAACGATTCTAATGGCGAAAGAATATATCGAAAGAAGTCGAACTTTGTTTTTGGAGTGCGGAATCAAGCTGTCCTCCTTCGCTTCAAATAGGCATTGTTGCGTTAATTGTAAGTAGAACCCTAGCACGTCCTTAAAGACGTGCTGCACGTCCTTAAAGACGTGCTAGGGTTTAGGGTTTGGCTAGGGTTTTAGGGTTTGGCTAGGTTAGGGTTTAGGGTAAGGAAACTGCACGTCGTCAACGACGTGCAGCACGTCCTTAAGGACGTGCAGTTTCGACAAACTCTAAAACCCTAGCCAAACCCTAAAACCCTAGCCAAACCCTAAACCCTAGCACGTCTTTAAGGTAGTTGTATCAAGTATGAGGATATGGATCTCCAAGGTAGTCGCAAGAGTGTCGATCTAATTCGACAATCTGTTTCTGTGCTCCTTCACAAATCCTGAGGGAAGTTCCTAACCAAAATATGCAGGAAAACATTATAAACAACATACACAATCTTGTTTCACGTTTTCGTTATCGGGCAACCTTATCATATTAACGTTTTCGTTTTTGTTATCGGGCAACCTTATCATATTAACGTTTTCGTTTTTGATGTTTACGTTCAATATGACTCGGAAGAAATGAGAAGAGTCTACTCGAGATAGAAATAGAAATATAGAGAGATACAAAATCCGTAATATAAAAGTATAATATCAAGATAGAAACTGCAAAAGTACATCACTGGTCTATAGGATGGCGTACAACATGATCCAAAATCTCCGTCAGCTCGTCCACTAGCTGCTCAATGCGAGGGTCGTGCGCCAGGGCCCTCAAATAGCCCTCGACCTCACGAAAGCAGGCTAACAGTGCCGGACGGATGACGGGAGGCTGAGGGAGGTCCACCCATGGGTCCATGCCGATCGGGTGGACGGGCGCCGGCGGGTCGGGATGGGGTGGCGTGGTCGGCAGCACGTACGGCCGGCTCTGCGACGCGTACCAAGGCAAGTAATCTGCAGTGACACCGGCCTGGCAATCCTCGTTGGTGCGCCTGTGCTCCTCCAGCCTGTAGAAGCGACCCTCGTCCTGCAGGTCCTGCCACCTGTTGTGGCCCGGGGCAAACACGGCGATATACCTCCCGTTCTTCAGGGTCGTGTCGCGGCAGACTTGATCCGGCGCGATGACGGCCTGCGGGATCCCCTGGACCCGTCCGAACTGCCGGAGGCACCTATCGGGCATATACGGCTCCTCCTCCCCGCAGAAAGTGATGGTGCCCCGATAGGTGGACTGACGGTACTGGCCGTCGAAGTCCAGATCACGCCCAAAAGGCATCCACCGGACCTACAATTAAACAAATCAGATGTAATTCACAGCTAAGAATTATAAGTGATATAGATAGAGTCTCGAATACATACATCATCGACGGTAAGACGGTCCACCTCGTCCCGCAGCTCCCGGATCTTCTTCAGCTTCTGGTCGTCCTTCATGCGCTGTGGCGCCTTCGGACCGATGAACTTCGCGTAGAAGCGAGGGTCATCCTTCCTAGCCGGGTCGCTGGACAAATCACCTCGGAAGCGAGGGAAGTACGCCCATGCTCCACCACCCTCCACCTCCATCGCCGTCGCAGCACCACCAACCTCCGTCGCCTCCGTCGCCGCCGTCAGATCCGCCTCCAAGGCCGCCACCGCCGCCCCGAACTCTCTCTCTCTCTCTCTCTTTCTGTCTCCATCTCTCTCTCTCTCTCTCTCTCTCTCTCTCTCTCTCTCTCTCTCTCTCTCTCTCTCTCTCTCTCTCTCTCTCTCTCTCTCTCTCTCTCTCTCTCTCTCGGTGCTCCGGCACTGCTCTCTCTCGCTCGATTTCTCTGAAGACGATGAAGACGAAGACGAAGAGGCACGTCCTCTTCGTCTTTAAGGGACGAGCTTGCACGTCCGACATGTAGCACGTGGTTAAGCACGTGCCCTTTTGCACGTCCTTAAGGACGTGCAGCACGTCCCTGAGGATGTGCAAGCACGTTTTAAAAAAAAAAAAAACGTGCTTGCACATCCGGGTTCGGGTGGCTCTCACCCCAGTTGCACGTCCTTAAGGACGTGGGGATTTGCGGTGTATATAGTCGAAACGTTTTTTTTTCTTTGTTTTTGCAAGCATGTTATTAAAAAACGCTTATTAAGAAAAGCTATTTTTCTTTTTATTGTTTGTTAAAAGCTTAAAACTAATAGGTAATCACTCTATAACTTGATTTTTGGAAATAAAAGCATCAAATAATAGGTAATTATAATAACTACTAGAGGTGGAAATTTGATTGATCGGTTAGGTCGGATTGGGTATATACCTATTTGGGTTCGATCAATGTCGGATCATGTCATATGTTGGACATATTGTGTGTTCGACTTCGGCCGGGTTCAAGTCGGGTAAGCTTGGGTCGGGTAAGTTCGGGTCAAAATTGATTTCGAATTAGTCGGGGTTGGTTCAAGTTTGGGTTAGGGTCACATTTTATTTTATTATAAAATAATAACTATTTTTATTTATCTTAATTATTGACTATTAAACTTCATTTATTTAGTTATATTATATCTCAATATTATACATAACTCACATTATTGGTGTATTAAAAAATGAGAAAATTAAAATAATCACAAGGATGAGTCTGGTCTTATTCAGGGCGAGTCAAAGATGAGTTGAGTATGAGTCAGGTTGGATTTGTTTTTGTTTTTGTTCATTCGGGTATTGGGTCAAAATGAGTCAGATTTGAGTTCGGATTGCGCATAATGCTAGATTTTCGAATTCGGTCAGGTACAGATTTTGGTGGTTTGAGTCGGATTCTTGGATTGGATCAGATTTTGGAAACATAAGTTCACATAAGTAAATAAGGGGTACTGAAACATGTAATATATAAAGAGTGGTTTTGTTCAAAATTCATGATCAATCACCTAATCTAGAGGTGAAATTATGCCAACTGACCTACAATAACGTGGTAATTTTGTGTAATTCGTCCACTTTATTATACCCAGAAAACAATATATTACCAGTGTACCATGGATTCCACAAGAAGAAGACAATTAGGTAAGTTGACCTAAAGATGCATCAATTTTAGAACACTAATACAATTAGTTACACAATTTTAAAATCAAGTCAGCTAGTAATACCAAATGAAGCATCCATGTCCCACCAAAAAAAAAATGAAGCATCTGATCCATCATCCATGTAACCGGAAAAAGTAGTTAGTGAAGATTTACCAAATTCAAGGTAAAAGTAGCCAGTAAGCAGTTAGCTACTGCCCAAGAATTGTTTATAACTACCAACCAATTTACAGGCTTTCCACCCCCATTCAACTGTACCTGAAATCCTTCTAAACTGCAATGGCTTCCGCCTATCTCGACCACAGATCATACCGTTATCTTGTGGTCACTGAGCTCCTCTTCCTCTTCATATCTCTTCCTCTCAAGACGAATTCGTTGTCTTTCGAATTCCCCTCTTTCGTTCAAAGCAGCCCAGGTGTCGATTTACAGGGTGATGCATTCGTTTCCGATTCCCAAATTCAGCTTACCAAAGCTGTAATAGGTGCTTCCGTCAACGAGTGCTATGGTAGAGCGTTATACACAAAAGCAATCCAACTATGGGATGCTAGCCCCAAAAGGCTCACTGATTTTACAACCAATTTTACCTTCACCATAGCCCAAGCTTCCTCAAACACCAGTTATACTTATAGCCGTTATGGGGACGGACTTACCTTTCTCCTTGTTCCGGAGAACACTCGGATCCCTAATGATTCGAGTGGTGGGTGTCTTGCCTTGTTTAGCAACTATCAAAACCACACCGGCTGTGTCCAAAATCAAACAGTTTTAGCCATTGAGTTTGACACCTTCCGAAACCCCCTGTGGGATCCAACTCCTTTGGATCACATAGGCATTGATGTAGGTTCAATAAAATCAGCTACTTATGTCAATGTGTCTGTTGGTCTAAAGAACAAGATAGCACAAGCCTTCGTATCTTACGACTCTAGAACGAAGAACTTAAGTGTCAGCCTGAGCATAAATGAAAGTTCTGTTCAAGTTAGTTACTCACTTTCACACCCCATTGATTTGAGTACTGTTTTGCCAGAAAGGGTCCAAGTTGGCTTCTCTGCTGCAACAGGACGTAGTACTGAACTTCACCAGATTCTGGCATGGAGCTTCAACTCAACCTTGGAAGTAAGTGTTGCTCCGAGTCCCAGCCCGACTCTGCAACAAGGTGGACCTCAAGGAAGAGGGTCTAAAAGCAAGGGAGGATTGGTGGTGAGCATAAGAGTGGGCATCTTTCTTATTCTAATTGTCGGAATAGCCATTGTTCGGTTCATATTGTGCAGGAAGAGCCCAAGAGAGGGAAACATTGAAGCTGATCAGTTTGATATTGATGAAGATTTTGATGAGGAAGCAGGGCCCAAAAGGTTTGCTTACTCGGAACTTTCCCAGGCAACAAACAATTTTTCCCTTGAAGGGAAGCTGGGAGAAGGCGGATTTGGTGGTGTTTATAAGGGTGTTTTAACAGGTCCTGGAAGCCGGGAAATTGCAGTCAAGAAAATCAAACGCGGATCAACGCAAGGTAAAAAGGAGTATATCTCAGAAGTGAAGATCATTAGCAAGCTTAGACATAGGAACTTGGTCCAACTCCTAGGTTGGTGCCATGGCCACGGAGAGTTACTCCTTGTCTACGAGTTCATGCCAAACGGAAGCCTAGACTTCTATCTCTTCAGTCGCAAATTAGCCTTGCTACCTTGGCCAACAAGGTACAAAATCGCTCGTGGTTTGGCTTCGGCACTGCTCTACCTTCACGAGGAATGGGAGCAATCTGTGGTTCATCGGGACATCAAATCAAGTAATGTCATGCTTGACTCGAACTTCAATCCAAAGCTAGGTGACTTTGGCCTGCCGGCCTGGCAAGACTCGCTGATCATGATGCTTACATGCAAACCACATCCCTAGCTGGCACACCAGGCTATATGGCTCCGGAATGCCTTTTGATTGGGAAAGCAAGCAAAGAGTCGGATGTCTACAGTTTTGGGATTGTCGCTCTTGAAATTGCTTGTGGCAGGAGGGTGATTGAGGTAAAGGAGCACCCTAGTAAGGTGAACCTAGTTGAGTGGGTTTGGGACCTTTACGGAAAAGGGCTCATCCTAGAAGCAGTAGATAATGGCCTAGAAGGGGAATTTGATGAGGAACAAGCGAAATGCTTAATGGTGGTCGGGTTGTGGTGTTCCCATCCAGCTGTTGGCCATCGACCATCAATAAGGCAGGCCATAGCCGCCCTGAACGACGAAACTCCTCTACCGAGCCTGCCACCACAACTTCCAGTGCCTATATATGTTTCACCAGGTACGAATAGATCTTTTTTTTCTTCATACACATCATCCAACATGACAGGAGAATTATCCGGATACTTCAAGTAGCAGTATCACCACATAAACAACTAGTTCTTCTCAGCAATATGGGATTATGGGACCCTCTTGAATACGTTGTTCAATTTGGATAGATAGCTGAATTTCTGATCTACAACGGTTGTGTAATAACCGTTATTCTGTTGGAAATAAGAGGAGTAATCCAACGGTTGTATGCTAAGCTTGTTTATAGTTTATATTTGAAACTATTTTAGTCTTTTCACATCTCAACAACGTTTTCACTTGAAATAAGAGGAGTAATCCAAATGTTTTTATGTTCTCACAAAGATTTATTGAACTTAAAGCGTAGTATACACTCAAATGGTAGGAGGTAGAGGCATAGGACCTTCATTGATAGGAGGAATTAATGAAGTAAGAAGTTTACACTCTCCAATCAGAAATGTAACAACGCATTTTTTTTTTTGGTTATCCCAACTTTGCTGTAATGCCTTTCTTATTGTCTTTTGTTATCAGTACTTTGATTTACAAGGGGTTGCTATGTGAGAAACCGAGAACCCCGACCTTATAAACAAAAATAAAATAAACCCGACACGACTCCCGATTTGATACGACCCGGCTCGGGGTTCTCGGTTTCTCACATGCTATAGGGATGTACATTTTTTCGCCATTTGCACGGTGGATATATCGTCTCCCGATACTGGTGACGATAAAGCTCTTGTTACCGACATCCGGTGTTGGCACGCTCCAGCAAGGCATCTTGAGTCGGCAAGTCACCTTTGTGTGCAAGCAGGCTCCAGCAAGGCATCTCGAGTCAGCAAGTCACCTCTGTGTGCAACCAAGTCACCTTCAACTCTTCCGCCATCGACATCCGGGGTCGATGATACCTTTAGCTTTGCAAAGTTTTGCTATAAATTTCTTCAATCTTTCTGCAAAGTGTTTGGCTTTTATATTTTTTACAGGTCCCTGATTACAACCTTGATTGTTGTGATGCATTTCTCACAAAGAGGCAAGAGATTGAAAGTTTAATTCTCAGTAGTCGAAATGCGATGGCAATGTAGCTTGTAAAGAAGTATGTTTTGGTTGGTACGGAATAGAATCAACTTCAGTTTAACATTCAATAGATATGTTACATACGAAATTGAAATTGCTTGCTGGTTAATAGTAGTAAAAAGTGATAATAATTATTACACAAAGAACACAGTAGACCAGCATAATCAAACTTACAATTGATATACACAAGCAAATAAATAAAAATGCATTTATTACCTTATTAAGAAATTTAAACTTAAAGATTGTAGGATTTGAACAGAAGATTTTGATTGTTTTTTCCTGGTGCGAAATCAAAGGAAATCGAACATAGCATTCATTTGGCTCCCAGAAGAGGATAAGTGCTTTTCTCAGATTGCTTAGAAGAACTAGTTGTAGATGTGGCGATGCTGCTGTTTTCTGTCATGTTGGATGATGTGTATGAAGAAAAAAGAGATGAATTCATACTAGGTGAAACATATATAGGCACTGGAAGTTGTGGTGGCAGGCTCGGTAGAGGAGTTTCAAAGTTGATGGCGGCTATGGCCTGCTTCATTGGTGGTCGATAGCTAACGTCTGGATGGGCACACCACAGCCCGACCACCATCAAGCATTTCGCTTGTTCCTCATCAAATTCCCCCTCTAGGTCGTTATCTACTGCTTCTAGGATGAGCCCTTTTCCATAGAGGTCCCAAACCCACTCTACTAGTTTCACCCTGTTAGCTTCTTCCTTAGGCTCAATCACCCTCCTTCCACAAGCAATTTCAAGGGCGACAATCCCAAAACTGTAGACATCCGACTCTTTGCTTGCTTTCCCGGTCAAAAGGCATTCCGGAGCCATGTAGCCTGGTGTGCCAGCTAAGGCTGTGGTTTGCATGCCCGCATCATGATTTGCGAGTCTTGCCAGGCCGAAGTCACCTAGCTTTGGATTGAAGTTCAAGTCAAGCATGACATTACTTGATTTGATGTCCCGATGAACCACAGATTGTTCCCATTCCTCGTGAAGGTAGAGCAGTGCTGAAGCCAAACCACAAGCGATTTTGTACCTTGTTGGCCAAGGTAGCAAGGCTAATTTGTGGCTAAAGAGATGAAAGTCTAGGCTTCCATTTGGCATGAACTCGTAGACAAGGAGTAACTCTCCATGGCCATGGCACCAACCTAGGAGTTGGACCAAGTTCCGATGTCTAAGCTTGCTAATGATCTTCACTTCTGAGATATACTCCTTTTTACCTTGCGTTGATCCGCTTTTGATTTTCTTGACTGCAATTTCTCTGCTTCCAGGACCTGTTAAAAGACCCTTATAAACACCGCCAAATCCGCCTTCTCCCAGCTTCCCTTCAAGGGAAAAATTGTTGGTCGCCTGGGAAAGTTCAGAGTAAGCAAACCTTTTGGGCCCTGCTTCCTCATCAAAATCTTCATCAATATCAAATTGATCAGCTTCAATGTTTCCCTCTCTTGAGCTCTTCCTGCGCAATATGAACCAAACCATGGCTATTCCGAAAATTAGAATCAGAAAGATACCCACTCCTATGCCCGCCACCAATCCTCCCTTGCTTTTAGACCGTCTTCCTTGAGCTCCACCTTGTTGTAGAGTCGGGCTGGGACTAGGAGCAACACTTACTTCCAAGGTTGAGCTGAAGCTCCAAGCCAGAATCTGGTGAAGTTCATTACTATCTCCTGTTGCAGCAGAGAAGCCAACTTGGATCCTTTCTGGCAAAACAGTACTCAAATCAATGGTTTGTGAAAGGGAGACACTATAAAGAAGACCCGATCTTTGATCAATACTCAGAAAGACACTTAAGTTCTTTGTTGTAGAATCGTAAGATACGAAGGCTTGCGCGGTCTTGTTCTTCAGACCAGCAGAGTCAATAGACACATTAACATAAGTTGATGAGTTTATTGAATTCACATCAATGCCTATGTGATCTGTAGGAGTCGGATCCCAGCCGTTTGGGAATGTGTCAAATTCAATGGCTACAAGCGTTTGATTTAGGACACAGCTGGTGTGGTTTACATCGTTGCTAAACAAGGCAAGACAGCCACCACTGGAATCAATTGGGGTCTGGGTGTTCTCCGGGACAAGGAGAAAGGCAAGTCCGTCCCCATAATTGTCGGACTGAGTCTGAGCTTGAGCTATGCTGAAGGTGAAATTGGTTGTAAAATCAGTCAGCCTTTTAGGGGTAGCCGCCTCCCATAGTTGGATTGCGTCCGGGTACAATGCTCTACCATAGCTTCCATTGATGTCACCATATACGGCTTTGGAAAGCTGCAGTATTTGGGAATCGGAAATAGACGCATCATTCTGCATAGTGACCTCCGGGTTGTTTTTATTGAAAGAGGTGATACTGAAATTTAGGGAATTTGTTTTGAGAGGAAGAGATATGAAGAGGAAGAGGAACTCGGCGATGACAAGATACCGGTATGATCTGCCAACAAGGCAGAATAACCGGTGGCGGAGATAGGAGGGAGCCATTGTTGAATGGGGGTGGAAGCTGTAAAACTGTTGGTTACTAAAAACACATTTGTGTCAATGGCAACTTGTGTCCACTTGGTACTTTTTCTGGCTGGTTTACATGGAGGCTTCGTTGGGTCTTGTTGACTCAATAAACAAATGTGTTCAGATTCGCTCTCTCTTCATGTGGGCTCTCTGAGACTGACTGGTTGCCCAATTGCAACACAGAGTCACTGGAATCACCTCTAGGTAATTAGCTGGTTGTGCACAAGGTTTCGCAGTTGAGAGGATGAGAAGCCATTGCGGTTTCGCAGTTTGGAACGAGTGAAGGAAACTGGCAGTGGTAGATATGAGAATCAAATTGGTAGCTCTCTCAACTGCACATGCAGCAGTTTGGAAACTCGGAGGCCATTAAAATACACCTATTTGTCGTAACCCAGTTTGAATCCCCAATAATAGTTTATGTATTACATCCAATCCAATGTTACACTTAATTATTTCAAATATAAATTCACATTAAAAAAAATTCAAAAAAAGTTATATTTATATTCTATATACTTATATTAACATGTTTACAGTTTACCAAAAAAAATACATGTTTATAAACTTTTATTAATTAAAATATATGTTTTAGAAAAATAAAAAAAAAATTCTAAAATAATCAATCATTTAATTATCCATAATTTTAAAAATAATTTTTCATAATAAAATTTTATAATCATATTAATATAAGTGTATAGAATCTAAATATAGTTTTAATAAAAAAATTTAATGTGAATTTACACTCAAAATAATTAAGTGTAACACTCGGTGTTACAGGGATTTGAACTGGTCATAACCCACAACTTAAATTGATGTTTTCATAAAACCTTTTTTCATCAATTAACCACCCCCAAATATATACTCGTATATATTAATAGAATTTTAACAATTAAAAAAAGATAAATATAAATAAGTATGAAATTTGGAGGAAACTATTGACGTTATTTTCTCTATTCAAATAACCGATAAAATGACGTCGCCTTCTACAATTGCAGTCGCTCACTTTGCCCTTCCAAATCACTTTTTAATTCTCTATTAGCTTCTATACACATTCAATTTGGGAGCAAAAAAGACGTCAATTTTATCATCTCAATTTCATTCTTACTTAGTTACCTTTTTTTAATTGTTAAATTTCTATTATCATGTAATTAAACAAGAAGGGTGAAATTGTAATTTAACAAGTTTAACCAAGATTTGGACGGAATAATCTCGGAGGTGGTTGAATGGTGATAAAAATTATTTAAAAGGTGATTTTCTATAAATATTAATTTAAGAGATGATTTATGACAAATGAGTATATTTAGAGCTAGCAACCCCAACAGATTCTTTATATTAAGGTTTTGGAGAATATTAAGATTGATTTTGGTCCAACAATTTTCTCATTGCATTCTCCAAAATAGATAACGAGGAGAAAAAATGGAGATCGTTCTCTAAATTTAGAGAAAACTCTATATATTTTGAGGTAAACTCCATGAGAAGCTGTTGGAATTTAGCACAAAAAAATTCAGACTATGTGATTTATAATTCTCAATTTTAGAGAATTTTTTAGGGAAGTTGAGAGTGATTTTCGACAATTTTACCTTTTTTAAATACCTATCAAGTTAGTTGTGTACCTTCTTAACTGACATTTTGTCCCTTATGCAGGGTATTAGCGGTGTTATTTGAGCCGAATGAGCCGAGTTTGACATGTTCAAGCTTATTTCATTTGTTAAAAGAGCTCGAGCCGAACCAGGCCCAATTTTTAAACGAGTTTTTTTTTTCAAACTTAGCTTGTTTTTAGTAAATGAACGAGCTCGAGCCGAGCTTTTTTCGAGTTTTGAGTAGTTTTACTTAGTCATAACATATTAACTTAAAGGAAATTTTAGAAATTTCATAAAATTCGAGTTATTCGAGCCTAAATCGAACGAGCCGAGCTTTCAAATGAGGTTAAAATCATGTTCAGGTTCGACTTGTTTAGATAAGTGAACGAGTTCGAGTCGAGTTTTTTTTTTTTTCCGAGCCAATCGCGAGCCAAACTCGAACTGTTCAGCTCATATATATAACAACATGCGGGGCATACACGGTTGCACACCATGGCAAACGTCGAGTGGTGCATTAACGAAGCACAAGTTATCACCGTCAATTGTTAAATTGTTAGTGTCGTAAGGCTTCTTTGAACCCAACCCATAGGGCAAACACCTCTGCTCCAATGACAAACTTGTATTAGTCTTATTGTCACGAATCCAAATATTCAATATTGTTTCTCCACTAGTTAAAAGAGAGTAGATAAAATTCAGCTTGCACGAATTTTAATTTGGCTATATAACGTAACTAATTGCCTACTAGCTGCATTCTCTGGTCACATTGATGCTTCATTTTGATTTTTGTCTCATTGACTTGATAACAAAAAATGTTCAACTTGTCTTACTTGTATATAATGAATGCATTTTCAAGTCAATTACTTGTGTAGGCGGCTAAACTTTATAATATAATGGTAGTTTGAACTACTGGTTTTGGTTTTGTGGGTGTAATAATGTGGGCAAATTTTATAAAAAAAACACCCTACTAGTATCAAAGTCCACGGCCCTAGTAACCTAAAACACAAGTCGAGTAAGGTTTCATTCTAAAACCAATAACAATAGAAGGAGTAGGCCATTTACTCATATATTAAGGCTTTTTATGTTCAACTTTCGATATGAGACTCTTTTGGTCTCATTCACATCTCTTAACTGCCGATTGACCTAAAATTGCCTAGAGATGGGATGAATATGTGATTGTAGGGCTATTCAATGGTTTAACACCGAACTGAATCGATCTAAACCAAAAGGCGAAATTCAAATTAGGTTAGGTTTCGGTTTGTGTAAGGTTCGGTCTTGGAATGATGTTAGATGGGAAAAAATTAATGAACTAATTGTATAATACCAATTAACTAAAAGTCTAAAACATATTTATAATATACTCCCTCCGTCTCGCAATATATGTTGTTTTAGAGTAGTATAGGTGTATTAAAAAACTTGTTGTTTTAGCTAGGATTATTATTTTTATAGGTAATGATTACTATTTTATAGGTAATAATTACTACTTTTAGTTATTTTAGCCTATAAAAATCAAAGAAATATAAATTTTATTAATAAGCGTGTATAAAGCTAAACAACATGTATTGCGAGACGGATGGAGTATGTTTAGACGTTATCACTGTAGTAATATACTTAAAGTTAAAACCATAAAGTTTATAACACACAACAAGCGATGCTAGTCTTAAATCTTTAAAGTTTATAATACATATTTACTTCATTTAGATTGTTTTGGAGAAGAAAAAAAGGAACAATTTAAGATAATATTAATTGAGTAATACTGCCGATAATTTTAAATTGATTGACTTAAGACCGGATCTCCTTAGGGTTAATTAAAATATAAGGTCAGACGGAATCGAATCAAAAACCAATTGATTTAAGGGGTGATTACTTGGATGTTCTAATTTTTTGCTTTTATTAGGAAAATTGCTCCCAAGTGTTCCAAATTAGCAAAAAAGTCCACCACCCTCCTGTGCCCCTCCACCCGTGCCCCGTTCTGTTTCATCAGTTTTTTTTTTCCGCGTTTCCAGAGTTGCTGAAACGGAATTGTTGAAACTTCTGTTTCAGCACATACGGTTTTAGCAACCCCTTTTCCAGTTTTTTTTATATATATTTCCGCGTTGCTGAAACATAGGTTTCAGCACATTCGGTTTCAACAACCCTTGTCTTAACTTTTTTTTCCCGCGTTGCTGAAACAGAGTTGTTTTTTTTTTCGTGTCATCACTTCGACATCGGATTTGCTGAAATCGGAGTCGCTGAAACGTGTTGCTGAAACCCTTGTTTTAACTTTTTTTTTTCGCGTTGCTGAAATCGTGGTTGTTGATGCTGAAGCCCCGGTTTCAGCAACGTTGCTGATGCTGAAACCCTGGTTTTAGATGCTGAAATTGTTGCTGAAACCGGAGTTGTTTTTTTCTTTTTCTTTTTTCGCGTCACCACTTCGACGCCGGAGTTGCTGAAACTGGATTGCTTTTTTTTTTCCGCGTCAGCACTTCGACACCGGGGTTGCTGAAACCAGAGTTGCTGAAACCGTGTTACGGGATATAAAATTTAGCCTATGCGGGATTCAAACCCACGTATTTGCGCGTAAGCACATCGCTCTACCATTGAGGTAAGAGGCTTTTTAACGAGATTTAAAGTAAGGAACATCAAAATTAATTGCAGTCCGCATTTCAGCAATTGCTGAAACCAGAGTTTTTTTCCCCAAAAAATGCCAAAACGCTAAAAAGAAAAAGCTTTCTTCAAAAAATGCTGAAATATATGCTTGTGTGTAAGATATAGTAATTCATACAATTTTATAAGAATTAATTTCAACATTTCAGCATAACGAATTAATTTCAACTTTTTTCAATTCATTATATTTTCAAACATATCAATTCCAAGTTTATAATCACAATCTTAATAATAGTGGCATATTTCACATTGCAGTTCGCATTTCAACAGTTGCTGAAACTACAGCCTGTATTTCACATTTCAGTTCGCACATCTTGACCGCCTTGTTGATGGTGCGACCCTTTTATCTCATTCAGATATGATAGATCTCATCCGTCGGGATGCTATCGGTTAGAATCTTTCCAACCGAATTCTTACCTATTCAAAAAAAAAAACTCACTTTTGTAAATTTGAAGAAAAAAACAAAATATATTAAAAATGAAGTTAAGAGTTTCGGAACGGGCTCACTAATAATTTGCTGAAAAAAATAAAAAGATGGATTGATGCTCTTAAGCTGAAGTGACAGTTAAAAAGTAAGTTGAGAGTTCAGAACAGGGCTCACCGATAAACATTTATTGACGGATTAGTTTGCGATTGAAAATGTGAGGGGTAGTGTTACACTGCATGTCATCAATTCATCATATACTCAAAAGTCTTCGTTTTAATTTGGAGCCATTTTGTGTAGTTTTTGGGTTGATGCCAAAAGCCATGCCTTTAAAAATACGTCGGATTGAATTGCGCACTTTTGTGTGGTTCACGTTGTTACCCTCGGCCTCAACCATAGACAGATAGACTATGTAACCCATTTGTTATGAAATGGGTTATTCGGTTATATACTTATATATGACTCTCAGTACCCATCAACTTCACCTACAATTCTTTGTTGGAGGTAATGCTATTGCTTACAATGGGGTTTTCAACATCACCTTTGAACTTCCTTGTCCCACATTTATTACAAAAGGTATTTGATCGAAGAGTGAAGTTTTAGTATGGGTCACTGAGAGTTGGAATAGGAGTTTCATAGTAGAGCTGGCAAAAAATCTCTTTTTATTTGAAATGATTGTTTTATTTCCCTCAAATCACAGAGAAAACCCATTCATTAGATATGCAAAATATATTTTCAACCGTTATTACATACCAAATTGACAAAGCTTGTTGATTAATAGGAATACCTGAATTAGTGAATTCTATCACAAAAAGGACGCATATACAACAGCAAAATCAAAAATAGCTTTAAGGACATCATCCAACACCACACAATTGAATTAGGAATTCAGTTGGTTCCCATAAGAGAATAAGCAGCAGAAGTGCTTTTCCCATATTGATGAGAAGAACTAGTTGTTGCTGCGGTGATGTTGTTGCTTGAAGCATGCGTATGATTCCCTTCTGTCGTGTTGGCTGATGCGTATGAAGAAAAAGGAGACATATTCATGCCTGGTGAAACATATATAGGCACTGGAAGTTGTGGTGGCAGGCTCGGTAGAGGAGTTTCGTCGTTCAGGGCGGCTATGGCCTGCCTTATTGATGGTCGATGGCCAACCGCTGGATGGGAACACCACAACCCGACCACCATTAAGCAGTTTGCTTGTTCCTCATCAAATTCCCCTTCCAGATCATTATCTACTGCTTGTAGGATGAGCCCTTTTCCATAGAGGTCCCAAACCCATTCAACTAGCTTCTCCTTACTAGCTTCTTCCTTTACCTCGATCACCTTCCTTCCACAAACAATTTCAAGGACGACAATCCCAAAACTATAGACATCTGACTCTTTACTCGCTTTTCCGGTTGAAAAGCATTCAGGAGCTATGTAGCCTGGAGTGCCGGCTAGGGCTGTGGTTTGTAAGCCAGCATCATGATCAGCGAGTCTTGCCAGGCCGAAGTCACCTAGCTTTGGATTAAAGTTCAAGTCAAGCATAACATTACTTGATTTGATGTCTCGATGAACCACAGATTGTTCCCATTCCTCATGAAGGTAGAGCAGTGCTGAAGACAAACCAAGAGTGATTTTGTACCTTGTTGGCCAAGATAGCAAAGCTAATTTCCGGCGAAAGAGATGAGCATCAAGACTTCCGTTTGGCATGAACTCATACACAAGCAGGAGTTCTCCATTGTCATGGCACCAACCCAGTAGTTGGACCAAGTTTCTGTGTCTAAGCCTGCTAATGATCTTCACTTCTGCAATGTATTCCTTTTTCCCCTGGTTCGATCCGCTTTTGATCTTCTTGACTGCGATTTCCCGACTTCCGGGGCTTGCTAAAAGGCCCTTATAAACGCCACCAAATCCTCCTTCTCCTAGCTTCCTTTCGATGGCGAAATTGTTGGTTGCTTGGGTAAGCTCAGCATAAGCGAACCTCTTGGGCCCTGCTTGGGCGTCAAAATCTTCACCAAAATCAAACTGAGTGCTGCTCTCGTTGGTGCTCTTCCTCCGCAATCTTATCCAAGCAATAAATACTCCAAGTACTAGGATAAGAGAGATGCCCACTGCTATGCCAGCTACCAATCCTCCCTTGCCCTTTTTTGTAGATGGATTCCCAGTTCCACTTTCACCTTGTTGCGGAGGTTGGGCAGGACTCATTGCAACAGTTTCTTCCAAGGTTGAGTTGAAGCTCCAAGAAAGAATGCTGTGAAGTTCAGCAGCACCCCCTGTTGCAGCAGAGAAGCCAACATGTATCCTTTCAGGCAAAACAGTGCTCAGATCGATGATCTGTGAGACGCTATATATGCTCGAAGTCGAAGTGTCACTTGCACTCAAGCTGACACTTAGATTCTTTGTTGTTGAATTGTAAGTTATGAAGGCTTGTGAGGTCTTGTTCACTAGACCAGCAGACACATTGGCATAAGCTGACGACTTTATTTGATTTACATCAATACCTACATGACTGCTGCTCGGATCAAATTGTTCGTTCTTGAAGGTATCGAACTCAACAGCTACAATTTTTGTGTTGTTAGCAAAACTGTAGTTGGAAGATGCTGACCAATTGAATGGATAAATGCCAAGAGCTCCGCCGTAAACATTAGACATGTTTGGAACTCCACTACCGTAACCAGAAATGAACTGAAGATTAGCGGGAACAAGGATAAAGGCAAGCCCATCCCCAACGAAATATGAATCTGAGGATATCTTGAAGCTGAAACTGGTGGCAAAATCAGCCTTTTTGTTGGTGCTAGAATCCCATAGAGGTACAGATGTTCTGTATAGTGCTCTCCCATGGACACGATTAAGGCTACCAGTGGATTGATTCCTGGGGGTAAGTTGTAGCTCTGAACTGGAGAAGGATGCGGAATCCTGGGTGTCCAAGGAGTCCTTGTTTTGACTGAAATCGGGGAAATTGAAAGAGAGGGAATTCATATTGGTAGGAAAAGATGCCATGAGGAAGAGGAAAAGGAGTGTAGCCATTGCTGATGGAGGTTGGAGAGTTCAGAAAGAAATGGTGGAAAGGAGAATTGAGTGAGAGCTTGTTATACGCTTGGAGGTTCATTATTATGGGCCGCCCGGGGAGGGTTAGAGCATGAACATCAGTGAGCCCCAACTCGGACCCTTAATTTACTTTTTCCCTGCCACGTCAGCTCAAGAGTCCCATTCCAACTTTTTATTATTTGCACCCTCATTCGTGAGCCCGAGTCTTGGGCTCTTAAGTTACTTTTTATTATTTATCTTTTTCATTTACTCTATTATTATTATTATTATTATTATTATTATTATTATTATTATATTCTCAACTAAACAAATTTAAAAAAAAAACATAGGATTGGATAATTATTATTATTATTTAATAGAGTATTCTATTTTTATTTTTATTTTATTTTATTTATTTATTTAATAATAAAATGTGAGTCAAATTTTTTTTAGTGTTCCATAAAGAACATAAAGGGTATTATTTATTTAATTTTTTTTCCTTCCAAACATATGTAATATGGGTGTTTATGGATAGATAAAATTAAATTATGTTAAAAAATAATAATATTTGACTTTTAGTCAAATATAAAGGGTGTTATTTATCTAAAAGTCAAATAATATTTGACTTTTAGCCAAACATATGTAACTCGGGCCCTTAATTTTCCTTCCAAACATAAAGGGTATTATTTATTTAATTTTAGTCAAATATCTTTTTTTAGTGTTCCATAAAGAACATAAAGGGTAAGTTGTCGGAAATAAATAAAAAATATTTTACTTTTGGGAAATTTACAGAAACCATCCCTTAAATATAGGTGTTTTTATTTAGGATTTTTTTGCTAAGTGTCCATTTTCCATAAGGCCTTTTGCAAAATGTCCACTTTTATTTCCCCTTTTGTAAAATGTCCTAATATTACATTTTTGCCCCTCCTTCCCATGCCATTCCTTCCTTCCCATTTTTATTTTGACCATTGACCGGTCAAAGTCGATGAATTGGTGACACAACTTTGGTGACACACAAAAAAATTTGGTGACACGTTTTTTTTTTTCGATTTTTTTTTTTACGAAATTAGTGTCACCACCTTTATAAGTGGTGACATCGGTCAATGGCTTTGGTGACACATGTATGATGATAAACAAATTTTTGGATGACAATTTTTTTTTTTTTTACGAGATTAGTGTCACCGCCCTATCGCTGTCACCACAACCCATATCGCTGTCACCACCGCCCATATCGCTGTCACCACCCTTATTGCGGTCACCACCTCTATCGTTGTCACCTCCATATCGCTGTCACCACTCCTATCGCTGTCACCACCACCTCTATCACTGTCACCACCACCCATATTGTTGTCACCACCCTTATTGTTGTCACCACCTCTATCGATGTCACCGCCCTATCGCTGTCACCACTCGTATCGCTGTCACCACCACTACTATCGTTGTCACCACCACCTCTATCACTGTCACCACCACCCATATTGTTGTCACCACCCTTATTGTTGTCACCACCTCTATCGCTGTCACCGCCCTATCGCTGTCACCACTCGTATCGCTGTCACCACCACTCCCATCGCTGTCACCACCCTTATTACTGTCACCACCTCTATCGTTGTCACCGCCCTATCGCTGTCACCACTCCTATCGCTGTCACCACCACTTCTATCGCTGTCACCACCACTCATATCGCTGTCACCACCACCCATATTGTTGTCACCACCCTTATTGTTGTCACCACCTCTATCGCTGTCACCGCCCTATCGCTGTCACCACTCGTATCGCTGTCACCACCACTCCTGTCGCTGTCACCACCACTCCTATCGCTGTCACCACCCTTATTACTGTCACCACCTCTATCGTTGTCACCGCCCTATCGTTGTCACCACTCCTATTGCTGTCACCACCACTCCTATCGCTGTCACCACCACTCCTATTGCTGTCACCACCCACTATCAATGTCACCGCCACCCCTATCACTGTCACCAACACCCATATTGTTGTCACCACCTCTATCGTTGTCATCCTATCGTTGTCACCACTCCTATCGCTGTCACCACCACTCCTATTGCTGTCATCACCACCCCTATCGCTGTCACCAGCCTTATCGCTGTGGTGACACCTTTGTTTTTAGTTTTTTTATAAGATCAATGTGGTGACACTATGCGGTAACAACTTTTTTTGGAGACAAATTTGTTTTTAGAGTTTTTTTAGAGGATTATTTTTACGAGAACACTGTCATCAATAGTGTCACCCCTCTTGTTAATGGTGACATTTTTAGTGAAAGAATGGCCAAATGTTAACTTCATAAACAAACCCTAAGAGAAGGAGAACATAAACCATATAGGACTAAAACTAAGCAAACGATATGCAATTACAAAATAATTTGAGAGAGGAGAGAGAGAGAAATTAGAAGCATATATACATACGGAGTATTAGCTACCAAAAGGAGCAACATATGCACCATAATACTCCCTCCGTCTCGAAATAGATGTCGTTTTAGCTCTTTGGTTTTGTATCAAAATAGATGTCATTTTAGGTTTTCTAGGTAGTGGATAGTAATGATTTGTATTGATTTGTGTGTTGTTGACTTTTTTAAAAGTTTTGATTGGTTAAAAAATATAGTGGGTAATAAAATTAATGAAAAAGTTAGTGGAATGATGATGTTGATTGATGGATAAGTGTTTTTATTAAAATTTGTGCATAAGGCTAAAATGACTTAAATTTTGAGACGGAGGGAGTATAAAACTCTCTTGCTGCTATTATAATTCTGCCATTATGTCTGTTTTCCTCCACTTTGCTTCCAATTTTCAAGAAGTGCTCCATTATGTGACTCTAAACTCTCACCTTACCTGTCTGCTATTATAATTCATACATAAATAAGTAATATTGATAAGCATATAAACCCATGCTAGTTGGCATCTCAGTGCTAGAAAGAGCGTCAAGAACATTGCAACCGATTGACAGATTTGTGAAATCAACAAATCAATCAAAGACATCACCATAAATCAACAAACTGCAAGCCCCAAAGTTTATCCACATACATCGGTTTTCATTCAAAATATTCAAACTTGCATTCTCAAAGAGGAGACAACAGAGAATTGAAAGCAGACAAGATTGATGTACTGAAATTCAGTATAGATGATCTCAATTCAAGTCCCAATTGATGTACTGAAGAAGCATATTGAATTAATTAAGCATCCAGAAAGCTAAATCAGAAGAAGATCGTGACCTTTGGCGGTGCCAGTGAGTCCGAAGAAGATCGTGACCTTCTTCTTCCCATCATCGACCTCCTCCTCCGGCTCCCTGACAATCAACGACATTGGCGCCTACACGGTACAGCCAACCAGGACGATGATGGAGGTGGTAAGCACCATGAGGACATTGATGTTCCCAATCAGAACCGCCGCGGTCAATTGGTGTCATCAGATCGCGAGTGGCGAGTGCTGTCATCAGATCGAGAGGTGAGCGTCGGCGATTGGCGTCATCAGATCGAGTGGTGAGCACCATGAGGAGGCGGTGAACGCCGTCATCAGATCGAGCTCCTCTTCTCTCGATAATCCAGATCTATTGATTTCCAGATCCGGCGGCCATGGCCTTCCCTCTCGGAGGCGCGTGCTCGCTCCGGCCTTCCCACCGTCACCGAGGAGTCTCGATTGGTTCAGATTCGCCCTCCCGGAGTTCTTCAATGGAGGCGTTCTCCTAATCGGTGCTTCGCTACCTCGATCGGCGATGAATGACATCGGCAAAGCACACTTCTAGATATATCGATGTATTGCTTAACCTGTACCAATGGAGGAAGAGGAGAGCAGAAAATTGCACAGTGCCGAAGGGCCATAGCTACGACGGTGGTCGAGGCGGAGGGACGAGAAATAGATGGGGAGGAGGGACGAGACAGAGAAGGCGGAGGGACGAGATCTAGATCTGGATGCTGAAGGGGAGTTTGGAGGATTTACAGGGAGCGAAGGATGAAGATATGGGAGAATCAGTACTAATTAATAATAGGGGTAGGTTGGGGTTTTCAAAAAATTTTAGGACATTTAATAAAAACTGATTTTATGTGGACATTTTACAAAGAGGAGTTGGTAAAATGGACTTTTAGTCAAATATCTTCTTTTATTTAACCACCTTTTAAATTTAAAATTACAGAAAATCGCCCTTTAAATGGTTTTTACTTACAACTCACCACTCATTCATCTATTTTTCCTAATTTATCATTAAATATATTATATTTTAATATTTTTAAACTTAAATTTGATTATAAATATATTCAAAATTTTAATTTATGGGCTCGATTAAATTTTAGGGATAATTTTATTTATTTTTAAAAAACAACTATAAATATAGCATACAATTATTATCTTAATAATTATATTTAGGTTAAATGATTAATTGATAGCCTAATTTTTTAAATTTTAGGTAAATTTAAAGAAAAAAGTTACATATAACAAATAAAATGGATCAAACTCATGTTTTAAGTTGAAAATTATTACCTATTTATTATTATTATTATTTAAAAATAAATAAAATAATCACTAAAATATAATCAAGCCCTTAAACTCAAATTTTGAATATATTTATAATCAAATTTGAGTTTAAAAGTATTAAAATATAATATATTTAATGATAAATTAATGAAAATAGATAAAGGGGTGGTGATTTGTAAGTAAAAACAATTTGAAGGGTGGTTTTCTGTAATTTTGAATTTAAGGGGTGGTGAAGTGAAAACACCCATATTTAAGGGGTGGGTTTTTGTAAATTTCCCTTGACTTTTATACACGTAATTTTAGGAGTTAAAAACTATATAAAATCTTATTTAATTTAATTATTTTTTGTACAATTTTATACTTATTACTAAGAAGTATTAAATTGTGAAAAAAATAATTATTTGTGCAATTAGGCCCAAAAATTAGTCTAGTTGCTACCCTTTCCTCTTAAAATAAATAAGATTTTATATAGTTTTTAACTCTTAAAACTACGTGTATAAAAGTCAAACATCGTTTATTTCTAACCGGAGGGAGTATTGTTTTTATATGTAATATTAATCTTTTCGGTTTGTCTATTGTGTGTTCTAAGGGCGTAGGATAAGGATACTTTATTGGGAAATAAAACATTAAAAGGAAATAGGTGAACCCCGTAATCTAATTTAAAAAATGCTAAACCAAGTGTATCTAGGGAAAATATTTCTCAACTTGGCCTCTTATCTTATGCCCTTGGGGCGGGTAAGGATCCCGTTGAATTGGTAGGATTACCTATAGAAATTTATCGACCTTAGAAAATAAATTAAAAAATGGCTAAACTAATTTAAATCTAAACTTCTTATATATTTAAAATTAAGTGGTTAAGATTTAACCAATGTTATTTTATCAACTCTATAGGATTTAAAGTGTCTTGAGGCATATGATAGAAAATCCGTATTTTTTTAATCTATTTTTTTTTAGCTATAAAATTGTTAGTTATATTGAGGATTACCTATAGATATAAAGTTTTTAGCTATAAGGTTGTCGCCCTCAATCATGATGCTGGATAATTGAAGCTCCTTCGCCTTGGCGATGCCCCCTTTAATCGCCAGAGCCTCCGCCACCAAAGGTGAAATGTGGCCACATTTGAATCCACCACAGTTGATGACTGCGCCACTGTGATCCCTAATGATATAACCTGCAGAAGCTTCTCCAGAAGGTAGTTTGGATCCGTTGAAATTAATTTTGTAGGATCCCTCATCTGGTTTGCTCAATCTCAAATTTCTTCTTCTCCGTGGCTCAGTTGTTCGAGTTTTCTAGTGGTGGTATGTGGGCTTCTCTTCAAAGGTCAACTTTGAAGCAGCCCAGTTCTGTATTTGTTGCTTGGTATAATTTTCCATAGTATGGATGGATGTTGTATTGAGGTTTTCAAATACTTTTCGATTCCTACTTGTCCATAAGCTCCACCAAGTTATTGCAAGTCTTCCTTTTTGCTCAGAGTTGAGTTTAGTAAAAATTCTACATACAATGTTTTTGATCGATGTGTTTCTAGTGTCGGTGTCTCGAATCACTTTTTCAATGTTTGGGTCAATTTTGTGAATCAGTTGTAGGGTGTGGTTGCATTCTATAAAGAGATGGATTGGGCTTTCATTTGTTCGATCACACAAGGCGCAAGATAGTGGAACGTGAATGCCTTTGTTTGATAGCCTATTTTTTGTCGGGATTTCATCTAGTGCAAGTTTCCAGATGAAGTTTTTAACTTTCGGAAATGTGTCTAGGGTCCATATCCATGCCATGTCACTGTTTTCTTCTGTATTTTGGCTTGTGATGTGGGCTAGGGCCCTTGCTGTACTGAACCATCCATTTTTACTTGATTTCCTGTATAGCCTATCTTCTATTTCGTGTTCTGGTATGTAGATGTTCTTAATCTTGTTGACCACATCCATTGGGAGGATGTTGGATAGTTCATCAATATTCCAGTTCTTGTTAATGTCGATGTACTTCTCCGATTTGTCATTTTCATTGATTGTGATGTTGGGATGTTGTCGACCTTGTAGTGCTTTGTTGTCTAGCCAGATATCCTTCCAGAAATTGATCGTCTTCCCATTTCCTATTTGCCATATTAGTCCTTTGCAGAATTCTTCTTTTAGTTCCATTAGTTTGGTCCATTGCCAAGATGAATTGCCTTTTCGCATGTATTCAAAGAGGGGTGTTTCTTTCATGTATTTCTCTTTGATCACTTGGACCCACGGGTTACATGGATCTGCTAATATTTTCCAGAGCCATTTCATTTGTAATGCTTGGTTCACATCTTTTGTTTCATGTATTCCTCCACCTCCCAATCGTTTCTTCTTACATACCTTGTCCCAACCAATAGGGGGGGGGGGGGAGGGAAAGAATGTTCTTTGTTCCAGAAGAAGCATCTGTTTATTTGGTCGAGTTCTTTATGAATTGTTGTGGGGAGCATAAAATTTTGCATAATGTAGTTTGGCTTAGTTGCCAGGTTTGATCTTATTAGGGCCGCCCTTCCTTCTTGTGAGAGGGAGTTGTCTTTCCATTTCGTGAGTTGCTGCCTTGTTTTGCTTACTGTTTCTTCAAATATGGTTCGATTGACTCGACCATTGATAATGAGACAGCCGAGGTATTTGTCAAGTTCTATTTGGTTTGTTATATGGATCGTGCTTTGGATCAATTGCTTTGCACTATTCGGGACTTTTGGGGTAGTTTGAAAGGCCGAATTATGGAAATTGATCTTTTGTCCTGATATGGCACAATAGTCATCAATAATATTCTTTACTACTCGACACGAGTCTTGGTTCGCCTTAGCGAATATCATCATCTCATCTGTGAATGATAGGAATGGGATTTTCGTTCCTGATCTTGAGATTTTGAATCCGATGGATTTGTCTGTCTGGTTAGAAGTGGCTTGTAGTTTTCTTGCAAGAATTTCTGCTCCTATGATAAATAGATAGGGTGAGAGCGAATCTCCTTGTTTGATGCCTCTCCCTGGTATGAAAGGGTATGTGGGGCTGTCATTTACCAAGACTGAGAAAGAGACTGTCTTGGCGCATTGTTCTATCCATGTCAGGAATTTTTGGCAGAAGCCGAATTTTTCTAAGACTTTGAATAGGAAGTCCCATTCCACTCTATCATATGCCTTTTCCATATCCAATTTGATTGCCATCCAACCTTCTTTTCCGCGTCTACTCTTGAATGAGTGAAAAATCTCATGGGCTATTAGGACGTTGTCCTGGACACTCTTTCAGATACAAATGCCCCTTGGAGGGGGTGGATAATTTTATGCAAAAATGGTTTCATCCTTTCTGCAATGATTTTAGCTATAGCTTTGTAGATCGTGGAACATAAACTTATTGGTCTAAAGTGGTTTGTATTTGTCGGGTTGTCACATTTAGGGATCAATGTGATGAAAGTGTGGTTGATCTGTTTTAGGATTCTACCAGAGTGGAAGAATCCTTTGATTGCTTTAATGATTGATGTGCCTACAATATCCCAGTAGTTCTGGTAGAATTCTGCTATCATTCCGTCAGGGCCTGGGGATTTATCTTTCCCGATTGAGAAAAAGGCATGTTTGATTCCTTGGTTCGATATTTTTTCAGTTAGCTTTGTATTGTCATCAACAGTGATTTTTGTGTTGATGAGTGAAAGGCTAGAAGATTGTGATTGATGGGTTGCATCCTAAACCTTTTTTCAAAGTCTTTTTTAATCTCACTTTTGATATTTTCTTCTCATGAGATTAGTGTGCCATCTGTAGTTTGGATTTCCTTTATAAATTTTCTATTTCTTCTGCCTGATGCCATCCGGTGGAAATAGCCTGAATTCGTGTCTATCAGTTTGAGATGTTTTGTTTTTGCTCGTTGGCTCCAATACATTTTATGGTAAGATAGGATTTTTTTCTTTTTTATTTATTAGTCTATTCTGTTTTTGGTTGTCGTTTCCATTATGGGATATTCCGTTCCTGTTCTGTAAATTGATGAGGGAGTCATCAATTTCCTTTAATTGGCGAAATATATTTCCAAATGTTTTTTTTATTCCATTCGTTGGTTAGTCTCTTCAGTAGTTGAGTTTTTTTTCATCAGGTTGTACATATGTGATCCCGCAACATGTGATCTCCAAGCTTGTTGAACCACACATCGGTAGTCTTTTCGTGTAGTTCACATTTTTTCAAATTTAAATGGTTGGGCTTTGAACTGTTCCTGATTGTCTAATTCTGTTACAATGGGACAGTGATCTGATGATGTAAATGCATGATTTTTTGTTGTAATGTTGGGGAACCAGGTGAGTAATTGCTCTTGTATTAATGTTCTATAAAGTTTTTCCATGATGTTATTGACATTGGATCTATTTTTCTTCCCTGTAAAAGATTAGAATACATTGTAAACTTAAAAGAACCTGATTAAAATTTTATAATTATTTGTTTTAAAAATGCAAAATTTGGTAATTTAAAATAAAATTCTACTACTTATATAGACTATAGATAAAAGCTTAAACTTATATAGTTATATGGCTAAAAGATAAAGTAGGATTAAATATTTTAATCATTGTAAATTATGGGGTAGAAAAAAATAAAAAAATGAAAATTGGTTTACCAACCTAGCCAACCTTTGATATTAGTGGGGCTGTGGGCATTTGTAAGTTGTAACCCAATAGGTGAAGACTCAAGAGACTCTTGAGTCTTCACCTATTGGGTTACAACTTACAAATGCCCACAGCCCCACTAATATAATAAAAATTTATCACAAAATTATCAAATTATGATTTTTTTAATTCAAAAAAGAAAAAATTGGCAAACCCGAAATCGACCCGAAACCCGGTCAAATCCGGGTTCGAGTCAACCCGAAAAACTCGGAATCCGTTTTACCCAAAACCCGAAGTGAGCCGACCTGAACCCGACCGGAACGACCCGTTTGACAGGTATACTCAAGAGGCAAGAGCACAAGGAAAAAAAAAAGAAAAAAAGAAAAGAAAGTGGTTTCTATGCCATAAGTGGGCCCACGGATAAAGACTCGGCAGTAGACTTTGACTTCCATATTCTCGCACAATAGGTTAAGGCTGTGTTTGGCACTAGATGTAGATTATGGGGATTATTGGGATTTCAGTAGATGTTAGGAGATGGAGATTATTTTGGTAGATTAATGGGATTGTGGGGATTGAGATTATGGAGGTCGGAAATCTCGTAAAAGGTGTTTGGTTGGTATGGGATTGTGGTGTATTATAAAGTAACAAAAGGTTGGAAATGCCCCTGAAAAAAAACCCTCATACCCCTCCTCCTTCCTCCCACCCCTCCTCCTTCCTCCCAAAACCACACTGCGAAGCATTGCCCCCATCAAATGATTGCAGCAGTTTCAATTACAATTTCCACAGATGCAAACACCATAGACATTCTCAAAGTTCAATTACAATTTCCCAGCATAACCTTGCTCCGTTCATGGAGCAGTTGCTCTTGTATACTGTTGAATTGAACGAGAGGGGCGGCGTTGAAGAGGGACGGCGGAGGCGGAGATTGCGAGGGTTGCCGGGGCCAAGACGGGTGGAAGAGGAAGTTCGGGGAGAAGGAGGTGTCGGAGGAGGGAGCAGGAGGGTTGGGGTAATGGCGGCCGTTGATTGGGAGAGGGATGGTGGGCCCGACGGCAGCGACGGCTGGATCGAGGGAGACGCCATGGGGCTGGAGCGGGGGCGGCAGTTCTTCAACACCGCCGCCGGCCATAGAAGTGGGGTTGGTGGGAGCGGGGGCGGAGATGACAGGCGCGGCAACGCTGTGCTTTCGGAGTTAACTTGGATGTCTGAAGACGGTGGCGGCGAACTCGCGACAATTTCTCCGGCGTCTCTCCTCTCTCTCCTCGTGCGGCTGTCTCCGATCTGGAATGGGGGAAGGGCAAATGGGGATCTCACATACATAAATCCATCCACAATCTCCACAATCTTGGGGGGAGTAGATTGTGAAAGAATCCCTTAAAAGCTCCTCAATCTCCATCCCAGATTGTGTACAATCTGGCCTGCCGAACACCCTTCCCCCTCCTCAATCTCTTTTGTATTCTGAAATAATCCCCACAATCCCCCCACAATCTCTTACCAAACACACGCTAAGGTTACCTATCAATTGAAGGGTAATTTGATTCAATCAAAGAAGTATTGGAGATAAAATAGTCAAGACATTATTCATTTACTCAACTCTTTTTTTATAGGTAATAATTTGAGGGCATAACTAGCTCCTCGAGAGGCTAGACTGGTGACGATCCTCAATTGAACTTGGTCCGCAAAGTGGCGAACGGGTGCATAACGTGTGGAAATCTATCAATTTCTTTTGACACTATTTATCCTACAAAAATAGCTGACCGACTAAAAGGCCCCTCACGACAAACAGTCAAATCTGAACAACTCACTCACCAATAAAAAAAAAAAATCTTCTGGTGTGGTACAGAAAAATCCAAATCGGAAGAAGGTGCCACTTCTACAGTGGTATGAAAGCTTCGGAGGGTGTTAAACGAGGTTGTGATAGGGGTACTAGCTTTTCATTCCCACCAAGAAAGCGCAGCGTTACGAAGTCTCCTCAACAAGTATGCATCTTAGACAAAAAAACCTTGTGAGCGTTCTCCCAACAGTTAGAAAAAAATGTTGGCTTGCCAATAAAAAAGCAAATTTGTCGGAATATTAAGCGCAATTATCCATAAAGGTTATGATATTTAGCACAATTATCTCTTTTCTATTCATATATATATATATATATATATATAATATCAACTTTTAATTAATTTTTTTTATTACGAATGTCATATTTATTACAAAATTAATTAACAACTAGTACAATTCCCGCGCCATGGCGCAATTTTTTAAAACTAAAATATTAATAATATATATAAAAATATATTATAAAATGCTAATAAAAGTTAAGATAAAAATCATAAAAAAAAACATTACCATAAATGTATCTTATAATTTTCAAATATATTTTTTAAATTTTTATGTCAAGTATAATACATAAATGTAGATATTTTAAATTACCCAATAATAATACTATCAATATTATTTTAACTTTATTTAAATGTGATGTATCACAACCAATAGTTATATTCAATATTTTGAATTAAGCTCAATAATTAGTACATAAATTTGAGTTAAACCAAACAGTTATATTAGATTGAATTCAATGTTCTGAATTAAGCCCAATAATTAATAAATATATTTAAAATAAAAGAAACAAATTATACCTGTTTATCTTTTTGAGCCATGTCATTAATAAATCAATATAATTTTTTCATCTCAATTAATGATCCCACTTATTTTTTTATAAATATTCAGCATTGTCTTTAAATTAGATAGAAAACTTATCTTTTTAGATCAAATAATCTATCCAATATAACCTTATATCTTAATTAGAATTTCTTTTTTTTTTTTATAAATATTCAACCTTATATCTTAATTAGGTAGTAAACTTATCTTTTTAGGTAAATAATCTATCTAATATTATGCATGCCGGCAAATTGGGATGAGTATGCATGCTGTCAACCTTTTAAAAAAAATGTATCATGCGTCAAATTTGATGACAAAATTTTAGAAAAGAAATATATGTATAATCCTGTATAAAATATAAATGTACCATACCATGCCTAATCCTATATAAAATATATATATATGTACCATACGACGCAGTTAATTGTTATTTGACCTATATAAAATATAATCATATATAATACATCTATATAAAATATATATATATATAATTATGGTCCATGATGAATTTTTTTATTAAAAAAAAGCACAAATAAATTTTGGTAATAATTATATATTGAGTTATAAATAGTTTTATACATCAATTAATGATATTAGTAGGCTAGTAGCTAAGTACCTTTCGCTCAAAAAAAAAAAAAGTAGCTACGTACCTAGCTATGTATATAAATCTTAAGGTTAATTCAATAGTCATAGGAATAATGGAAATACATAAAACATTAAATTAATTTGTATAATTGAATAGTGTTTATCTTTTTGTTAGTGATATATAAAATAAATCTAACCTTTTTCATATAAACTAATCTAATCTATATTTTTTTCTAGATAAAATATCAATAAAACAATTTAAGTAAAATGATAAGATTTGTAAGATATGATGTTGAATATTTATAATAAAAATTAATTTAATCATTAATTAAAATGGACACATAGGATGACACATGTATAAATAGATGGGGTTATCGTCTAACGTGGCTTAGATTTATTGGATCATCATTAATTGACGTGGCCAAAACTCGTCCCATATCGCACTAGAAAATGGCACGTAAGCGAATTCGACCAGAGTCCGCCACATAGGATTTTCACGTCTCTGTTTTAGTATTATATATTGATGATTGATTATACAATCATTGTATGAATTAATAATAGTATTATAATATTAATAATAATAATATTATTATTATTGAATAATATAGTTGAGAAGAATACCGTATTCAACATATTATATAAATTAATGAATTATGAAAGCATTTTTCTCTTTGCAAATTTATATAATATTTTATTATTTTTATTTGCGGGACAAGGCCCGTCCCGTCCCGTCCAGACACCATCCCGTCCCGAAAAAAAAGTGTCAATCCCGTCCCGTAAAAATTTCGCGGGACGAATCCCGCCCCGGCTCAATCCCGTCACGTCCCGTCCCGTCCCGTGCCTACCCCTATAAAAGAGTATCCAATCGTAGGTACTTCTTGTAAGAAGCACCTATCTTTGAATTCTGTTAAGATTCTATATCTGTTCGGGTGTGGTTCCACCCCTCCTATTTTTTCTGAGCTATTTTGGATTTCATTTAGATCTCCCATGATCATGAATGGGTAGTCCAAACTTTTGACATATCGTTGTAGTCCAGTCCAAAAGTTTGATTTTTCGTTCTCATGAGGGGGTCCATAGACGAAGATGATATTGATAATAATGTTCCTATGTTTGTTCTCGTACTTGATTACTATGAATCTTTTATCAGTATGTACTATTTCTAGTGATTCGTTCCGGAGATTATGACTTTTCCATAGGACACATAAGCCTCCAGTCCTATCCGTTGCTGGAGCCCAAATCATGTGGTTAAATCTAGCCTTTTTCCATATTCTCTCATGTGGTTGTGTTTCTGTTTTTTTTTTCTAGTAGTGCAATTACTTGAATTTTCTCTATTTTACAGAGTGAGTCTATTTCCTCCCATAGGTTTTTATGGCCTATGCCGCATATATTCCATTAGCATAATTTCATTTTAAACTCTTTGTCTTTATGGTTTCAATTCCGTTACTTTTCGTTTTATGTTGTCCTTTTTCACTTGTTCGTCCTTCAAAAGGATCATAATGTATGTGGATTTCTTTTTTCCTATGTTTCAATTTTTTTAATTTGCAGATTGTTTTTCTGTTATTATTCCTTGAGCACACAATCAAGTCGAGTTCCTTTCCAATCTTAATATTTTGAAAAGTTGGTCTTGGCTCTATTCGTGTCCACTGAGATGTGTAGTTTTTCTGGTCAATAAATTCCAGTCTAATTTGCAAGCAAAACAAAAAAAGTTCAAGCACTTTGTAATAAGATTGCACTCGCATTTTAGTTTTAGGTTATTTGGTATCATCATTCTTTCAGGTTGGGGTTTTTTTTTCCCTTATCATTTCAATTTGATCGCTAAAAAGGTTTGGGGAATGGTCAATGCATTCCAAATAAGATAGAAAACCCATATCAAAGCAATAGAAAGATCTAATCGGAGGTTCTTTATGGATTCTTAGCAGCGTTGGTTTCTTTACATTATCCAGAGGGCAATTTCTAATCACAGTTTCCTGGTGAAAGGGTTTTCCTTCAGTTTTGTTTTACACATTCTCAGGCTTACCCAACAGGAGCCGAGAGATCACATGTTCAGCTGCAATGCATGCAAGAATCAATATATGCACAGGGATTAAATAGGAAAGGAAGCACATCAATAGGTGGGGAATCACCAAATAATTTCCATGTTCACTTATTTTCTTATCAATCTGACCATTTCCAATTTTCCTTTTTCCCATTTTTCCTTTTTTCTGCTCACAATTTGATTCAACACCGATAGGTGGGGAATCAGTTTCTGGCTTCATAAGCGATATCATAAGCGACATCACAGTCCGATAATAATAGTAATAGGATTCATATTTTTCACCAAAATAATAGAAATTATTGTTTATTTCTATCCACAACCAAATAGAGGAAGGGAGAGGAAGGGATCGACGGTACCCAAATCTCAGATCTACGTTCTCCTTGTCGCCGTTCTTGGTCGATTTCATGAATGACCATTTCACCAAACGTTTCAGGAGCACAAGACTCCAACCGAGCCACAAAGAGGGAGGGCTCACGCCCGAAGACACCAGAGGGAGGAAGCGTCGTCGCCGGAAAGACCACCCCGGACCAACCCCCCACTGCCGAAACCTCCCAACTCGAGCCAACCACCGTCAGATTGGGACCTCCTTTTTCCTTTTTTTGAGCTTCTTTCTTCCTCTTTTGCTTTCTTTCTCCACTGCTCTCGGAAAGCCCCAATTTTTATAGACCTTCCTCCAAACCGAACACAACTCTCTTTCTTTGTTTGTTTTTTTCCAGATCTGGATTTTCTTTAGGGTGGGGGTGGCGGACTTGGGTTGGAAGCCTTGGATTGCACGGATCCGTGGGTTTTAGTGGGGGATTTTGCTGGTTGGCGTTCATTCTTGTGGCGGAGGGTTGAGGATTTCCGGGGTCGGCGGCTAGGGTTTCTTTTGTGTGTGTTTTCTCTCTTCTCTCTCATCTCTCTGAAGTGTGCTTCTACTCTCATGATTTCAAGTAGAGTGTATTCAAATGAATAAGTAGAGTGTAATTTTGATGCAACAAGGTGCCTGACTCATTTCTCATGATTTCAAGTCCCAGAAAGTACTTTGCGAGCCCATGGTCCTTAATAGTAAATGCCTTGTTTAAGGCATCCTTAGTTGATTTGATGACATCTTCATCATCTCCTGTCAGAAGCAAGTCATCAACATAGACTACTGCAATAACTATCCTTTTCACAACCTTTTTTGTGACTAAGGAGTAATCTTCTATGGACTGTACAAATCCAAGTGCCATCAGGAACCTGCACATCTCTGCATTCCATTGTCTAAAAGCTTGCTTCAAACCATAAATGGACTTCTTCAACTTACAAACTTGACCAGGCTTTCCCAAAGTGTACCCTTCAGGAGGTCTCATGTACACTTCTTCATCTATATTGCCATGTAGGAAGACATTATTTACATCCAATTGATGCAAAGGCCAACCTTTGATAGTAGCAACTGATAAGATAATTCTTACAGTGGAAAATTTGGCCACAGGGGAAAAAGTGTGCTTGTAGTCTTTTCCCTTAATCTGGTTATAACCTTTGGCCGCCAACCTTGCTTTATATCTTTCTACTGAGCCATCGGGCCTGTACTTGATCTTATACACCCACTTGCTTCCTATATCCTTCTTTCCATTAGGCAAGTCAGACATTTCCCATGTATGATTATCTTCAAGGGCCCTGATCTCTAGATCCATTGCATTCATCCACTGTGGATCCTTTACAGCATGTGAGTATTGACAAGGCTCAGGAATAGTTTCCATTTGAGCAAAAGACATGGTAAAACTCTCATTAAGGACCTACACAGGTCCAAGGCAAAATGCCAAGAAAGATTGAGACACTGAATATGATCTTCTAGCCGTCTAACAAACAAAGTCCTGCAACCTTCTATGAGCCACAACATCTCTGGTTGATCTTCTAAGGGGTGGAAATATTTCATGATTTATGCGAATCTCATCAGACATTTGTGGAATCACCTCATTGGATGATTGTGAAGGAGATATAACAGGAGAGGAGGTTACAAAATTTGGAGCAATTTGAGGAGAAGACCGTGTTGATGAGCTTTGAGAATAAGGTACATACTGGACTGTAAATTGATCCCTGTCACAGTCATTAGCAGGATTTACAAGAGGCAGCTTAGGTTGAGTTTCATTAGACTCACAAATAATTTATGTTTCATCATTTTCTCTAGCTTTGTATGGAAATTTAGACTCATGAAAGATGACATCTCTGCATATCAACATCTTTCTGTCTTCCATATCCCATACTTTATATGCTTTCTTTCCATGTGGGATCTCATGAACACACACTTCTTAGCTTTTGGTCCCACCTTGTCCCTAAACATATGAGGAACTAATGCATAACATAGACTGCCCATGACCCTCAACTCATCATAAGTAGCAGACTTCCTGAACAACTTCTCATAAGGAGTACTCCATTTCAGAACCTCTGTAGGCAGTTTGTTAATTATGTGTGTGGCAGCTAAAACACACTCTCCCCAAAATCTAGTTGGCAATCCAGCATGCAATCTCATTTCTCTAGCTGTTTCAATCAAGTGCCTATGCTTTCTCTCCACCATGCCATTTTGCTGAGGAGTATAAGGCACACTCCTATGATGCATTATCCCTTCTGAAGCTAAGAACTCCAGGCATCTTTTCTGAATAAATTCAGTACCATTATATGTCCTTAGACATTTTATGGAAACACCAAATTGATTCTTCACATAAGACGTGTGATACGGGGTTAGCCGTAGGGTGGCCCGATCTTCGACAATCAAACAAGAAATAACAAGAATGGAAGCAAAAGACTCAAAGACTCGATGAACAATATGCAAGACTCGAAATTGATAACAAAAACACGACCGATAGTGGACTAATTCGAACTAAAATAGAACGAGGCAAAGACCCCAGGCCTCCTAAGAGGGTAGGAACCAAATACCAACGACTATAAAGCCCGCCTCTACAACCTTACACAACCAAGCGGACAACTTGGAGGCACAAGGAGGGGACTTGTGATTACCTGGATCACCAAGCTCTCGCGAGGTTGACGAACTTAAAGCAAAACAAGTTAGATCAAGAACCAATTTGCAATCGATGAGCAACGCTACGAATCGATCGACTTTCACTCAATTGTGTTTCACACAAATATGAGATTTTCATAAGCAAAGAGTCGTCTGTGTTACAATGGAAGGATCAGCCGTCAATATATAACCTAGGGCTGATTTACTAATTAAGATAATAAATAAAAGGAATTATTTAAATAACCTAAAAGTAACTTAAAAATAGTTTAATTAATTAAAGGTCTTAAATTAACACATGGAGGAAACCAAACTCGGCAAAGGGAGGCCGGCTTCAGCGGCCAACAGCGAGCTCGCGCACGCCCGCGCGCCCCTGCCGCACGCCCGCGCGCCACCTGCACGCCCGCGCACTTGGCTGCACTCCCGTCAAAACAGTGACAACTTGCAAAGAAGTTGATTTTCGGCCAAGCTCTAGGTCGAATCTGGAAAAACCTTCAACAGCAAAGTTGTAGATCTCTTCGTCCTCGTTCCGACAAGGTATGCACGATCCAATCCGATTAATATTGAATCCGTATGACTCATTTTACTGAGACATCGAAAAGCTGTCAACTGAGCATGAACGAACCCAAAAACGAACGACCATCAAGCTTGTACCTTTGGACCTTCTCCCATGGTGGAGCCTTCTTCTTCCTCTTGAGGATGACTTCATTCTCGTGAGCTCGAATCATAGGTCCATCCCCAAGTATAGGTGTGTCCGAAGGTGTCTTGGATGGTCCCGCATCAACGTGAAATCACAAATGCTCTTGAAGACCTGCATCTTTTCTTTGAGCAAGAAGGTCAAGGTAACTCTAGTGCAATCATCAAGCACAATAAGAAAGTAATGGAAACCATTATAAGTAGCAACTTTATAGGGACCCTAGAGGTCCATATGAACTAAATCAAATTGCCTAGAGGCCAAACTCAAGCTTCTGTCAAAAGGCAATCTATGATGTTTAGACATAGAGCAAGTCTCACAGTGAAAATCATTCAAATCAACTGGACTACATAACTGCAAATGTCTTAATTTAGAAACTGAAGTATGCCCAAGTATGGCATGCACAATGTCTAGATCAATACTAGCTTTATTACAGCTTTTACTAAGGACCTCAGTCCTGTTCTTCATGCCAACTCCTTCTGAAAGCACCTTGTATAAACCTTGACTTCTCAGACCAGACAGCACCACCTCCTTAGTTCCAAGGTCCTAGAAATAACAATGAGTACGTGTAAACACAGCTATCATGTTGTTATCATCAAGAAGCTTCCCAACTGAAAGCAATCTATGTTTAAAATCTGGAACAAGCAATACATCACTAAGGTTCAGATTATCTGTTAACTGCAAACCTCCCATGTCGTTTACTGTCTTGATAGAGCCGTCAGGAAGTCCTATGTGGATAGGATTATGAAGTTTAGCTCTACCTAACAAGAGCTGAGAATCTGACATCATGTGATCACTAGCCCTAGTATCAATAATCCATTCAAGAGATAGATCTTTCTTCACAACATTATTTGCATTATAAGAAGATATTTTACCTGCAAAATTTGCAAAGGAAGATTCACTTCCAGCTTTTCCTTTCATTTTCTTGAGGATTTCCTGGTAGACTGCATTTACCATAGCTGAGTCAAACTGCCCATCTCCCACATTTCTTTCTGAATGCTCCACATCAAAAGGACTATTTTGCAAAGATCCACCAACTGAGCCAACAGTGTTAGCAGACCCTCTTAGCCCTAGATTGTTCCTCTCTTTCTCCTTTAGCTCCCTAAACCAGTCAGGCACTCCATGTATTTTGAAGCATTGATCAATAGTATGCCCTTTCTGATTGCAGTGAGTACAGGTGGAGAGTTGCTTCATCCTCTTGGTTTCTCTCTAATCCCTTTTGTACTGCTGATTGCCAGTGCTATTAGTATAGCCATTTCCTGAGTTGTTACTAGCTTGAAAATTTCCCTTAGGCTGATAAGTAAAACGGTTTCTGTTAGCTGCTAAAGCACTTGAATCCAAGTTTGATGACTGTGAACTTCTTGAGGCTTCATTCCCACTCTCAACTTGTTGAAGAATATAGTAAGCTCTATTAATATCAGCAGCTGTATCATCTTGTTCCTTCACTCAATGTCACTAATCTTCTTTCTTCAAATCATAAGTACATCTCACAATAACACCACAACTGCACTCAGGAATACCTTCTAAAACCTGGAGCTCATCCCAGTGTTTTTTGAAAGTATTATATAGATCTGCTAGGGACATATTCCCTTGAGAAATATTTGCTAACTTCTTTCTCGCCTGATAAATAAGAGGAGCATTAGATTGCACAAACCTTTCAACTATCTCATCCCATAGTTGTTTGCTTGAATCAATAAACATCAGACCCTCCGCTATGTTCTTGTTCATTGAGTTCAGTAACCAACAACGGACCATAAAGTCTGCTCTTATCCATCTCTGCAAATCATTGGAATCTACAGCAGGTCTTGCACAAGACCCTGTAACAAAACCAAGCTTACACTTGGCCCCTAAGGCCATCGTGATTCCTCTACTCCAAGTCATGTAGTTAGTACCATCAAACAAAATAGCTACTAACTGTGACCCTGGGTGATCAGAGTTAGACAAATGCATAGGATCACCCGAATTAGCGTTATTGCTACTCTCTTCATTTTCTATGTTGTTGTTGCTCATATCTTCATTTTCTATGTTGTTGTTGCTCATTTTCTATGTTGTTGTTAATCAAGAGGAATCGAAGGATCTAACCTCTACAGCTCTGATACCATGTAAAATAAATGATCAAAATACTCAAATAATTAAAGAGCATTGCAGGTCCAAATACAGTGAGCAAAGCATTGTTACATTCAAGCCATCAGGAGAACTTTCCACAGAGAGAAAATGGCTGCATAAGCCTTCATTGATTGATGGATTCAGATCCCAAAAACCCTACCCCAAAGAGTGTCCTTACAAAGCTTAAATAGCAACACATTCTCACCTATGATTGGTGGATCACAAGAAGACAAATGTCAAATGGTGCTAGCTGTCCTTATTGTAACAACCGAAATGAGAGTGAAATGCTAAAGGAAATGACAAGAAAATGAAGCTAAAATGCACTGAAATGAGGGACCACAAGCTGTGCGTGTATTGTGCATTGTGAATACACACATTATTCTTCATAGAAAATTCTTCCATTGAATAAAAAGCTACTATCTTAATCTTAAAAACGATTTGTACGTAGTTTTAAGACTGATGCTTGCGTATTAAAAGTGCCTGGATCGATTATGCCAACTAGCAAAGACGTACTGGAGGGGTGGAACTATGTAAAATGTTTGCTAGTTAAAACTTAAAAGCATTTTTGTTAGCTATAGCCCACTTGCTGCATTAATTCTCTGGTTACAAGGATGCTTCAATTTCTTTCTTTTTTTTTTTTTATTTTTAATATCCAGATATCCCAAGCTTACACTTAGAGTCTTAGACTAGTCCTGGCCCCAAGTCTCCGGCCCCTCATCAACTTGGGGAGGTAAACCGCGGGATGTGCCTCACCAATGGTCCAATCACCTCCCTTTATACCCTTTGGCTCCAGGAGGCCCACTCCACAAGAGAAACAAATAATGCTCCTCCTGGGAATCGAACCTCCCACCCGAAGCTTCTAGGCCCAGCGTAGGGTGACCTTTCAACCAGTGAGCTATGCCCCGGGGCATGCTTCAATTTCTTTGATCTTATTGACTTGATAAAAAATAATTGTTCAACTTGTGCTACTTTTAGGGCTTGTTTGGTATAACTATGAAAAGTAGACGGAATGAAACAAATTTTGTATAGAAAAATATATCTAGATAAGAGAATAATGTTATTTTTTGTATGAAAAATAAGAGAATAATGTTATTTTTTGTATGAAAAATAAGATATGAGGGGTGATGATTACATGAGTATAGGGGATATGATTACCCTTGTTCAAATGAGTGATTGAATTAAATAAGGAGGAACAAAACTAATTTTGTATGAAAAGTTTAACAATGTATTTTAAACTATAAATGAATTAAATTCATTTTCTTTTCCTTTACCTTTCCAAAATTTAAACCAAACTAGCCTTAGTATAATGGATGGATGCATCTTTAGGTCAATTACTTGCGTCTTCTTATGGATGCATCGTATGGTTAAAAGTAGACTTGTCAAATAGATCGGATTTGGGTCGGGTCGTCTCGGGTTCAGGTTCGTTACGGGTCGGGTCATTTCGGGTTACAGGTCATGAAATGCTCAACCTAGACCCATATTTAACGGGTTCGGGTCGACCCAACAGGTTAAGAGCGTTACTCATCTAGAACTTTTTAAATGTCACTTAAGGATGATAAAAATATTTAAAATATGAATTTTTTTATTATCTGTTATAATTTCATTCTTTCTAGTTTGAAGTATGAAATTATATAATATATAAAATGATATTTTATATAATTTTTTATCATTTTTAAAACCACACATGAATAGTACACGGCATTTAAATGTAAACAGATGGAGTATTTTTAATGACTATTTACATGGATCTTAAACCTAAAATTGTTATATTACCCTAATATAGTTATATTATTGAAAAGAAGTAATTAATGTTGCTAGATTAGTAATATGTATTTTTATATACATAACAATTTGCAATGTTAAATTATAAAGTAAAGTCGATGATTAAAAAAAATTCAATCTTAATTATTATTAGTAATAAATAGAGGTTTGAGATTTTCATGTTCAACCAAACAAAATATAATATAGGAACTGGTATGAGATTTTCATGTTCAACCAAACAAAGTAATTAATGTTGCTAGATTAGTAATATGTATTTTTATATACATAACAATTTACAATGTTAAATTATAAAATAAGGTTGGCGATAAAAAAAAAAAGATAATATCCAATCCTAATTATTATTAGTAATAAATAGGAGTTTGAGATTTTCATGTTCAACCAAATAAAATATAGAAATTGGTATGAGATTTTCATGTTCAACCAAACAAAATAATCAAATTTTTTCAATTTCTAAGGGCCATAACCGAATTGGTAAAAGTTTGGTCATAGTTTTCTCCAAACAATTAATATGTGCTGCGAACTGGTAAAAGTTTGGTCATAGTTTTCTCCAAAGTCCAAACCTCTGCAAACTGCTTGTCTATTACCTTTTTCCAATTTCAACCCTTATTAATTAGTTCGTTGGATTTCTTAAAAGAACATGACAATGAAAATTTAATGTGTAATTGCAATGACAACGTAGTGACGGAGGGAAAACCAGTCGTTGATCCGTTAGCAATAAGCAAGATCGAGGTCGATCTCACATGCAAATTCGCTATTCAAGTGTGATTTAGATGTCAATCAAAATCAAGTAACCAAAAGGGGGTTTTTATGAGTGAAAAAGATCCGCCTTTTCTCAATGCGGATTGAAGCAAACAAGAGTAAATGATTGTAATTCAGACAATTAGAATGAGCAATTATAGCTACAATTTTCCACTTTATTTGGTTGAAGCGATCCAACTAGTCCAACCAGTCCTAGCAACCCTTATCAATGGAACAGTCCCTAAAGAAGGATTTAATCCAATTGATAGCTTTAAGTTCAGAGATTAGCCAAGGTATTTGCAGTCCCTAAAGAGGGATTTAACAACACATTCAACTTCCTACTTATTCAATTAGTTCAACCAGCCCTAAAGGAACAAGTTTGCCACTTAGGTTAAGGTTCACAACCAGGAATCTACAAAACCTTAGCAATTGAATTGATCTAACAAGTTGGCCAGACAAGATAGAACAAGGAACGAGAATTAGAAACTCACAATCAATCCAAATAAAGCTTCAAATTGCAGGCAGAATAGATGAGTTTAGTTCCCCATGGAAGACATCGCTCAAATCTCTAAAGTGTCTGATGAACGTAAGAATAGAATAGAAGTAGTCTCCAAAAATAACATAAATCGGCTTCTTAAAAGGTCTAAGTCAGCCAAAAAACCAAACCATGAAAACTAGGGTTTTAATTAACAACACGCTGCGCTGCCGAACAATGCTACGGCCGCGGCATATGCCGCGGCCGCTGCCGCGACTTCTTCCAAACCCCGCGGCATAATTGATTTGCCGCGGCCGCGGCATACCTTCTGCGGCCTCTGCATCGGCCTTTCACGGAAAATCTATCCCGAATTTTGATGTGGGACCATCCAAGACACCTTCGGACACACCTATACTTGGGGATGAACCTATGATTCGAGCTCGTGAGAAGGAAGTCATCCTCAAGAGGAAGAAGGCTCCACCATGGGAGAAGGTCCAAAGGTGCAAGCTTGATCAAATGACGTTTTAGACTCTCGTTCAGAATTTTGATAGCTTTTCGACGTCTCTGTAAAATGGGTTGTACGGATTCAATATTGATCGGATTGAGGCGTGCCATACCTTGTTGGAACGAGGACGAAGAGATCTACAACTTTGCTGTTGAAGGTTTTTCCAGATTCGACATGGAGCTTGGCCGAAAATTGCATTATTTGCAAACTGTCACTGTTTTGACGGGATTTTATTAAGTCTTGGAACATTCTATTTATTTCCTACTTTAGTATTAGTTTTACTTAAGTTATTTTAGGAAACTTTAAATGTTATTTTATTTAATTACTTTAAGTAATACTTTTATCTTCTTTTATCTAGAATTCGGCCCAACTCAGCCCCTAAGGTCTATTTAAGCCGAGTTCTTCCATTGTAATCAGTTGGAACATAATGAATAGAATTTAGTTCTTCTCAAATTGTGTGAAACACAATGAGTGGTTGTCGATTGAATAGAGTTGTGCTCTTCAATTGTGAATTGGTATCGTTTTAGCTTGGTTTGCTTTGTCGTTCATCAACTTCGCAAGACTTGGTGATCCGAGTATCCACAAGCCCCCTCCTTGTGCCTCCAAGTTGTCCGCTTGGTTGTGTAGGGTTGCAGAGGCGGGTTGTGTAGTCATTGATATTGGTTCCTACCTTCTACGGAAGCCTGGGGTCTCTATCTTGTTCTATACAGATCGACTCAGTCCATATCAGGTCGTGTCTTGCTATCAATTTCGAGTCTTTCTTTAATTCTTGTTGCGTATTCTTGTTCTTGAGTCGTTCTTGGTCAATCTTGTCCAAGATCTTTGCTTTCTTGTTCGTTTCTTGAAGCTTTCTTTGTTGCGTCATTAGTTCTTGTTGAGTCTTTCTTGTTTCTTGATTGATTGTCGAAGATCGGGCCATCTCACGGCTAACCCCGTATCTAATTGGCATCAGAGCTTTGGTTTCCGACATCAAGATTGAGTCTTTTCTTTTCATAAACACAAAAACCACAAAAATAGAGTCAGTTCTTGTTTTGGTCTTTTACTTCTTGTTCTTTATTTGATTATTGCACTAATCTTGTTGTTTGTGATTGTTTGTGGTTGCATAAGCCTAAACACAAGCCTACCCGAGACTGTGGAGTCGACCAGACCAGTGCGCACACCCCTTGTGTTCACTCTCCTAGCCGATGGCAAGCATCTTGTCCCCATAGTCGAGTAAGCTTTGGTCGACAGCCCCACATTCACACCCAAAGAAACCCTAGTTTGCTTTGTTCTATCTTTGGAATTTTGATATATCTTTTATCTAAATTCTATTTATCTATTGCTTTTATTATAAATATGATTTTTGGTAGATATAATCCCTATTTATCTATCATTTATCTTTAAAGCTTTAAATAGATCCACTTACCAAAGATAACATAAGCCTCACCTATTTATTTATCTTTAAGGCTGCATATTTATCTTTTATCACCATCTTCATCAGATTTTTCGAGTCCTGTACATTGTTTTAAGTCTTTCTTGCATTAGGTATATAAAAAAATAAAAAAAAAAGAAGAGAAAATCAGTTCGAAAATTACAAAAAAAAAAGAAGTGTTTGTTAGTTGTTTGTTGATCTAGTGCAAGAAAGCTCCAAGGACTAACCTTTTTGGTGATTCCCTAGCCCTAAATCGACAGCCCTATTCCCCAAACACATTACCTCCACAAAATTCTAAATTGAAACCCTACCTTGCAACTACAACATCATAACTTAAGGTTTTCAATCAAAAAGAGGTAAATTTCCATTCTTTCTTAAGTTTCTTTTATTTCTCTCTATTGCAGCTACTGTCGAGTACTTTTCTCCTATTGATCGAGTACCTTTGATGTTGTGATCGAGTTATTTTGTGTTGTGTCGAGTACTTCTTCCCGAGATCGAGTACTCTTGTGTGTTTACAGTCACTGTCGAGCACTCCTCCTCAATTGTTGAGTGCTGAGTTGTTGTGTCGAAGAGCTCTTGACCCTGTCGAGTACTCTTTAGCTTGTTTCGAGTTGAATTCTTGCAAATACCCATCTGTTTTGCTTGAATTGAGTTGTTTGCTTACATCGAGTTCTCCACAGCCTTTGTCGAGTACTCTTGGCTGTTTGTTTCATTCATTCTCTTGATTCTATACTTTGATTGTTAAGTTCTTTGCTTGATTGTTGATTTGCCCAAAGCGGATTGCCCCCACAAGCGTGACATACCAATTAGAGAGGGAGTGTGAGCGAAACACTTGTGAGGTTGTTTATATTTTTCTAACTTTTACATAGTTCTTTGTTTATCTTTATTTGCAATGTCTAATAGCCAGGGCAATGACTGGTTCAGTACCGTCATGGAGAAGTTAGCTAAGATCGAAGAGAATTTGGTGACCAATAAAGACTTGGTTAAGTTGGATAAAAGCTTTACGGCATATGAGTTTCAACGTTTTGGCTCTAATACGGTGTTTGGACAAGGAGTCCCACTTCGAGTTACAGTGCCACCAATTGAAAGGGAAGAAACTCGTCCTATTTCTACTCAACTTAATGTTTCTTCTAGCATAGATAATTCGCTGATTAAAAACCATGTAAATCATGTTGATAATAATGATCAAGATCTTAATTTACTTGCCTATGACCATAATGATTGCATTGAATATGAGCATGATGATTCTTTGATTGATTTAAATGTTCAACCTACACCTTGTGATGATAAAGGCAATGTTTCTATTATGATCATTGATGGTGCAAATTCTTCTACTATTGCTAGCCTTGAATTAATTGAAAATTCAGCCTTGAAAAAGGAAGAAAACTTGCTAGCATTGGATGGAAACTTAGGGATTAATGACCAAGCTCAAGTGCATATTCAATTAGGACATCATGACATTAATATGAAATCTGATTTGTGCACTAATCAAGTTTCTTTTCTTGATTTTGTAGATGAAGCTGAGACAATAACCATCGAGGAGTGGTCAATCCCTACATCAATCGTTCTTGAGATGAGTTTACATGGGCATAAGGTTTTCGATCCAGGAGCTCATGTGGATGTCTTTGCGGAATCATATGCGACCTTGGATTCGAGGACGAATCCTTTTCAAGAAAGGGAGATTGATGCGGGACCATCCAAGACACCTTCGGACACACCTATACTTGGGGATGGACCTATGATTCGAGCTCGTGAGAAGGAAGTCATCCTCAAGAGGAAGAAGAAGGCTCCACCATGGGAGAGGGTCCAAAGGTGCAAGCTTGATCAAATGACGTTTTAGACTCTCGTTCAGAATTTTGACAGCTTTTTGACGTCTCTGTAAAATGAGTCGTACGGATTCAATATTGATCGGATTGAGGCGTGTCATACCTTGTTGGAACGAGGACGAAGAGATCTACAACTTTGCTGTTGAAGGTTTTTCCAGATTCGACATGGAGCTTGGCCGAAAATTGCATTCTTTGCAAACTGTCACTGTTTTGACGGGATTTTATTAAGTCTTGGAACATTCTATTTATTTCCTACTTTAGTATTAGTTTTACTTAAGTTATTTTAGGAAACTTTAAATGTTATTTTATTTAATTACTTTAAGTAATACTTTTATCTTCTTTTATCTAGAATTCGGCCCAACTCAGCCCCTAAGGTCTATTTAAGCCGAGTTCTTCCATTGTAATCAGTTGGAACATAATGAATAGAATTTAGTTCTTCTCAAATTGTGTGAAACACAATGAGTGGTTGTCGATTGAATAGAGTTGTGCTCTTCAATTGTGAATTGGTATCGTTTTAGCTTGGTTTGCTTTGTCGTTCATCAACTTCGCAAGACTTGGTGATCCGAGTATCCACAAGCCCCCTCCTTGTGCCTCCAAGTTGTCCGCTTGGTTGTGTAGGGTTGCAGAGGCGGGTTGTGTAGTCATTGATATTGGTTCCTACCTTCTACGGAAGCCTGGGGTCTCTATCTTGTTCTATACAGATCGACTCAGTCCATATCAGGTCGTGTCTTGCTATCAATTTCGAGTCTTTCTTTAATTCTTGTTGCGTATTCTTGTTCTTGAGTCGTTCTTGGTCAATCTTGTCCAAGATCTTTGCTTTCTTGTTCGTTTCTTGAAGCTTTCTTTGCTGCGTCATTAGTTCTTGTTGAGTCTTTCTTGTTTCTTGACTGATTGTCGAAGATCGGGCCATCTCACGGCTAAACTCGTATCAAATTTTCTCTTCTTGTCAACAGGAAAGTTGTAGTTCTCTGAAAGAGCTTTCCAACACATGGTCATAATAGTCAACCGGGCAACCAAGGCCTCTAGAAAGTGCAAAACAATTTCAGCATGTCTGGCGATAACTTTTGCAGACTTGTTCTTCGTTTAGGTTCGCTTCTTCTTCTCAGGACCTCTTGAGATCTTCATGTAAGATTCTTCGATCAACTAGACATTCTCATCTAATGCATTATCAACCCATGTCTCATCATCGGATCCACGATTACCTGAAATAATCAATAAAAGTGTGTAGATTCCGACTCCACCAACATAGAGAGCAAATATGGAAATTGTACTTAATCCATGCATGCAATGCATCTTAACTAAGCTAAATGCAACCTATTATGCCTACCTAAATGCATGCTATCACGTAGCATGTAAAGTACTTGATGTTTGTTTTTCACTTAAAACTAAATCAAAATACTCAAAAACAAAGACAACAAGAGATAACACACGATTTGGTAACGCAGTTCGGACAAGTCCTACTCTGCGGGATCTCACGAGGGGAGATCCGATCCCAGTTTCCACTACCCATCAGAAAAACGAGTTACAAGTTGGCTATGGTGGCTAAGCACATGAACAAGTAATACGGAAACCTCAAGTACAGAAAACCAAGAGAGATGCGAATAAGGGAGAAGAAGAAGCCCCCTGGATAGGCAAACGAAGCTTCTCAAGGAGATCTTCAAGCCACACCACCGGCGGTGCCACCTAGATCCCTTCTTCTTCCTCCTCTAGGGTTAGGGTTACACACAAGATGTCCGACGAATCTCTCTCTTTCCCTTATGGGTTTACCTGATGGAGGCTCCAAAGGGTTCCTGTAGCACATAAAGGGCTAGGGTTGCACTCCTCCAACGGTCACAAGGAAGAGGGCCTCCAATCCGAGATGGGCTGGGTTAGTCCAATCACAGAAAAGGCCCAATTAAACAGAAATTTGTAAATGAGGTTTGTCACTAAGTGTTAAAATAATACACCAACATAATATATGATATGACCACTATCTTAAGGTCAAGGGATCCAAACCTTAAGACATATGACATGTCTAAGGGGTCCTTGCAACCTTAAGAATGTGTCCTACATCACACATTAGGATAGATTGTTTCATCGCCTAGAGAGATTACATGTTCAATAGCCATATCCACAAATATAAGCCTAACTTATTACAAAACAAGATTACACAATCACAACAGTACTAATTCTTGGTTGGTAGGGGTTGGAAAACAACACAACAGCTTTACACGAATCGAATCAAGTTCAACTAAACATCCAATAGTAAATTTACATACCAAATTGACATTGCTTGTTGCATTAATAGGAATAACTCTTATCACACAATTACACAAAGGACACATACTGTAGAGCACCAAAATTAGATTTAGCTTGAAAAAAAATTCACATATTGCAGAAAATAATTAGTTGTACAGGTGTTGAGACTGTTGACTGCTGATGTTAGTGCTGGATGAGTAGAAGGGAGGCATATCCATACCAGGATAAACATATATAGGTACTGGAAGTTGTGATGGCAAGCTAGGTAGAGGAGTTTCAAGATTCAGTGCAGACATGGCCTGCTTTATTGATAGTCGATAGCTAACATCTGGATGAGAACACCACAGCCCGACCACCAATAAGCATTTTACTTGCTCCTCATCGAATTCCCCTTCAAGTCTGCTATCAATTGATTCTACGATGATCCCTTTCCCGTAGAGGTCCCATACCCACTCAACTAGGTTCACTTTACTATCTTCTTCCTTTCCCTCAATCACCTTTCTTCCACAAGCCAGTTCAAGGGCGACGATTCCAAAACTGTAGACATCTGGCTCTTTGCTCACTTTCCCGGTGTATAGGCATTCAGGAGCCATGTATCCTAGAGTGTCGGCTGGGTTTGTGGTTTTCAAGTCAACATCATGATCGGCGAGTCTTGCCAGACCAAAGTCACCTAGCTTTGGATTGAAGTTCGAGTCAAGCATGACATTACTTGATTTGATGTCTCGATGAACCATTGATTGCTCCCATTCTTCATGGAGGTAGAGCAGTGCTGAGGCCAAACCAAGAGCGATTTTGTACCTTGTTTGCCAATGTAGCAAGGCTTGTTTTTTAAAGAGATGGGAGTCGAGGCTTCTGTTTGGCATGAACTCGTAGACAAGGAGAAATTCCCCATGGCCATGGCATCAACCTAGGAGTTGGACCAAGTTCCTATGTCTAAGCTTGCTAATGATCTTCACTTCTGAGATATACTCGTTTTTACCTTGCGTTGATCCGTTTTTGATTTTCTTGACTGCAATTTCTTTCCTTCTGGGACTTGTTAAAAGACCCTTATAAACACCGCCAAATCCACCTTCTCCCAACTTCCCTTGAATGTCGAAATTGTTGGTTGCCTTGGAAAGCTCAGAATAAGCAAACCTTTTGGGCCCCGCATCCTCATCAAGATCTTCATTAGTATCACATTGATCAGCTTCAATGTTCCTGAGCAATATGAACCAAACAATGACTATTCCGAAAATTAGAATCAGAAAGATACTCACTCCTATGCCTGCAACCAACCCTACCTTGCTTCTAGACCGTCTTCCTTGAGCTCCACCTTGTGTGCTGGCCAAGTTGGGGCTAGGAGCAACACGTTCTTCCATGGTTGAGCTAAAGCTCCAAGCCAGACTCTTGTGAAGTTCAACCCTAACTCCTGTTTCAGCAGAGAAGCCAACTTGGACCTTTTGAGGCAAAACATCACTCAAATCAATGGGTGAGGTTCCATTCTAAAACCAATTGACAATAAAAGAAGTGGCCCTCCGACTCATCCGACTCATATATTAAGGCTTGTTAGGTTTAACTTTTGATATGAAACTCTTTTGGTCTCATTCACATCTCTCAACTGCCCGTGACATAAAATTGCCTGGACATGAGATGAATATGTGATTGTAGGGCTATTCAATGGTTTAAAACCGGAATGAATTGATCTAAACCAAAAAGCGAAACTCAAATTGGGTTAGGTTTCGGTTTGTGTAAGGTTGAAGTTCGATCTTGGACTGATATTAGATTTTGATATTAGATCAGGATCAAAAAAAGAAAGAAAGATTGATATTAGATAATATTAATTGCATAATACTGTCGGTGCAAGTGTTTCAATCGTTTTTAATAATATTATAATTATTACTAATAAATATGAAATTATTAATAAAAATATTAAAAAATTAAATATTTTATATAGTGTTTATCACCTTACAAAATTACATATAGAAATCCGTTTTCCCTCTCTATATTTCTACTCTCTCTTTAACAACCGACTGAACTTTATTGATAAATCACTAAAAAAAATCAGAATGATTCGACGGAAGTAACTAAAGTTGGTGATAAATCACTCTTTGGAAACTCTACCCATAATATAAAATTGCGACAATTGGATATATAAAAAGATACTTAATAATCATATTCATATATTAGAAAAATACAATAATTAACACAGATCTAAGATCATTGGACTGGGTATTTCATGTTGCCCGAAACCATTCCGGATTATGATTCCTTGATTGCAAAGATCTCGATTGTATTATGTGGATAGTAGAGTTGATATCACAGCGAGACCAAGCACAAATGTTAAAATAACTCCGGCTTTGTGACACCAACGTGACACTGGTACAATGAATTGATTTGATCCATTAAATTGTTAGATTTTTCAACCCATCAAATTCGCATTGGTAATTAAATTTCAGGGTTCAACCCTCGAATTTTGCCTTGGATCAGTTTTGTTTTGATTTGATATATCCAGTTGCAAACATATGACTCCTTTCCACGAAATACGAACCCATCAGAGTACATATTACCTAATGGACCTACGGCCCGTATTCCGGATCGATTTAAGTACTGGGCCCGGCCCAACTAGCGATTACCGCTATTGACGATGCGAAGTACGAACCCATCACAGTTTCACTGGAGTAGCTAGCAAATTTAGAGTCTATTTGATAACACGAAGTTGATGAGGTAGCCGACGCTGATAGGGTAGTTGAAGCTAATGAATTAAGTGTGTTAAATATATGTTAAATTAGAGTGATAATGAACTAGTGAGGTGTTTGCTAACTAAATTGATAGAATAGTTGATATAAACTAGCCGATGAGATAGAAAAAATTAATAGAGTTTTGAAAAGTTTGGGATAATTAGCCATTGAAAATCCAATTTTAAAAGCTAATTAAATGAAAATATTATATTTAACTTGTTTAAAATCACAAAATATTAAAACCAAAAACTCCAATAAACTATATTCATTGTCAAACAGACCCTTAAGATATGATCGTCAATGCTCGCATTACTTGTTAGTTTCTCCGTTCACGTCCTAAAATTTTTCCAATTTCTAAGGGCCATACCGATTACTGATTCCACGATTCGAGTGAACAATCTGTGCTACGAACTGGTAAAAGTTTGGTCATAGTTTTCTCCGAACCTCCGCAAATTGCTTGTCTATACGTTTCTCCAATTTCAACCCCCATTAGTTATTTCGTTTGTTTTCTCCGAACCTCCGCAACTGTTTTACATTAATCGAATCAAATTCAACTGAACATCCAATAGCAAATTTAAATACCAAATTGACATTGCTTGTTGCATAATAGGAATAACTTCTATCACACAAAGCATCCATGCGTAATTTCTTGGGAGAGACGGATTATATAAAGAAGAAGAGAAAATAGAAGTTAGACAACTTGATAGATAAATAGGAGCATTCAACCATGTTCCTAAAAGCTTGGGAGAGACGGATTATATAAAGAATTATAGCAGAAGCAATTGATATTTATTGAAGAGGTCAATATATATATATATATATATACATTGCCTTATTAAGAAATTTAAAGATTTTAGAATTATTACACAAAGAACACACAGTAGATCAGACGAAATTGAACATAGCATTCATTTGGTTCCCAACAGAGGATAAGTGCCTTTCTCAGATTGGTGAGAAGAACTAGTTGTAGATGTGCTGATGCCGCTGTTTTCTGTCATGTTGGACGATGTGTATGAAGAAAAAAGAGATGCATTCATACCAGGTACAACATATATAGGCACTGGAAGTTGTGGTGGCAGGCTCGGTAGAGGAGTTTCAAAGTTGATTGCGGCTATGGCCTGCTTCATTGATGGTCGATAGCTAACATCTTAATGGGCACACCACAACCCGACCACCATTAAGCATTTCGCTTGTTCCTCATCAAATTCCCCTTCTAGGCCGTTATCTACTGCTTCTAGGATGAGCCCTTTTCCATAGAGGTCCCAAACCCACTCAACTAGCTTCACTCTGTTAGCTTCTTCCCTTACCTCAATCACCCTCCTTCCACAAGCAATTTCAAGGGCGACAATCCCAAAACTGTAGACATCTGACTCTTTGCTTGCTTTCCCGGTCAAAAGGCATTCTGGAGCCATGTAGCCTGGTGTGCCAGCTAAGGCTGTGGTTTGCATGCCAGCATCATGATCAGCGAATCTTGCCAGGCCGAAGTCGCCGAGCTTTGGATTGAAGTTCAAGTCAAGCATGACATTACTTGATTTGATGTCCCGATGAACCACAGATTGCTCCCAGTCCTCGTGAAGGTAGAGCAGTGCTGAAGCCAAACCACACGCGATTTTGTACCTTGTTGGCCAAGGTAACAAGGCTAATTTGCGGCTGAAGAGATGGAAGTCGAGGCTTCCGTTTGGCATGAACTCGTAGACAAGGAGTAACTCTCCATGGCCATGGCACCGACCTAGGAGTTGGACCAAGTTCCTATGTCTAAGCTTGCTAATGATCTTCACTTCTGAGATATACTCTTTTTTACCTTGCGTTGATCCGCTTTTGATTTTCTTGACTGCAATTTCCCTGCTTCCCGGCCCTGTTAAAAGACCCTTATAAACACCGCCAAATCCGCCTTCTCCCAGCTTCCCTTCAAGGGAAAAATTGTTGGTTGCCTGGGAAAGTTCCGAGTAAGCAAACCTTTTGGGGCCCGTGTCCTCGTCAAAATCTTCATCAATATCAAACTGATCAGCTTCAATGTCTCCCTCTCTTGTGCTCTTCCTGCGAAATATGAACCAAACAATGGCTAATCCGAAAATTAGAATAAGAAAGATACCCACTCCTATGGCCGCCACTAATCCTCCCTTGCTTTTAGGAGCAGCACTTTCTTCCAAGGTTGATTTGAAGCTCCAATTAAGAATCTGAACTTTAGCACAAGCCCCCGTTGCAGCAGAGAAGCCGACTTGTACCCTTTGAGGCAAAACAGCAGTCAGATCAATGATGTACGATATATCGGAAAATTCCGAAATTCCATCCATACTCACTCTGGCACGTAGATTTTTGGTCGTCGAATCGTATGATATCAAGGCTTGTCCGTTCTTGCCCATTAGGCCCACCGACCTAGAGGTAAAAGCAGCTGACCTTACTGAATTTACATCAATGCCTACGTGATCGCTGTTCGGATCAAATGAGTTTTGGAAGGTGTCAAACTCAACAGCTACAATTGTTGTTTTATTGATAAAACTGAAGTCAGTTTGGCTGGTAGGATACAAGCCAAGACTCCCGCCAGCTGCAGCAGCGGGGAGATCAGTATTTTCGGGAATAAGGAGAAAGGTAAGCCCATCGGCGATACAAGAAGAATTATCTGGGGCGCCAATGATGAAACTGAATTGGGTGGTGAAATCTGTCAATCGTTTTGTGGTTGCGTTGTTGCCGTCCCCGTCCCATAGTTGTATTGCTGTTGGATATAATGCTCTACCCTTGCTATTTAAGTTATTCTGGGTAAGCTGTAGTGTGAACTTGGATATGAATGCATCGCCCTGAAAATGGAGGCCAGTATTCTTAACATCGAAAGAGATGAAATTGAAAGACAGTGAATTGGTGTTGAGAGGAAGAGACATGAGGAGGGAGAGGAAGAAGAAGGTGGTAAATACAAGATAACGACGACAGTTGAGAGGATGAGAAGCCATTGGTGTTTCGCAGTTTGGAAAGTGGGAGGGCGAGGCCATTGCTGATTTGGAGACTTGAGAAGGAATTGAGTGTGGGAGCTTGTGATATGCTAAGAGGTTAATATGGGCGCGGCTTTGTCAAGTTGCTGATTTCGACCCATCAAACTTGCATCGCTAATATATTTTCATGTTCAATATTGAGAAAATTTCAGAGTTAGACCATGGACTTTTCCCCTCGGTCAGTTTTGTTTTTGATACATCTAGTTGCCTCCTTCCCATGACATAAGATGTGTTCTTTTCGATCAAACCACTCAACTTTTGATTTTGAATTAATTAAAATCATTTCTAGATGAATTGAAAATTCCTTCAATGAATAAAGAATTACTAGTAGCATGTTCTTAAATTATTTGCAGTTTTAGAATCACAATCACGTATTTACATGTCTTGATTATCCCATCTAACCATGAATGTTTGAGCTCAAAACTTTATACCAATCCAGAGATGAAAGTAACCACTCAAGTATCGTAAAGCCATGACTGTGTTTGGCGCAACACTGCAAACCAGTTCGCTTTTGAAAGCTTATAATTTTGATATTATATATATTTAAATGAAATAAATATAAGATTTTTATTTAATTACCTTCGAGAGTCTTTTAGCCGCTACTCACCAAATATTTAGATCCGACAAACATTATACTGACTTATTATATATTTAACACAATTAAGTTTTCAGTTTTAACTACTCAACTAGCTTCATTTTTTTTTTATTAGGAAAAATTTCGGGGAAGAAAACTCTACCTGAATGCATCCTTTCGGATGAGGTCAAAAAGACCTGGATTATTCTGAATATTAGTACCCCAGACAGAGTGGCAAGGGTGTGCAACCTTATCGGCCACTCTATTGCCCATTCGGGTATATGGAGAAAAGAAACCCTTTCCAAATTTGTTAGCATAGTTGTAATATCAGACAGAATGAGTTCGATTTCCCATTGACATTTTGTTTTTCCGTTGAGATGGTCAATAATTATTTTGGAGTCACCCTCAATTTGAAGTTTGGTAATTCGTAAATTCAGGGCGTTCTGTACCCCCAGTTTTAAGGCAAGAGCTTCAACTTTTAATGGACTTTGATTACCGAGTTGTTTATACCCTATTCTGATTGGCCGACCTTCCCAATCACGGATAATAGTCCCAACTGGGCTGGCCTTGTTTAAGAGGGAAGAACCATCAAAGTTTAATTTGAGAGTTCCTCTGGGTGGCTTACGCCATCTGACGTTTGTGTGTTTCGTTTTCTGTTGTCTGTTAGTTTTGGTTCGTGGCTGAAAATCGGGGTCATCACCGACTCCGCCCACAAAACAAGAAGATTTGCTCCAATTTGACTCGTGTGTTTTAATAATGTGGAGTGTGACATCTCTGCTGGGAATTGGAATCGACTTAAAGATATGTTGATTCCGAGCATACCAAACGGTCCACCAACAGAAGGCTAGCTTAGCTTTAGATTTATTGTTTATGTTATTTCCAATGTAGTCCATAACTGGTTTAATGTCTCTCGATTGCTAGAGCATTGCTGCTATAGTTGTATTGGCGTCGATTGGAAACCCGAGGAGGGTGGTCGTGTATTGACATTCCAATAGAAGATGGGCATCATCTTCTGCTGCACAACTACACAAAGAACAAGTGGGGGCACTGAGACACTCCGTTGTGCTAGTCTAACGGTTCAAGTAGCTTCATTAACCCTATCATCTACCATTTTACTTTTCCTGATTTCTTGTGTTCAAATCTGGATTGTTTCCTCGTATCTATAAACTTTACATTTTCAAGGCACCCTCAAGTATCGACGGAGCGACCCACATCTATTGATTGTTTATTAGTTTATTTATTTAAAATTAATTTTGTTGAAGCTAACTAATTAAAGTTAGATGTAAAAAAAACATAATCGTCAATGCTCGTGTTATTTGTTAGTTTCTTCGTTCTCGTCCTACACTTTTTTCAATTTCTAAGGGTCGTACCAATTACTGATTCCATGATTCGAGTGAACAATCTGTGCTAGGAACTGGTAAAAGTAAACCTCTGCAAATCGTTGGTCTATTGTTACGTTTGTCCAATTTCAACTACCATTAATTATTCATTATTTCGTTGGATTTCTTAAAAGAAAACGACAATGAAAATTGAATGCGTAATTGCAATGAGAAGATAAAATTTAATGCATAATCTATAATATATATCTAGTATCTAGTATCTAGTATCTAGTAAAAGTTGTGTTCAGCCCACCATAAATGCTATAATTGTTTTCTCGGTTATCCGCTTAATCGGTTATCCGCACGGTGGGATTAAATGTTGAATTTAATCTCACAACCTTGCTATAAAATATTGTGTAATCACTAGCTACCTTGCTATAATATTTTTGTCTCACGTTCAAAATGTGGAGAACATTATATGTTTTTTGTTTATATGCAATGTTTTAAAAAAAACTTGAGTTTTTTTAATAAAAATTTATCATATATAGTTTATACTATACGAATGTGTGGATGGAATAATTTATTATACCATCATCATAATCTTTTTGTTACTATTTATTTTCAACTAATTTCAAAATATTATCTTTGTGCCCATTCTTTATAGAATATATTATGATCTTAATCATACAAAATATTATATTTTAATTTTATTAAATTTCTTTTCTCTCATATATTAATGGTATAATTTTTCATATGTAACATGTATAGTTTATAAAGAGTAAACAACCAATAACATAAAAAAGTAACTCCAACAAACATTGAATACAAAAAATGTAACACCTTTAGCCTATTTAATTTGAAATTTATTTTCCTTAAATAATAAGTAAAAAATTGAAACTCCTAATTCAATTAAAGCATGCTTATGCTATATAAAGACACACCTCATCTTTTTACAATCAAATCAACTCTTTCTTTTTCTTTCATTCTCATATTATGTCAAAATAGATTTTTTGATATAATATTGAATTTCTATTATCCTAATCTATCGTTTGTTGATTGATATTGTTTTCAACTTTCATACTAATATTTTCTTTTTGTTTATTGTATTTTTTATAGTGTTATTGGTGAAAAAGAAGAAGTACATATTGAGAAGTTTCATTGGTGAAAAAGAAGAAGCTCATATTGATAAATAAAATCTAAGGTGAGTGGTTGTAATACAATCCTTTACTTGAACTTTTATTTTCTTTATTTTTAGTTTTGTTGGAATTTATTTTATTTTAAATTTTTTTTTGTGGAATATCTTCTTTTTAGTTTTGAGTTGTGGTTAAGGTGTTTTAGACTCCTATTTTTATATATACAAAAATTCTATATTGTCTATGTTTTCCCTATCACTTAAACTTTCCCCTATTTTTGTTTATTTGTTTGATTTAATTTATTTATTTATTTATTGTAATTTCTTGATTATTTATATATGATTATATTTTTCAATTGTTTTTGTTGTTACTTTATATCATTTTATTATTTCTTAATTTTTAATTATTCTTTAATTATTATTTTTCCCTAATAATTGTTATCTTTTTGACCGAAAATAAAATATAATAGTGACAAAGTTTTGATTATATTTGTCTCATAATTTTATATTAATGCCACCCAACTTTTTTTATGTCAAATAAAAAATGACTATAATGGTCAAACAATGCTTTAAATAGGGTAGTCAAATGGGTGGAAGTTTTTTTTGTCAAATGAATAATGCATCACATTAATTTTACTTTTTAAAGATGATAAATAGGAAATTAAAGTGGGTTAGTCCAAAGGTTGGGAGTTTTTCTTTGGTTAAATGCTAGATTTTTCTTATAAATAGTCAATTGTTTCAATGTTCGTCAAACAAATGAGAGAGAAATCATATATTGTTAGGTGACACTTTTGTTCATCACTTTTTTTTTCTTCCAATTTTTATTTATTTATGGCTTTAATATATTGTTCAATGCACTTTCTTATTTCTATTATGATATTAGGCATGGTTTTATTTTTCATTTTTTATGATGTTACTTTATATCATATTTTATTTTGCATTTCTTATTTGTTGAAATAATATATGATTTTTAATTTTCTCTAATTCCTATTAGGTTTTGATGAACCATTGTTGCAAGAAGACTCATATTTGGAGGTTTTATTCATTATTTATTTATTTTTCCCCTATTTTTGACTTTTTTTTCTCTAATTAATTTATTATTTATTGCACTTTCTTATTTATATAGTAGATTATATATGATTTTATTTTTCAACTGTTTTTGTTGTTACTTTATATCATATTTCTTATTTGATTAAATATTCTTTAATTATTATTTTTCTGTAATAATTATTTTCTCTTTGACCAAAAATACAATATAATAATGATAAATTTTTTATTATATTTCTCTCATATTTTTATATTAATGTTTAACCAAATTTTTTTATTTCAAATAAAAAATTACTATAATTGCCAATCAATGCTTTAAATAGGGTAGTCAAAGGGGTGGAAGTTTTTTTTGTTAAATAAAACATACATCGCATTAATTTTACTTTTTAGAGATGATAAATAGGAAATTAATATGGGTTAGTCCAAAGGTTGAGAGTTTTTCTTTGGTTAAATGTTGGATTTTTCTTATAAATAGTCAATTGTTTCAATGTTATCTTCTAAAACTCAATTTTTTTGCAAACAAATAAGAGATGAATCATATATTGTTAGGTGGCATTTTCTATTCCTTTTTTTCTTACAATTGTTTATTATTTATTGCTTTAATATATTGTTTCATTGTACTTTCTTATTTCTATTATGATATTATGCATGATTTTATTTTTCAGTTTTTATGTTGTTACTTTATACTATCATATTTTATTTTGCATTTCTTAATTTTTTTATAATAATATAGGGTTTTTAGTTTTCTTTAATTGCTATTAAGTTTTTATGAACCATTGTTGCAAGAAGACTCATATTTGGAGGTTTTATTCATCATTGATTTGTTTTCCCCTATTTTTGTTTATTTTTTTCTATAATTAATTTATTTTTTTATTTCACTTTCTTATTTATATAGTAGATTATATATGATTTTATTTTCCTTTTTTGTTATTTTATATCATATATTATTTCTTATTTGTTTAAATAATCTTTAATTATTATTTTTCTCTATTTTGATTTTTTGTTTGTTGATATATGGAAAAACTTACAACCATGCACCATTGTTGAAAGAAGAATCATATTCACCATGGCGGGATCTTAACGAGAAATAAATATATTAATGGACCGATCTCTCTCTCTCTCTCTCTCTCTCTCTCTCTCTCTCTCTCTCTCTCTCTCTCTCTCTCTCTCTCTCTCTCTCTCTCTCTCTCTCTCTCTCTCTCTCTCTCTCTATTCAATTTATATTAATATGTCACCTTTAGTTTAATGAGTGTGGTTGTAGTTGTAGTGCGTTGAAATATATGTATAAGCAAAGAGGTATATATAAAGTAAAAAAAATACATGGAGTAGTTATGTACCTTATTTATTTACATTTTTCCTCCTATATACTTGCATAGAGATGCATACTTGCAAGATCTTTCACTTCATGATTGGAAGAAAAGAGCTCAAAATATTAAGCTTATTTATAAATATATTATGGATGACTATAAATAATACTGAGCTTTCTTCTCAAATCTATATAAACCAAATATATTCATAATAAATTCAATTCCACGTAGTTTAGCTATATATAATTATTTCTTTGATATAATTTCCGCTAATAAGAACCAATAATATAAAACTTTAATACCATATGATTTGATAAACTTTAATACCATATGATTCGATCTGATTAAATTATGTCCCGTGCGTATGCACGGGCATGCCCCCTAGTTGCAATTAAAATTTCAACTCCCATTAATTATTTGATTGGATTTCTAAGGGTATTCGGTCTCTCCTTTTCACATTGCTCCACTAGGGTCTCATGTAGAGGTGTTATTCGCCGAATTTGACATGTTCAAGCTTGATTTATTTGTTAAACGGGTTCGAGCTGAGTCGAGCCTAATTTTTAAACGAACTTTCTTTTTTTTGTTCAAGCTTGACTTGTTTCAGTAAATGAACGAGTTCGAGCAGTAAGAAGATTCGATATACCTTCCGAATCTTCCTGATTTAGCTTGAAACTCTAAGCTCAATTCACCATTAATGAGAAACGAAGCTTTGATTGTTACAGATCTAAAACTTACCAAAATACTGAGCGTTTGCTGTATTTATAGGAATATACGTAATATGGGCTGGATTCATATATTAGGCCTAATATGATGTAAGAGCTGGAGGCCCATATATATACTCTCATAAGCAGAGTTTTTTTTCGAACTGAACGAGCCGAATTTGGCATGCTCAAGCTTGATTTGATTTGTTAAACGGGTTTGAGCTGAGTCGGGCTTATTTTTAAATGAGCTTTCTTTTTTGGTCAAGCTTGACTTGTTTTAGTAAATGAACGAGTTCGAGCAGAGTTTTTTTCGAGCTTAAAACAGTTTACTTGATCATAACATATTAAGGAAATTTTAGAAATTTCATAACATTCGAGCTTAAATCGAATAAGCTGAGCTTTCAACCAAGCTTAAAATCATGTTCAGACTCAGTTTGTTTAGATAAGTGAACGAGCTTGCGTCGAACTTTTTCGAGCCGAACTCGAGCTGTTCAACTCATATAACAACCCTAGTCTCCCTTCACCCCATCTAGGACTGTGCAGAAAAATATGACACGATTGACACGACACGAAACTGCAACAAAAAAATACGAAAAAACACGAAATGATAAACATAGGACACGATTAATTTGATTCAAGCTAACTAATTGAAGTGAGATGTCCATCTAAGACTTTTTTTACTTTTTTACATAATAAGTTAAAATCTATATAAAACATTAATTTTTTAACTAAAATTTTTACATTATAATACTTATTATTAATAAGTATTACTCCCTCCGCTAATTAAAACTTGACGTTTTACTATTCACGCACGCTTTTTTAGGTGTTAAAAACTATATAAAATATTAACTTTTTTAATATATATTTTTTTAACAATTTCATACTTATTACTATTAAGTATGAATGTATAGAAACATATGTGAAAAAGAGTTAATATTTTATATAGTTTTTATCATTCTAAAAAAACGTGCATGAATAGTAAACGACAAGTTTTAATTAACGGAGAGAGTATAATATAAACAAATTTAATTAAAAAATTAATATTTTATATAATTTTTAACTCCTTACTAAAAAAAAAAGCCTAATGGGTCTACAGCCCGTATTTCCAGATCAACTTGAGTACTGGGCCCGGCCCAACTAACGATTACCAACGATACGAAGTACGAACCCATCAGAGTTTCTCACCGGAGGAGCTAGGAAATTTAGATATGGTGGTCAGTGCTCGTGTTATTTGTCAGTTTATTGCGTAATTGCAATGACAATTTAGCACGCATGTAAAGTACTAATTCTTGGTTGGTAGGGATTGCAAAACAACACAACTATTTTACACGAATCGAATCAAGTTCAACGAACATCCAATAGCAAATTTACATACCAAATTTGACATTGCTTGTTGCATTATAGGAATAACTTCTATCACACAAAGGACACATGTTGTAGAGCACCAAAATTAGACTTAGCTTGAAAAACATTTCACAGATCGCAGAAAATAATTAGTCGTACATGTGTTGACTGCTGGTGTTAGTGCTTGATGAGGAGATGAAGGCCATATCCATACCAGGATAAACATATATAGGTACTGGAAGTTGTGGCGGCAAGCTAGGTTGACGAGTTTCAAGATTCAGTACAGACATGGCCTGCTTTATTGATGGTCGATAGCTGACGTCTGGATGAGAACACCACAGCCCGACCACCAATAAGCATTTTGCTTGCTCCTCGTTGAATTCCCCTTCAAGCCTCATATCAACTGATTCTAAGATGAGCCCTTTCCCGTAGAGGTCCCAAAGTCCAAACCCACTCAACTAGGTTCACTTTACAATCTTCTTCCCTTCCTTCAATCACCTTTCTTCCACAAGCCAGTTCAAGGGCGACAATTCCAAAACTGTAGACATCCGACTCTTTGCTCACTTTCCCGGTGTATAGGCATTCAGGAGCCAAGTATCCTAGAGTGCCGGCTGGGACTGTGGTTTTCAAGTCAGCATCATGATCAGCGAGTCTTGCCAAGCCGAAGTCAGCTAGCTTTGGATTGAAGTTCAAGTCAAGCATGACATTGCTTGCTTTGATATCACGATGAACCACATATTGCTCCCATTCTTCGTGAAGGTAGAGCAGCCCTGAAGCCAAACCAAGAGCGATTTTGTACCTTATTGGCCAAGCTAGCAGTGCATTACTGCAGCCAAAGAGATGGAAGTCGAGGCTTCCGTTTGGCATGAACTCGTAGACAAGGAGTAACTCTCCATGGCCATGGCACCATCCTAGGAGTTGCACCAAGTTCCTATGCCTAAGCCTGCTAATGATCTTGTTGGAGTTGCATCAACACCCTCATTTGGGTTTGGATCTTTGGGCCAAGGATGAGGAGTTTTGAGGTTCTTCTAGAAGCTTCTTAAACTTGGTAGAGATTTCAAGTTTCTTCCATTCTCTAGAAGCCTCCGCAAGCCTCTTCAAATTGGAGAATTCTAGAGAAACCACCAAGCTTCTTCATGCTTCCATCAACCACCTCCTCTTGATTTATCTAGAACCTTCTTTCCAACCTTGCCCTCCATGGCTTCAAGTCTATAAATAGGAGGTTCCTCCCCACATTTCAATCCATCCACAAACATTTGCCCATCAAAGCCTACACACAAATTAGTCTCCTTCCAAGCATCCTATTCCACTTTGTTGTAAAGAGAGAGTCTTGTCCATTACCCCTTGTAGTCCATACAAGGTTTGTTGTACTCTTTCTTATTTTATAGTGGATTTGTTGGCTCTTGCCGCCCGTGGGTTTTCCTCCCGGTACTCGGGTTTCCCACGTTAAATTTGTGTGTTCGATCTTGCCTTATTTCTCTCTATTCGTGATTCCGTTCTTTCCGCTGCGCGCTCGTTCTTATTACCACTAAATCCCTAACAAGTGGTATCAGAGCGTTCTAAGATCATTTTTGGAATCACTGTCTCAATGTCGGTTGTTACCAAGTTCGATATTGAGAAATTTGATGGCAAGATTAGCTTCTCTATCTGGCAAGTCCAGATGAAGGCCGTTCTCACCCAAAACGGCTTGAAGAAAGCTTTGGATGGGAAATCCAAGAAGCCGTCTACTATGACGGATGAGCAGTGGGATGAGTTGGATGAGAAAGCCTTGTCAACCATCCAACTTTGTTTATCTCGCGAAGTCCTGCGTGAGGTAATTCATGAGACCACCGCTGCTGGTTTGTGGTTGAAGCTTGAATCGCTTTATATGACGAAGAGTCTTGCTAACAAGTTGCGACTGAAGGAGCGCCTTTACACTCTTCGTATGTCTGAAGGTACCCCGATTCAAACTCATCTCAGTGAGTTCTCTTCTATCCTTGTTGATCTTGAGAATTTAGATGTTAAGATTGATGATGAGGATAAAGCTGTTTTGTTGATTGTCTCTTTGCCCCCTTCTTACAAGCACTTTAAGGAAATCATGCTTTATGGGAATAATGCTGATAGTTTGTGCTTGGAAGATGTTAAGGCTAACCTTCTTGCTAAAGAAAAGTATGATGTTGATAACCGGTTTAATAAACCTGGAGAAGGTTTATGTGTTAGGGGGCATAGCACTAAAAATGGCACTAGCAGTAATTCTTCTAAGTCTAAAGGCAATAAGACATGTAATTACTGCAAGAAATCAGGCCACTTTATTTCTGAATGTTATAAGCTGAAGAATAAGGAAAAGGCTAAAGGGAAACTATATGATGATAAATCCGCCGAAGCTAGTATTGTTGATGCTTGCTCTGATGGTGATGTTTTACTAGCTGCTAACACTGGTGATATTAGTAGTCATGGGTGGATTCTTGATTCTGGATGTACTTACCATGTGTGCCCACATAGAGATTGGTTCTCTTCTTATGAGACTGTTGATGGTGGATCTGTCTTGCTTGGAAATCACACTCCTTGCAAGGTAGTTGGGAAAGGTACTATCAAGATTAAAACTCATGATGGGACTATTCGATCTTTGACCGGTGTTAGACACATCCCAATGATGAGACAAAGCTTGATTTCGTTAGGCACCCTTGAATCTCATGGGTGCAAGTACTCAAGTGAAGGCGGAGTGTTGAAAGTTTCCCGTGGCTCTACGGTTTTGTTGAAAGCTAACCGTATTGGTAAATTATATGTGCTAGAAGGTGCTACTGTTGCAGGTTCAGCTTTTGTTGCCTCATCTTCTACCTCTCATCATGATGATACTCAATGGTGGCATGCACGTTCTAGCCACATTCGTGAGAAGGGCATGCATTTGCCCTTAAAGAGAGGTTCCTTGGGTAATCATACCCGTTGCAAGATCAACTTATGTGAGCATTGTGTCTTTGACCAACAAAAAGGGGTCAACTTCTCCAAAGTTCGTCGTACACCTAAAGGTGTTTTGGATTATGCTCACTCTAACTTATGGGGTCCTTCTCGTACTACTGCTGATTTCGGCCCGATTGCCAAGTCCAGTCCCTATTTGGACTTGGTTTGTGTTTCTCAGCAGTGAGTGCCCTTCGGGGCTTTATGCGGCATGAGCTTATTCGGATATTGATGCAAGGTGGAGTTTGTTGGAGTTGCATCAACACCCTCATTTGGGTTTGGATCTTTGGGCCAAGGATGAGGAGTTTTGAGGTTCTTCTAGAAGCTTCTTAAACTTGGTAGAGATTCCAAGTTTCTTCCATTCTCTAGAAGCCTCCACAAGCCTCTTCAAATTGGAGAATTCTAGAGAAACCACCAAGCTTCTTCATGCTTCCATCAACCACCTCCTCTTGATTTATCTAGAACCTTCTTTCCAACCTTGGCCTCCATGGCTTCAAGTCTATAAATAGGAGGTTCCTCCCTACATTTCAATCCATCCACAAACATTTGCCCATCAAAGCCTACACACAAATTAGTCTCCTTCCAAGCATCCTATTCCACTTTGTTGTAAAGAGAGAGTCTTGTCCATTACCCCTTGTAGTCCATACAAGGTTTGTTGTACTCTTTCTTATTTTATAGTGGATTTGTTGGCTCTTGCCGCCCGTGGGTTTTCCTCCCGGTACTCGGGTTTCCCACGTTAAATTTGTGTGTTCGATCTTGCCTTATTTCTCTCTATTCGTGATTCCGTTCTTTCCGCTGCGCGCTCGTTCTTATTACCACTAAATCCCTAACAGATCTTAACTTCTGCAATATACTCCTTTTTACCCTGATTTGATCCACTTTTGATCTTCTTGACTGCAATTTCCTGCCAAATCCGCCTTCTCCCAGCTTCACGGAAAAATTGCTGGTTGCCTTGGAAAGTTGTGAGTAAGCAAAGCTTTTGGCCCCCGCACCCTCTTCAAAATCTTCGTCAATATGAAACTGATGAGCCTCTCTTAGGCTCTTCCTGCGCAATATGAACCAAACAATGGCTATTCCGAAAATTAGAATCAGAAAGATGCCCACTCCTATGCCCGCCACCAATCCTCCCTTGCTTCTAGGAGCAACACTTTGTTCCAAGGTTGAGTTGAAGCTCCAATTATGAATCTGGTGACGTTCAACCCAAGACCCTGTCGATGCAGAGAAGCCGACTTGTACCCTTTGAGGCAAAACAGTACTCAGATCAATGATGTGCGAGACACTGTAAAGAACCGAACTCTCATCCATCCTCAAGCTGGCACTTAGATTTTTGGTGGTCGAATTGTATGATATGAAGAGATGTCCGCTCTTGTTCGATACGCCCTCCGACACGTTGGCATAAGCAGCTGACTTCACTGAATTCACATCAATGCCTATGTGATCATTGCTCGGATCACACAGATTTTGGTGGGTGTCAATCTCAACAGCTACAATTGTTGTGTGCTCGTCCAAACTGAAATCGAAAGGGCTGTAGCCATACATGCCAAGACTCCCGCCATATGCATCAGGATGGAGGGGAGTGTTTTCGGGCATAAGGAGAAAGGTAAACCCATTGCCGAAATCAGAAGAATTTGCTGGAGCGATGGTGAAATTGAATTGGGTGGTGAAATCTGTCAACCGTTTTGTGGTTGCGTTGTCGCCGTCCCCGTCCCATAGTTGTATTGTTGTTGGATATAATGCTCTACCTATGCTATACATATACTCGGTACTAGCATTCGGCTGATTCCGGGTAAGGTGTAATGTGGAGTTGGATATGGATGCCTCGCCCTGAAAAACGAGGCCTGGATGGTTGACATCGAAAGAGGGGAAACTGAAAGACAGTGAATTGGTGTTGAGAGGAAGAGAAATGAGGAGGGAGAGGAAGACCAAGTTGGTAAATACAACATAACCAGGACAGTTGAGAGGATGAGAAGCCATTGCGGTTTCGCAGTTTGGAAGGAGTGAAGGAAACTGGCAGATATGAGAATCAAATTGGTAGCTCTCTCAACTGCACACTCAGTTGGGAAACTCGGAGGCCATTGCTGATTTGGAGAGTTCAGAAAGGAACGGGGCGGCTTAATTGCTGATTTCGTTGTTACTCAACCAGTCAGAAATTGCGAGTTGTATTTTTGAAAAATATATATATATATTTAGGAACATCGCTGGATGCTTCTGTCTGTCTATTTACCTGTAAAGTTGTTAGATGGCTCCAAGGTCATTGTTTTGAAATGTGCAGAGGCTACATTGACTTATCAAGTCAATATAAGTCCAAATGAAGCATCCATGTAACCAGGGAATGCAGAGAGTGGGCAATTAGCTATAGCTGACAAAATGCTTTTAACCATAAGATGCATCCATAAGATGACGCAAGTAATTGGCCTGAAGATGATGTATCCATCCATTATACTAAAAGTAACACAAGTTGAACAATTTTTTTTAAATTCTTAGTTTTTCATCTCCTCCCCTCTTTTTCTGATGGAGTATAATCAATCAATCCTCCATTATTAGGAGTGGTTACTAGCAGTGCTCCCATTTTCTTTTGCTTATGGATGTTCCAAGTGAGAATAAAGTTTGCATCTTTTGATTTTATTATTGCTTGCTTAATTAACCCTACCTTGCATTCACATTTTGGGGTCTTGATGGGTGTGTTTTCATACTTGGGCACCTATTGTCATAATTAGGGTTGTTAGGGCTTTTTTGGTATTGAATTGTATTTGCCTTCTTCAGCAAACATGACATATTCCTGGGTAATCTTCAATTCAATTCAGATTCATTAGATAGTTCATCAATGTGCATTGAAGTTTCAAATCCAAAATCGTACGTCACCTTCAATTTTAAGCTGCAAAGATGATTCCAATCCGTTAGTTTAATGCTTGTATTTATTTGTTTTTGTTAAGCATATTTCTATATCCCTGGATGTTTAATTTGAAATCTGAATCCAACCAGCATTATTTTTTATTTTCTGTTGCTATAATTTCCCTCTTTGCTCTATTTGTTCGTTTCAGAAGTACAAATGTCTGAATTGTTGTAGGCATAGATTTGGAACTTCAATGTACATTGATGAACTATCTAATGAATCTGAATCTGAATCTGAATTGAATTGAAGATTACCCAAGGATATGCCATGTTTGTTGAAGAAGACAATCCCAAAAAAAGCCCTCACAAGAAGGTTTCACAACTCTCAATTTAAGAATACCCAAAAACCCTAATTATGACCGTAGGTGCCCAAGTATGAAAACACATTAACACAGCCATCAACTTTTTAAGGCCCCAAAATGTGAATACAAGATAGGGTCGAGCAAGCAATAATGAAATCAAAAGATGCAAACTTTATTCTCACCTGGAACATGTATAAGTAAAAGAAAAGACTAGGAGCACTACTATTGCGTACCACAAAAACCACTCCTAATAATGGAGGACTGATTGATTATACCCCACCAAAAAAAGAGGAGAGGAGATGAAAAACTAAGAATTTAAAGATCATCTGTTTTCTTCCACAATCAATTGAGTATATCTTTGAAAGCTGAGGAGGGATCTAACCCCCACTTTTAGTCTCATTTCATTTCATTTTTTTCACATTTACCAACTAAGCTGAGCAGATTAGCTGATTTAATATTTATCTTAGTTTTACCTATTACAAATAATACCAGATACGGAGTATATAAATAAATTATTTTTTCTCCAAACACCGGGACGCGTGAGTTGAAAGGTGTGGGGGCCGCCGATGTACACAGTGCACCACTCCTGGGGCTGCCCCTGGCGGAAAATACTGGGTTGTTCTTGACGCTGCTCTTGTGATCAACCTGCATGTTTCAAAGCTGAAAAAATGACACGGTGGTGTAACCTTACTCTCTATATATGTTTGCAATTGCAAAAGAGCTATAGACAAAATGCCAGATGGGTGAAAAGCAGAAGAAAGAAGAAAAAAATACAAACAACTTGATAGATTAAACGGAAATTTCGCGAGGTACCCTTGAGGTATTGCAATTTTCGCGAGGTATACAACTTTTTTGCATATTTCGCATGGTATCCCTGTGGTTTTCATTTTTTTCGCCTCGTGCCCTTTTGGGTTAAATCTAACAGTTTTTTTATTCTCCGTTAGTTTGCCAAAAAAAAAAAAAAGAAGAAGAAGAAGAAAGGAAGGAGAAGTGAGAACAGGAGAGCGAAGAGAGCAGAGAGCGCTCGAGAGTGAAGAGAGAGCACGAAGAATAGCGAAGAAGGTGCCGCTCGAACAGGAGAAGAAGGTGCTGAGCGCCTGCTTGAATCCGCTGCTCGAAGGGCGACCCAGACCGCTGCTGCTGCTCGAAGGGCGCCTGCTCGGATCCGCTGCTCGAAGGTGAGTATACGAACCATAATCTAGGGTTTCGGTATTTGGGGTTAGGGGTGACGCTACTGCTGCCTCATTTTCGATTTGACTCTTTGCTTCAAATCGAATTGGGGAATTCGGGAATTTGGGGAAGAATTGAAACTGAGGGTCTGTTGCTCGAATTGGGGAATTTGGGTATTTGGGGTTGGGATTTTCGATTTGAATCTTTGCTTCTTTTTTCTGTGTGCAATTGGAATTGGATATGTGCAATTGGAATTGGATGGTACTTTGGTTTATGCCCAAATCCCACCTTTGGCTTGGTTTATTCTCATCTTCAATCATGCAGCAAGTTCAAGATTTTAGGGCCTAACAACATTCATGCTTAAATTTTTTATCAACATTTCTTGAATGTTTCATGAATCTGTTCTTATCTGCTAAATTTCACTTTTGTTGAAGTCAGAGAAAAAATTGAGGGTTTGTTTGTCTATGAAACTCTGTTTGCTTGTTGTTTATAAAACTTGACTTGTTTGACACAAATTGACGTCTACTCGCTTTCTTCGTTCTTTCCTCAACTTGAACGAATATGTCTAAACACCCATGGACTGTCTTGGTACTTGGCTGTTGGCAGTCTGTCTTTTTTTGCCTTAGTTTTACTCTCATCGAAATGTGTTAGATTGGGTTTGTTCCTTAATTTATTGACTGTAATGATGTTCAATTTTATTTTTGAGATTGAAAGAATGTTGCTGTTCCCCTGGATAATTGACTGGACAGTTATTTATAGAGCATGATGTACAAAAACTGTTTTAAAAAAGCTAATTTTTCACTGATGACAGCAAAAAATCAGTAGCAATTTTAAAAGTAAACAAGGGAGTAGTTAGCATTGGTCTGACCTTGTTAGCCTATTAGCTCAATTGGTAGAGCATTGTGCTTAGACACAAGATGTGGGTTCGAATCCCACATAGGTTATTTCATTTCAGATATAGATGAATGCAAGCTATATCAACCCTGCAATAATGCATGCCTAAACTTGCATGGAAGCTACCAGTGTATTTGTCATCATGGTTAACAAATCGATATTTTATCTCATTTTTTTTACATCCACTTGCTCTCATAAGCCCATGGCTAACCACTGTTTTATCTCATTTGTTGTCATAATTTGATATATCATTTACTCACAGTTTTATCTCACTGGCTATCAGAAATGTGTATCTGATTGCTGCTGCTGCTGTATTTTCAGAAGATTTAATTGTTGTTGTCATTAATCTGAAGTTGTTGTTGCTGTTATAAATTGACCATTTGCTGTCAAAAATTACTGTAAATTAAGCTTATCAACCTAATAAACCAAATGTGCTATTAGAGTTGCTCTTTTGAAAATTCACCATTTGTTATCATAAGCTTATAAATTAACCAAATTGCTGTCATAAACTGTTGTAAATTCAGCTTATCAAAATTTCTGTCAAAAAATCAGAAATTCAGCATATAATCAAGTTGAGATAAAAAAGCCCAAAAACATGTCACCGTAAACTAATCAGCGGCGAGTCATCAATTGGTTTAACATCCAAAGAGTACATGTCGCACCATAAATACCTCCAAAAGCCATAGAAACATGTTACCATAAACTACAAAAACAAAATAGTTATAAGAACACTACAACTGTCCGTAAAAGCAAGATCATCTATTTCCAACATTGCCGAAGACATCACTTCATCCACGCATATGAGTTGTACATCTTGAATCCTTGATTTCTGTCCTTTGTTTTCTTCTTCTTTGCTCTCCGTTCAACACGGATGCCACTTTGCTCATTCAACTCTCGTGCTGTTGGTCCACCTAAAGCATAATATGCAAAAAAATTCTTAGCCGAGCTATTATTTCAGCTGAGATCTATTATTTGGCAAAATCAGAAGACTGCATTGTGAGCGGTAAACTTGTTCAGCTTAGTCATCAATTGTGAGCAGAAACGAAGCATATATATATATATACACATATTTCATACACTATAAGAAATAATTGAGCATATAATCAAAAGGTATTTTGCTTAGCTAGTGACTATGAGCAGCAACTGAGCAAGAACTTTGAAGCCAAAAGATACTAGCTGTCTAGCGGCAACAAATCCTGCAAGCCCTGCACCGACTATAATCACATACCCCTCGGTTGCTTCGTCTGGAATATGAGATGTGAATGCCGATGAAACACCAAAATTTATATACCCATTGTACAAGAGAAAATCATATGCTGCTGAAATCAAATACTCATAATCCCCACTCAACGTTTCCTTCAAAGTTCTTGTTCAAACTGAAATGGGTGGTGACCACTGCTTTTAGAGACAAATTCAAACTGAAAAACCCCGATTTACAAACTCAAATTCACAAATTCCACTTGAGAATCTCCAATTTGCAAACTCAAATTCACAAATTCAACCTGAGAATCCCCAATTTGTAAACTCAAATTCAGAAATTCAAACAAAAAATCCATAATTCAGAACCCTAATTTTCGGAAAATTTCACAATCGACTTACCTTCTCTTCCCTACGTTGACTCCAGTGTTGTTCCGGTGCCGCTTAGTGTCGCCAGAGTCCGATATCGACACTCCGGTGTTGCCTCTCCTTCCCCGACTCACCGATCTCCGATCGAGTCTTCACTTTCTCTCGTTTTCAGTCGCTGCGTTCTCTCCTGCTTCTTCGTTCTTTATTTTTTATTTTTTTTTATTTCAAAACTAACGGAGAGGCTAAGCATCTGTTAGTTTTAATCAACAGAGGGCACGAGGCGAAATATACCAAAATCTAAGGGGTACTACACGAAATATGTAAATGAGTTGTATACCCGGCGAAAATTGCAATACCACAAGGGCATCCCGTGAAATATCCGTAGATTAAAAATACTCCCTCCGTCTCGAATTGAACTTAATTCGTTTGATATTTTGTACACGTTTTTTTAAGGAGGTAATTTTTTTTATAAAATATTATTTTTTAATCAATTTTTTAAAAATAATTTCATACTTGTTAGTAATAAGTATGAAGTTGTAAAAAAAATTCATTAAAAAATAATATTTTAAAGAGTTTTTATTTTCTTAAAATTCGTGCTGAAAACTAGGGCCGTGCATCGGTTTAAAACCTAACCGAACCCGGTCGAACCGAACCGAAACCGAAAATCTCAAAATTTCAAACCGAAAGCATTAGGCTCAGTTCGGTTATTTACCGATTTGATTTGTGTTCAGTTCGGTTTTAACATAATTAAACCGATTTCCATAATTCTCTAAAATTGATCTCTTTAATTCTTCCAAAATCGATCTTTGTAATTCTCTAATGCAAAATAAGGCTCGTTCTCAGACCGTGAATTTCCTATTTTGCAAGTGTTCTTCGCTATATATAACTGTAAAGAACCTCTTGTCTTTCCCGAAACACTTAACAAACACATTAGGTCAATAATTTACTTGTTATAATTATTTTTTTATTAAAAAAAAACAATACATGCATTAATTAATATGGAAAACTTGGGAGCTAAATAAGGTCAAAGAATGGAAATTCTCGGACCCTTAATTTTTTTTTTTGAAGTTAAATCGGATGATGTATTATAAAAGATCAATTCCCGCTAAGTCAATGAGACTAGGCGGGAAATGATCAAACCATACACGGGAAGAAACATCGTTTGGCAAAAGTCTAGCTGCCATATGTGCTAGAGTATTAGCGCTCCTACGAATATGAGTAAAAGACACTACCAAATCATTTGGAAAGAAGTCAAGGATATCATCACAAACAATATCAATGTATGAAGTGGAACTGACTGGGCTCTTTAGGCGAGCGATGAGGCCAACATCATCAGACTCGATCAAGAGTCTATCGAACATGTGACCTTGCATCGATTGGACACCGAAGAGGAGGGCTGATGCTTCCGCCAGAGCCACTGTCATAGCCCCTGCGAAGTGTTTGGTGGCAACCATGAGAATTGTGCCTGCAGAGTCGCGCAACACCGCTCCTAGGCACACCGAGCCATTCAATAAAGCAGCATCTGTGTTGAGTTTTAAGGACCCGTGAGCTGGAGGAGACCAGGAAGTTGCTGCAGAAGCGGCAAAGGCAGCAGGCACGACCACATTCCCGGTGGTCCTATAGTCAGAAACATATCGCCTGTACCCATCACGAAGGATCTCTGGATTGAAAACCTCATCTGTAAATATGGCCTTGTTGCGTAAGGACCATGCCACCCACGCATTGGTGAGAAAATCACAAGCACCCGACTCACCAAAGGCTTGGAAGACGGCATTAAGTACCTCAATCGGAGTGTCATGGAGAAGGGTAGACACTAGATTGGAAGTAAAGGAACCTTCCCAAGCAGTTGCAGAAGAGTTGCAAGCGAAAACGGCATGCCAGGTAGTCTCATCAGAGGCATGACATCGGGAGCATGATGGAGAGGCGATGATTCGCTTAGTAAACAAGTTTGAAGCAACGCTCAAAAAGTTACTGCACCAACGCCATCCAAAGCTTAGGACTTTGGGAGATTCTCATAATTCGATTTAACACATATCGAACCGAAACCGAAAAATGGAAATTCTCGGACCGAAAGCTAAACCGAAAAACTTCGGTTAGACTCGATTTGTGTTGGTTCAGCCCAAAAATTCGGTTTGGATCGAAACATGCACGACCCTGATGAAAAGTAAAATGAGGGAGTAAATACATATAAAAACAATAGAACTCACTTTTTTTTTTTTTGACTGGTTGTTTGGGAACAACAAAATCAGCAACGGCAGAAGCCCCCGGGCGGCCCATAATAACCTCCCAAGCGTATGACAAGCTCTCACTCAATTCTCCTTTCCACCATTTCTTTCTGAACTCTCCAACTCAGCAATGGCTACACTCCTTTTCCTCTTCCTCATGGCATCTCTTCCTGCCAATATGAATTCCCTCTCTTTCAACTTCCCCAATTTCAAGCAAAACATGGACTCTTTGGACATCCGGGGTGATGCAGCCTTTTCTCAGTCACAGCTACAGCTTACCCCAAGAAATCAATCCACTGGTAGCCTTAGAGGCCAGAGTGGGAGAGCACTATACAGAACCGCTGTGCCACTATGGGATGCTAGCACCAAAAGGATGGCTGATTTCGCCACCAGTTTCAACTTCAGCATAGCCTCGGATTCGTATAATTCCGGGGATGGGCTTGCCTTTCACCTTGTTCCCAACAACACTCGACTCCCTGACGTTGCAACTGGCTCATCTCTGGGAATTTATATTCTCGATCCTGGTGCAAATGTAACCACCTTTGTCAATGACACAAAAATTGTTGCGGTTGAGTTTGACACCTACCAAAATCTATGGGATCCCAGCAACAGTCACATAGGTATTGATGTAAACTCGGTAACCTCAACGGCTTATGTCAATGTGCCTACTGGATTAGTGAACAAGACCTCACAAGCCTTCATATCTTACAATTCCACGACAAAGAACCTAAGTGTCAGCTTGAGTGTGAGTGACACTTCAGTTATTTATAGCGTCTCACAGATCATCGATCTGAGCACTGTTTTGCCTGAAAGGATACAAGTTGGCTTCTCTGCTTCAACAGGAGTGAATGTAGAACTTCACAACATTCTTGCTTGGAACTTCACCTCAAACTTGGAAGAAACTGTTGCTTTGAGTCCCGCCCAACCTCCGAAACAAGGTGGAACTCCAGGAAAAAGATCTATGAATAAGGGCAAGGGAGGATTGGTAGCTGGCATAGCAGTGGGTATCTCTCTTATCCTAGTATTTGGAGGAGTTATTGCTTGGATAAGATTGCGGAGGAAGAGCCCCGGCGAGAGCAACACTCAAATTGATTTTGGTGAAGATTTTGACGCACAAGCAGGGCCAAAGAGGTTCGCTTATGCTGAACTTTCCCAAGCAACCAACAATTTTGCCATCGAAAGGAAGCTAGGAGAAGGAGGATTTGGTGGCGTTTATAAGGGCGTTTTAGCAAGCCCTGGAAGTCGGGAAATCGCAGTCAAGAAGATCAAAAGCGGATCGAACCAGGGGAAAAAGGAATACATTGCAGAAGTGAAGATCATTAGCAGGCTTAGACACAGAAACTTGGTCCAACTACTGGGTTGGTGCCATGACAATGGAGAACTCCTGCTTGTGTATGAGTTCATGCCAAACGGAAGTCTTGATGCTCATCTCTTTCGCCGGAAATTAGCTTTGCTATCTTGGCCAACAAGGTACAAAATCGCTCTTGGTTTGTCTTCAGCACTGCTCTACCTTCATGAGGAATGGGAACAATCTGTGGTTCATCGAGACATCAAGTCAAGTAATGTAATGCTTGACTTGAACTTTAATCCAAAGCTAGGTGACTTCGGCCTGGCAAGACTCGCTGATCATGATGCTGGCTTACAAACCACAGCCCTAGCCGGCACTCCAGGCTACATAGCTCCTGAATGCTATTCAACCGGAAAAGCGAGTAAAGAGTCAGATGTCTATAGTTTTGGGATTGTCGTCCTTGAAATTGTTTGTGGAAGGAAGGTGATCGAGTTAAAGGAAGAAGCTAGTAAGGAGAACCTAGTTGAATGGGTTTGGGACCTCTATGGAAAAGGGCTCATCCTACAAGCAGTAGATAATGATTTGGAAGGGGATCCGGAATTTGATGAGGAACAAGCAAAACGCTTAATGGTGGTCGGATTGTGGTGTTCCCATCCAGCGGTTGGCCATCGACCATCAGTAAGGCAGGCCATAGCCGCCCTGAACGACGAAACTCCTCTACCGAACCTGCCACCACAACTTCCAGTGCCTGTATATGTTTCACCAGGTATGAATACGTCTCTTTTTTCTTCATACACATCATCCAACACTACAGAAGGGAATTATCCGCACACTTCAAGCAACAGCATCAACTAGTTTTTCTCAGCAATCTGGGAAAAGCACTTCTGCAGCTTATCCTCTTTTGGGAACCAACTGAACTGAATGCCATGTTTTAATGAATTCCTTCAATTGTGTGGTGTTGGATGATGTCCTTAAAGCTATTGTATATGCGTCCTTTTTGTGATAGAATTTCAGGTATTCCTATTAAGCAACAAGCTTTGTCAATTTGGTATGTAATAACGGTTTAAAATATATTTTGCATATCTTATGATTTATGAATGGGTTCTCTCTGTGGTTTGAGGGAAAGAAAAAGTAAACTTTCTTTCAGCTACAACGGTTATGCATCCATTTCCAGTTCCCAACTAAATTAGATGGTGCTGAAATCAGTGATAACACGGGCAAAGCATTTCACCACCCAAATTTACCTTCGACATAAAAAATAGGGACGATCTTACCTTTCTCCTTGTTCCTGAAAACACCCAGCTGATTCCTATTGATTCAAAGTGGAGAATGTCTTTAATCGTTTAGTTATGATCTAAACACAAGCAGTTGTGTCCTAAATCAAACAATTTTAGCGACTGATCGAGTTTGACGGCTACAACCCGGTGAATAGCCATTTTTATGGTGAAAACCGTGAGGACGGATCTGATTGGTTGTGGCCTGTGGGAGGATATTTGTTTTGAATCTGCCAATGACGAGCGGCGAGTTGCAGCTGCCTCCGGGGTTCCGCTTCCACCCCACCGACGACGAGTCTGGTCCTCCACTACCTCTGCCGGCCGGAAATGCGCCGCCCAGCGCGCCGATTGTCGTCCCTATCATCGCCGAGGTCGACCTATACAAGTTTGATCCTTGGCAGCTTCCAGGTCAGTTCGATTTCCCGACCTGAATCTGTAATTGATGAGATTGACGATTTCAATTTTAGGGATTCGAGGTTTTAACCTTTGAATTTCAGTTTCTTGTCCAGAGTTGGCGCTGTACGGGGAGAAAGAGTGGTACTTTTATTGCCGAGGGACCGGAAATACCCAACGGCTCGAGAACTAACCGGGGCGCCGGTGATGGGTATTGTACGGCGACCGCCACGGATAAGCCCATCGGAAATCCCAAGGCGCTCGGAATCAAGAAGGCTCTGGTTTTCTACGCCGGCAAGGCCCCCAAGGGCATCAAGACCAACTGGATTATGCGCGAATACCGCCTCGCCAACGTTGACCTATCCGCCGGCACATGAACCAATCTCAAGGTAATTATTCACCATGAACTCAATTCATGTACTCCATCCGTTCGGTAAAACTTGTCGTTTACTATTCATGTACGCTTTTTTAGAACGATAAAAACTATATAAAATATTCATTTTTTTTATAAAATTTTTTTAGCAAGTTTGTAATTCTTAATAATAACTACGAAGTTGTTAAAAAAATTATTAAAAAACTAGATATTTTATATAGTTTTTATCTCTTAAAAAAGCGTGCATGAATAGTAAAGTGTCAAGTTTTTCCGAACGGAAGTAGTAGTATTTTGTTTGGTTTGAAGATGAAAAATGTTCAGAGGCGGCAGGAGGACTTCCTCTCTTTCACCAATTCTCAAAACCCTACCAAATCAGTGAATGAGTCCAACATATATAGCATGGAATACTCATCAGTGATTGGACGATCACAAAAGGACAAATGTGCTAGCTGGAAGCTGTCCTTATTGCAGACCAAAGGAAAAGGAAAATGCAGCTAAATGACAGTGAAATGGAATGCAAATGTAAGCTGTGTGAGCTATGATAATAAAGGATCTGTATGCATCATATGCATCATGAGGATGCATAAGTGTAACTTTCATAGATTTCATAGCGGATTTTTGCAGTCTGGTCAAGTTTTGACGACCTTGACAGCCTTGGCGGCAGGACGAGTTCAAGGGTTTAGGCGGAGTCTAGACGGATTTTGAAGGGTTTTTTTAGAATAGTGGGTATAATACTCTACCCTTGCTATACGAGCTATTAGCATACTGCTGATGTCAACCCATCAAATTCGCATCGCTAATTTTTCATGTTCAATGTTAAAAAAAATCCCCTGGAATTTCCCCTTTGATCAGTACGTTTTGTTTTTATATATCTAGTTGCAAACATATGATTCCAATCAAATCGCATCAATAATTTTCGTTCATGTCTAGTGTTAAAATAATTCCATGGTTCAACCATAGAATTTTCTTTTGGATCGATCAGTTTTGTTTTGATATATCTAGTTGCAAATATACATGACTCATTTCCACGAAATAAGATGTGTTCTTTTCAAACCACAGACCCCTCGCATTACTTGTTAGTTTCTCCGTTCACGTCCTACAATTTTTTCAATTTCTAAGGGCAAAGGGCCATACCGATTTCTAATTCCACGATTCGAGTGAACAAATCTGTGCTATGAACTGGTAAAATTGCTTGTCTATACGTTTCTCCAATTTCAACCCCCATTAATTATTTCGTTTGTTTTCTTAAATGAAGATGACAATGAAAATTTAATACGTAATTGCGATGAAAGTGTAGAATGTAAAGTACTAATTCTTGGTTGGTAGGGGTTTGGAAAACAACACAACTGTTTTACATTAATCGAATCAAATTCAACTGAACATCCAATAGCAAATTTACATACCAAATTGTCAAATTGACATTGCTTGTTGCATAATAGGAATAACTTCTATCACACAAAGCATCCATGCGTAATTGCAATGAAAGTGTTACCAGTTAGGAAAATAGAAGTTAGACAACTTGATAGATAAATAGGAGCATCCAACCATGTTTCCAAAAGTTTGGGAAAGACCGATTATATAAAGAATTATAGCAGAAGCAATTGATATTTATTGAAGAGATCAATATACACACACATTGCCTTAGTAAGAAATTTAAAGATTTTAGAATTATTACACAAACAACACATAGTAGATCAGAGGAAATTGAACATAGCATTCATTTGGTTCCCAACAGAGGATAAGTGCCTTTCTCAGATTGCTGAGAAGAACTAGTTGTAGATGTGCTGATGCCGCTGTTTTCTGTCATGTTGGACGATGTGTATGAAGAAAAAAGAGATGCATTCATACCAGGTGCAACATATATAGGCACTGGAAGTTGTGTTGGCAGGCTCGGTAGAGGAGTTTCAAAGTTTATGGCGGCTATGGCCTGCTTCATTGATGGTCGACAGCTAACGTCTGGATGGGCACACCACAACCCGACCACCATCAAGCATCTCGCTTGCTCCTCATCAAAATCACCTTCTAGGCCGTTATCTACTGCTTCTAGGATGAGCCCTTTTCCATAGAGGTTCCAAACCCATTCAACTAGCTTCACTCTGTTAGCTTCTTCCTTTACCTCAATCACCCTCCTTCCACAAGCAATTTCAAGGGCGACAATCCCAAAACTGTAGACATCCGACTCTTTGCTTGCTTTCCCGGTCAAAAGGCATTCCGGAGCCATGTAGCCTGGTGTGCCAGCTAAGGCTGTGGTTTGCATGCCAGCATCATGATCAGCGAATCTTGCCAGGCCGAAGTCGCCGAGCTTTGGATTGAAGTTCAAGTCAAGCATGACATTACTTGATTTGATGTCCCGATGAACCACAGATTGTTCCCATTCCTCGTGAAGGTAGAGCAGTGCTGAAGCCAAACCACAAGCGATTTTGTACCTTGTTGGCCAAGGTAACAAGGCTAATTTGCGAATAAAGAGATGGAAGTCCAGGCTTCCGTTAGGCATGAACTCGTAGACAAGGAGTAACTCTCCATGGCCATGGCACCAACCTAAGAGTTGGACCAAGTTCCTATGTCTAAGCTTGCTAATGATCTTCACTTCTGCCTTGTACTCCTTTTTACCCTGCGTTGATCCGCTTTTGATTTTCTTGACTGCAATTTCCCTGCTTCCAGGACCTGTTAAAATACCCTTATAAACACCGCCAAATCCGCCTTCTCCCAGCTTCCCTTCAAGGGAAAAATTGTTGGTTGCCTGGGAAAGTTCCGAGTAAGTAAACCTTTTGGGGCCTGCATCCTCGTCAAAATCTTCATCAATATCAAACTGATCAGCTTCAATGTCTCCCTCTCTTGAGCTCTTCCTGCGCAATATGAACCAAACAATGGCTATTCCGAAAATTAGAATAAGAAAGATACCCACTCCTATTCCGGCAAATAATCCTCCCTTGCTTTTATGAGCAACACTTTCTTCCAAGGTTGAGTTGAAGCTCCAATTATAAATCTGGTGAATTTCAACACATCCCCCCGTTGCAGCAGAGAAGCCGACTTGTACCCTTTGAGGCAAAACAGTACTCAGATCACTGATGTTCGAGACATTGTAAAGAACCGGCCCCGAACTTTCATCCAACTTCAAGATGGCACTTAGATTTTTGGTCGTCGAATTGTATGATACGAAGACGTGTCCAGTCTTGTTCTTCGCTAGGTCCGCCGACACGTTGGTGTAAGCAGCTGACTTTATTGAATTTATATCAATGCCTATGTGATAACTGCTCGGATCATATGGGTTTTGGGAGGTGTCAAACTCAACAGCTACAATTGTTGTTTTATTAGAAAAATAGTAAACACTTTGGTTGTATAAGGAATACAAGCCAAGTCTCCCGCCAGCTGCAGCAGTGGGGAGATCAGTATTTTCGGGAATAAGGAGAAAGGTAAGCCCATCTCCGATACAAGAAGAATTTACTGGGACGATGCTGAAATTGAATTGGGTGGTGAAATCTGTCAACCTTTTTGTGGTTGCGTTGTTGCCGTCCCCGTCCCATAGTTGTATTGCTTTTGGATATAATGCTCTACCAATGCTAGACTTGATATCATCAGTTTTCTGATTCTTTTTTTTTTTGATTTTAAGGTTAAAATATATTAAAACTTAAAGCGAGATATTTACACTGTAGTTTGTAGCCAGTCGGCTCTAAGTACAAAAGGAGGGGATTCCTCAAATCGATGAAGCACATAGGTTCACTATGGCTTGGTTCCATCGCATATTAGGGGCCAAGGGCCGTGTAGATCCTATCACTTCAGGCCAAGGCCATCGGTAGTCGGACATACACCCAAAGGCTTATGAGCATCAAACACCAACGACTATGTCGCGAATGATGATGTCCAAAAGACCTTTGTTGAGCCTAATGCATTTCAAGTATAAGATCAAAGGTTGTTTGGACCTTGTAATCTTAGACTGGGAACCTGGGCAAAAATACATTTTGCATAAAGGAAATGAACTAACTGATCCTAACAACTGATCCTAACAACAAGCCCAAAAAATGACGCCATGTTACTCAATAAAAGACCCCTAGTGATGGCTTCGTCACTAGATGGCATATGCAAGACTCCATCTCCAATTTCTGTGCAGTAAGTGCCTTCCAATTTGATTTCTCCAAGTCACACAGCCTTCGTTTTGCATTTGGTACATCAGACCGCTTGTCTTTGGCCTTAAGAGCTGTTTTCTGAGTTTATGCGGGTGCACTAAAGGGGTCCCCCAAGTCGTCTCTGATGGCGTTGCGAGGCTCGTGAGCGTCTGGAACATATGTTTGATCTGCTTGGAGCCACTCCGATTGTGAGAAAGTGATAGGATACAAGGCATATAGGATCCGGTAGGTGTGCAGTTTTATACGGTGGACTGTCTCCTCCCTTGTTCTCATCTTTCCTTCGAAGACTTTTTCGTTCCTCGTTGTCCAGATGAAGTATGTTGTTGCAGCTAGTGCGATCTTTTTCGATTTGCATATCCAGCTCGAGCCTCGACCTTCCTTCTTCGTCCATTTGAGGGCGCTTGCCAATGTCGACATTCTTCTTTTGTGATTAAGCCAATCTTTTACCTGCGACCATACAAAAGAGGTATAATTGCAGGTAAAAAATAGATGCTCTTGCGTTTCATTGGTAACATTGCATAAAGGACAAGTTCGATCGATCTCCCTGTATGTAATTGTATCCTTTGTAGCAAGCTTTCCTTTAGCCGCAACCCATAGTATAAACGAGTGCTTAGGAGTGGTTGTTGCGTTCCAGATTGTCGTAGCCCATGGAACCCTTTCTGCCCTTGGTCGAATTCCATCATATGTGAGTGCGAGATTCAGTTTTCCATTGAAGCACCAAGAATCCAGTAGCTCTTCTGCTTGCCTATAGGTACCTGCCATATTCAACAAAAGATCTCGAAGGTCAAGTATTCTTTTGACAAGAGGGGAGTCATTTTTCTTATGAGGTCGAAGACTCCAAATGGATTCATTTGATAAGTAATTATGGTGGATCCATTGGACCCAAAGGGAGTCCTTCTTTCTATGAATATCCCAAAGGAGTTTACATATAAAAGCCATGTTCCAATATTTCAGATTCTTCAAACCAAGCCCTCCTTCTGATTTTGGTAAGCAAACTTCCTTCCATTTCACTCTAGGTGATTTCCATAGAAATTGGATGCAAAAGCTATTCAGGCTCTTTATCACCGAAGAAGGAGAAGGGATTATTGCAAACCAAAATGCCTCTATGCCTTGAAGTACCGATCTGATCAATTCTATCTTCCCTGCATAAGAAAGGGTTTTCGCATTCCATATATTTAGCTTTGAAGCAAATTTATCTATAAGTGGGGAGAATTGAGAGATCTTTAGCTTCCCTGACGAAATGGGTATGCCCAGGTACGTGAAGGGGAAGGAGCCCTTTGTGAAGCCGATGGAATTGGCAAGCAGGTCCTCTTCGTCTTGGGATGCTCCAGCAAGGTAGTAAGACGATTTCTCTGCATTTATGTCCAGCCCAGAGCACTGCTGGAAACCCCTGAGGCATTCGATGATAATTCTGATGGAGTCCATATCACCTCTGGCCATGAGGATGAGATCATCAGCAAAGGCGAGATGCGTGAGCTGTAGGGGCCTGCATTTTGGATGGAATTTGAACCGAGGATCCCTAGTTCTGCACCTTAGAAGCCTTGACAAATAATCTGCACATATGACAAAAAGAAGGGGGGACAAGGGGTCTCCTTGCCTTAGACCCCTCATCCCTCTAAAATAGCCATACAAATTACCGTTAATGTTAATAGAAAATGTAGTAGAGCCTACACATTCCATTATCCAATGAATGAACAAGGGAGGGAATTTAAGATGAATAAGCATGTTTTCCAGAAATTCCCACGATATCGAGTCATAGGCTTTCCTTAGATCAATCTTCAGAATGCACCTTGGGCTAACTCTTTTCCTTGCATATTTTCGGAGGAGTTCTTGCAACATCATAACATTTTCACCCATGAATCGTCCTCTTACAAATCCAGCTTGGGCAGGACAGATCAGAGCATTTAGTAGAGGGCTTAATCTGTTGGACAAGATCTTAGTAATCGTTTTATAAAAAACGTTACAACAGGATATCGGTCTGTAGTCTCCCGCCCGACTTGCGTTTTGCTTCTTGGCAATGAGTGAAATGCTGGTGTGGTTCGTCTGTTTTAGGAGTGACCCTGTTCTGAAGAATTCTTTTACTGCTGCACAGAAGCTTGGTCCAGTAGTAACCCATGTTGATTTGAAGAATTTGGAGGAATATCCATCCGGTCCAGGTGATTTCTCGTCCCCAATACTCCATAAACTTTCTTTGATTTCCTCATCGGTAACTACCCTAACCAGCTGTTCTCCCTGATCTTGAGTGAGGAGTGCGCCACCTCTTTGAATAATTGAGCCGTCTACAGGCTGGACGTTTGTCCTTGTACCCAAGAGAGATTTGAAGAAACTCTCAAATTCAGCAGCTACTTCCACAAGACTACTCGAATCCGTGCCATTTTCTGTCATAATGGAGCTAATATGGTTTCGCTTTAAGTTTTTCTTCATTAAACCATGAAAGTAAGCCGAGCACTTGTCTCCTTCCAACAAGTGTTTAGTTTTAGCCAGCTGGGAAGTGAACTTCAGCTCAGCCTCCTTCAATTTCTGGGCTCTATTCCTGGCGTTATCCATTGCAACCCTTAACTCTAAGCTGTCATCATGTTCCCTGTAAGCTGCAAATGCTTCTTCATAGTCCTTTTCTGCTCTATTTGCCCTATCTGAGATCATGGAGTAATGCCTTCTGTTCAGTTCTTTCAAGGGGGCCTTAAGCCGCTGGAGCCTCTTAGCTAATTTGTATTGTTCCGTGCCCCATCCGTTGAAGGACCACGCCTGCTGCACTGTGCTGTTGAACTGCTCATGGTCGATCCACATGTTGAAGAATTTAAACGGCTTTTTCCTAGGAGTCTCTTGGTCAAACACTTCCACTGTAATCTGAACATGATCAGAACATGACTTCAAGTTGAAAAATTTTGCTTTGCAATTGTATGAGCTATAGTTCCAATCATTGTTGACCAAGACCCTATCTATTTTTGAAGACTTCTCCCCTTTGAACCAAGTATGCTCATCACTAGTGCCAATAGCGTCTGACAGTCCCAGAGTCGTACAACATTGCCACATATCTGCAATTTCATAAGCCGTCACCGCATTCCCATTTCTTCTCTCACACGATCTAAGCACTGAATTGAAGTCTCCCATGACTATCCAAGGCCATACTTGATCCTGGCATAACTGCGTAAGCTCAGACCAAAGCCCTCTTCTGGTTACAATTGTGTGCAGCCCATATACTTCAGCTAGAAAGAACTGTCTCCCACTGATCTTACACTCAACTTTACCCGCAATCACTTGTTCATGGATCCTCAAGGGTTGGAAGTTAACCCACTGATCGTCCCACATAACTACAATCCTACCGGCTTCGCTTTGACTGAAGTTATCAACACAAGTCCAATTACCAAAACTTTCACTCATAATCGAGTCCAACTTTGGCTTATCTAGCTTCGTTTCCAGAATACCTAAGAGTTTTATTCTGTGTTGTCGAATGAACTCTCTAACAGCGTTGTGCTTGAGGCCACTGTTAAAACCTCTTATGTTCCAAGATCCTAAAATCATTTCATATTTGTTTGGAGGGTGCTAGGCCCTCTCTGGCTCCCGGGTGCTTTCCCATTCGGCTCTCCAGTCCAATATTTCACATTAATCCCCTTGTTTAATCTATCGCTGCGTCTCACATCAAATGTTTCATGTTCATTTTCCCCTTGTTTCTGTGTCGACCAGCCTTTTTTCTTTCCAGGGAGTTTGTCTTTCGGACCCGTCTCTTGTGCATCCTTAGCACCTTGTTCCAGGTCCTGTGATTGCACCTCACTGTCCATCTGTTCCTGAACTGGGACTTCAGTTTCTTCATTGGATTGTTCATCATTCGGATCAGCTCCCCCTTTGTTTTTCTGTAGGGGCTCTTCATTCACCAGATTTTCATGATCTTTTGGCATCGTTGAGTTCTCCAGATCTGTTAGGATGTGGTATCTGTTCTTATCCTCAAATGTTACCTTCTTCTTCTTTCTTTCTTCTATCATTCTCATCTCATTGTTCGATCTCTTGGTAGTTTCTCTGTAAACTTCTTGGTCCTCCTTGAAATTTACAGCTCGAGGGAGAGGAGGCAAAGTGGCTGGTTTGGGGGATTTTTTCTTTTGATAAGTTTGGTTAATTCTATTTACGGAAGAGAAAAGGGAGGACTTTACATTCGATCTAGTGGTCTTGGAGACGGATGGGGTGGTCTTGGGTGGAGGCTGATTGGGAGGGGATGAAAAGGGAGGAGGAGTAGATTGGTGAGTAGAAAGGGGATGATCCGAGGTGGTAGGGGGAGGAGGGGGGTCCTGGGTGCTTTGAGGGTGGATGGAGGAGTTGTTGGATGATTTTGCTGTATGGGGATGGAGGGGGGGATTGTTCACCGGTGGAGTGGAATTGGATGAAGAGGGAGTGTTGCTGTTAGGCTGAGCTGATGAAGGGGGTGGAGGGTCAGAATTAGATGAAGGAGGGGGGGCTGAATTGGTTTCCGGTATGCTCGAAGCCCCACAATGCTCAGGAATAACCCCTTTTCCCTTGTCTCTAGCATTTGTCTTCTTTGCTCGACACTTCGTTGTTTCATGCCCAAGACTTTTACAGATGCTGCACTTTGGGGGCAGATTCTCATACACCACATAGCACATGTGGTCCGGGCCATCCGGGAATTCAATATGTACCATCCTTTTTAGCTCTTTCTCACAATCGATTTCAATTAGGATCCTTGCATAAATCTGCTTAGTTCTGAGCTCAGTGTAGATGTCTGTCATAATGGGTTCTCCAATTTTAGAAGCCACCTTTTCAAGCATGGATGCAGTCCAGAATTCGGTAGGTAGCTTATGTATTTGCACCCACACTGGGATAGTTGAAAAAAGCCTTTTGTCGAAGGTAAATCTTGGTGGTACTTTCTTTAGCAGCAAGGTGAACCCCGGGCCTGTGAATGGACCTTTCAGCATAACCTCTTCCCTAGCTTCCTCAGATTTAAATTTAAACATTAGCCATCCTCCTTGTGCGTTAAAGTCGTGGCTAGGCCAGTCCTGGGCCATTGTTCTAATTGTTGTGAACCCCGGGAACCTACCCACGACGTATCCCACTAGAGTAAAGCCCCAAGCTTCTTCAAGCGATAGACAATCATTCTTCGTCGCTTTCACAGATTCACCCTTGTCCGGATTGTTGTAACTCAGCCTAAACCCAACAGCTCGGCCATATTTCTTGTTTGAATCAATCTGGTTGCTCCAGGCCCCTTGTAGTTGTTGGTTTGAGGAGGTTTTGGGAGGATGTTTCTGAGAGCTGGATGAAATTCTGTAGGCCTCTGAGGGGGTGGGATCAGGAGGTATGGATGTATTTTGCATATGAGGGTTGTTTACAAGGATAGAGGTCAGGTTAAGGTTCCCTGCAGGCTCTGCTCTTGACTGATCAGCCCCTTCATATGGAGTTTGGTTCAACTGCGAAGACCCAACAATCTGACCGCTCATATCAATCACATATACTTCAGCAGTAGAATCAGCATTCGAGTTCTTATCCTTCTCCGTTGATCCTTTCCGGTTTGTTTCAGAAGCATTATCAGCAGCTGGAATAGTGGTACTCCTCTCAGTTTGGTCCACGGTACCACATTCATTCACATTCAGGATCACAGTGCTTGTTTGAACAAGCGGGGGATGAGCATTTTCAAAGCCAGAATTTGTAAAAGCAACATTTTCTTCAACCCTAGAGGACCCGGCATTATCCGGGGGAAGGGAGGAAGAGACGCGTACCTCGGAAATAATGTTATGAGGGTCATTAGCTTGAGAAAGAGTACCATGAGCTTGCTCGTTGATCTCTAAGGTTTCCATAGACTTTCTGAGCTGTGGCTGCTGGGCTGTTTCATCGATTCCGTCCTGAGCATCATGAGCTAGACGTTTCTCAGATGAGGGGTTACCATTTTCCTCTGTTGTTTGAACCCCTTGTTCTCCATGTACTCGACGTTGCAGCGGGGTAGTTGAAGAACAGGGCGCATGAAGCTGGTTATCTTCCATATGCTGTTTCAAGGTCTTCCTTTCAAGAGAGTCGGAACCTTTTGCAACCGGGAACGATCCAAGGATAGACATACGGTTTTCCCATCCTTTGTTTGAAGATGGAGGAGAGGGTTGAGGGCTAGGGATTAAAGAGATGGCTCGACGAGCGTGGTCCACACGGTTACTCATGGAAAGAGAGAGCGGTACTGGAGAGAGCAGTATAAGTGAAAGAATGAGGGAGAAGGAGAAAGATAGAGGCGACGGGAGAGGAAGGCGGTTAGCAAAAAGGGGGGAAGGAGGGTGGCTTTGAAGAGGAGGGTTGGGGTAAAGAAGGTGGCGGGAAGCGAAGAGGATGCCATGAAAGCACACATGGACGAGGACACAAAGCTTAGGGTTAGAAAGCCCCAGCCCAAATTGGGCGTTTCTTCATTTCAGGTCAAAAGTACAATTGGCTATGGATCAGAGACCTTTAGGAGGGGAAGAAGGTAAATCGGGCATCAATTTGAGAGTAGGAGGGAAGAGGGAGACCCGTTGGAAACAAAAGCAGAAATCTTTACTGTTCACCCGTCTTCAACCCATGAGAGGAGAAAGGGAGACCCAAGAAAAATCCAACCGTTGCAACTAGGATTTCTCCCTGCTCATTGTGGGTGTCTTCTCATGTGGACTTCGATTAGGTTCCCGATGGCCTTTCTTCAGATACCGGTGGACTAAGCTCCGGCCAGGCAGTGGCGCGGCCGGAGCTCGGTGGCTCACACTGATTTTTTCCTCTCCAGTTGTGACGTCAGTCGCACTTTTTTGTGTGAAATAAATGCAAGCTAGCTGCTTTCCTCCAAAATTTCTAAGGATTCAAGCAGGTAGGTGGGAATTCAATGCATTGTGAGTTAATGCAGATCTATTTTCCGAAATCAGGCCATGAAGTTAATCGGAAGAACGTATACGGTCAAGCTGTAGGGTGGATTGGGATATGGATGCATCGCCCTGAAAAAGGAGGCCTGGATTGCTCCCATTGAAATAGGGGAAACTGAAAGACAGTGAATTGGCGTTGAAAGGAAGAGACATGAGGAGGGAGAGGAAGACCAAGTTGGTAAATACAACATAACGAGGACGGTTTAGAGGATGCGAAGCCATTGCGGTTTTGCAGTTTGGAAACTCGGATTGCTGATTTGGAGAGTTGAGCAAGAATTGAGTGTGGGAGGTTGTGATATGGGAGGAGGTTAATATGGGCACGGCTTGTCAAGTTGCTGACCCATCAAACTTGCATCGCTAATATATTTTCATGTTCAATATTGAGAAAATTTCAGAGTTAGACCATGGACTTTCCCTTCGGTCAGTTTTGTTTTGATACATCTAGTTGCAACCATATGGCTACTTCCCATGACATAAGATGTGTTCTTTTCGATCAAACCACTGAACTTGTGATTTTGAATTAATTAAAATCATTTCTAGATGAATTGAAAATTCTTCCAATGAATAAAGAATTCTTAGTAGCATTTTCTTAAATTACTTGAAGTTTTAGAATCACAATCACGTATTTACATGTCTTGATTATCCCATCTAACAAAGAATGTTTGAGCTCAAAACTTTATACCAATCCAGAGATGAAAGTAACCAGTCAAGCATCGTAGAGCCATGACTATGTTTGGCGCAACACTGCAAAACCAGTTAGCTTTTCGGATCTTATAATATTGATATTATATAGGTTTAAATGAAATAAATATAAGATTTTTATTTAATTACCGTATAAAGAGTTTTTCAATCGCTACTCACCAAAGTTTTTGTTTTTCTATTAATAAGTTTTCACCAGATACCCTGATATTTAGGATTGACAAACATTATACTGACTTATTATATATTTAACACAAATAATTTATCAGTTTTAACTTTTAACTACTTAACCAACTTCAACAACCCTATCATCTACCATTTTATTTTCCATTGGTTGATTCCTTGTTCAAATCTGAATCGTTGCCTCATACTCCCTCTGTTAATTAAAACTTGTCGTTTACTATTAATACACGCTTTTTTATAACGATAAAAATTATATAAAAAATTATTTTTTTACATTTGTTTTTATAAATTCATACTTAATAGTAAAAAGTATGATATTATTTTAAAAAATTATTAAAAAAGTTACTAGTAATATTTTATATAGTTTTTAACATCTAAAAATACGTGCATGAATTGTAATAATTAACGGAGGGAGTATCTATAAACTTTACATTTTTCAAGGCACCCTCAAGTATCTGTAATTTCACATGCTGGGCTGTTACACCTCTAACTGAATTTGCCTAGTGGTTAAGAGGCGGGAGAATTGGTTTTCTGTATTCAATTGAACATTTTCCCATTTTTGCACTAAGTGATTTAGCTCGTTTCCTCTCTATGAAATCTGCTTTCCTTCATCCAAATTTTGTTGTTTTTTGATCAATTTGTTAAGCTCAAATTGTTCCAAATGGTATCAGAGCACACGATCGCTTGATCGCTTGTGGATTGCTCGTCGTCTTGAAGCTGTGTTTTTCTCAGATCTGTGGTGTGTGACGCCATGGTTGGACGAGGAAGAGGTGCTGATGGTCAGGCACCTGGAGGTGATGCGAAGGGCGCCGGAAGAGGAACATTTGTGTCTGTCAATCCTCATGCTGGGCGCGGATGGAACATGAATGGAATTCAATTCGGAGATATGATGCAAGGCATGAATGGAGCACATATCAATCCGTATTTCCTTTCGAATTCGGATCATCCAGGTATGGTCCTTGTTTCTACACACTTTAATGGAGCTAATTTTGCGAGTTGGAGTCGTAGTGTTAAGATGGCCTTTGGAGCGAAAGCTAAGCTTGGATTTATAACCGATAGCTGTGTGAAACCGCCAGAAAATAGTGAAGAATTTGTGCAGTGGTCTAGAGCAGACTCGATGGTGAGATGCTGGCTCATAAACTCGATGACTAGTGAGGTTGCAGAGGGATTGATGTATGTTGAAACAGCGAGAGAGCTTTGGGATGAGATTAGGGAGAGATTCTACGAGTCTAATGATCCACTTGTTTATCAATTGAGACGAGATCTTGCTAATCTGAAGCAGGGTAATATGTCTGCTGGAGCATATTTTGTGAAATTGAAGAAAATCTGGGATGAGTTACAGTTGCTGGATTCAATTCCTAACTGTACATGTGGAGGAATTGATCAGTGTTCTTGTGCAGTGATTAAAAGAGTGTTAGAAAGGGAAGAAAGAGCAAAGGTAATGCAGTTTCTGATGCGGCTTAATAATGTTTATGAACAACTTAGAAGCAATGTGCTGTCTAAGGAGCCTTTTCCTAGTATTCATAAGGCATATCAGATGGTTGTACAAATTGAGCACTCAAAGGGAGTCACTAGTGTCCCTCAGAGTGATCTGAATGCCTTAGCTGTTAATAGGTTCTCTCAGAATCAATTTGATGTTGACATTAATGCTGTTAATAGGTTCAAAACTGGTGATCAGTCTAGACAATTTGATCAACTTAGGAGAGACTATAAGAAAGCCAAGTTGGAGAGGAAGTGTGACCATTGTGGTGAGCGTGGGCACACAAAGGATTATTGCTTCAAGCTTATTGGTTACCCTGAGTGGTTTAGGGGACCAAAGGATGATGATAAGTTCAAAGGCTCAGGTCCGGGCAAATTTGCTGCTCAGATGGAGTTTCCTCAACAAGAAAGTCCTTTTGATAATTCACTTACTGACCCCAAGCCAGATCAGGCCATTGTGAATGCTGTTTTTCAGGAGGTTCTCAAAATGATGAAAGGGAAAGCTCCTGCTGAGAGTATAGACAGTTCAGCCAATCAGGCTATGGTCCATTTTGCAGGTACTTTAAGTGCTTCCTTTCTCATTGGAGTGGATAAAGCTCAAAATGATGTGTGGATAGTGGACTCTGGAGCCACTGATCACATAGCATTTGACAGAGCTATCTTTTCTGAAATTCATGCTTTTGATAGTGCTATTAATCTTGGTCTTCCTGATGGGAAATGCATTTCAGTTTGTCATTTTGGTACTGTGTGGATTAATAATGGTCTGTGCTTGCATAATGTGCTCTTAGTGCCTCAATTTTGTCATAACCTTTTGTCTGTCTCTAAGAGTGTGCATGATCAGAATCTCAGATTCAGTTTTGATGCTATGGTATGCTGGTTACAGGACCTTTCAACTAAGACTGTGATAGCTACTGGCAGTGAGGACAGAGGCCTGTATATTTTGAAGTCTGGCAGTCATCAGGAACAAAAGTTGAAGGCCTCTATAGACAAGTTGTGCTTAATGAAAATTGTAATGCAGTTAGTTTGAATTGTAATAAGCTGCAGTTGTTGCATGCCAGATTGGGTTACATGGGCCTTTCTAAACTCCAACACATTTCTGATTGTAAGGATGTTGATTTCAGTAACTTTGATTGTGACATTTGTGCTATGACTAAAGCACACAAGTTAAGCTTTGATAAGAGTTCATCTCTAGCAGCAGGCCTATTTCACTTGGTTCACATGGATGTTTGGGGTCCTTACAAAACTCCATCAATGTGTGGTGTTAGATATTTTTTGACTATCTTAGATGATCATTCCAGATGTACTTGGGTGTTTTTGATGCAAGACAAAATGCAGGTCTTAAGGATTATTACAGGTTTTGTCAATATGGTTGACAATCAGTTTCAGTCATCCATTAGAGTGGTTAGAACTGACAATGGGACTGAATTTACTCAAAAAGGTTGCCTTGAGTTATTCAGTTCTAGGGTTATTATACACCAAAGATCAGCTCCTGGGGTTCATGAGCAAAATGGAAGGGTTGAGAGAAAACATAGACATTTGCTTGAAACAGCTAGAGCTCTTAGGCTCCATGCCGGTCTTCCTATCAGATTTTGGGGAGACTGTGTTTTAAGTGCTACTCACCTTATAAATAAAATGCCTTCCTCAGTCCTGGGATGGAAATCTCCTTTTGAAGTTTTGTACAAAGTTGCTCCAAGATATGATCTGTTAAGAGTGATAGGGTGCCTTTGCTATGCTGTGCAACCTAATGACTACAGAGATAAACTTGGCACCACTGCTAGGAGATGCATTTTCTTGGGTTTTCCACCTGGCCAAAAGGCCTATAAACTGTTTGATCTAAGTTTGAAGACTGTGATCATAAGTAGACATGTCAAGTTTGAGGAGCACATCTTTCCTTTCAAATCTCAGAATCAGTGTTCTCCTCAGTTGTCCTCTCCTGCTACCAGTGATGATATGGATGATGCTCTCTTCCTGTATGACCAACACCTCCCAACTCCTCTACATGGTCCTGCTCCTACAACATCACCATCTCCTCAATCTATGACAGATTCTAGTGATCCTCTTGATCATCCACCATCTCCAATTCCAATTCAGCAAGCTGAAGACTCACCATCTCCTGAAAATAATCGTGTGGTGCTCAGGAGAACTGTTAGCAGACCAGTGCATCTTCAAGACTATATTTGCACTAATCTACCACAAAGAGGTGATCCTCAATCTTCTCCTTCTTCTGAGACCTTCAATGTCTTTTCTGTCTTGAACCTAGCTCACCTATCATCCTCCTATATCCATTCCTATGTTCATGTTTGTGATACCTTTGAGGCTAACTCATATTCCCAAGCAAAAGGAATACCAGAATGGGAACAAGCCATGGTTGCTGAGTTAAAGGCTCTCATTGACAACCACACATGGATTGTGACAGAATTGCCTCATGGTAAAAAGGCTATTGGTTGTAGATGGATTTTCAAAATTAAGTTCAGACCTGATGGAGCAATAGAAAGATACAAAGCAAGGCTAGTTGCCAAGGGATATAATCAGATCAAGGATAAGGATTATAAACAGACCTTCTCTCCTGTAGCAAAGTTGGCTACTGTCAGGGTTATGTTAGCTCTTGCTACCTCCAAAGGTTGGGTTCTACACCAACTAGATGTTAACAATGCATTTCTACATGGATTTCTAGAGGAAGAAGTATACATGACTCCACCTCCAGGGTTCAAAGTTCCTGTTGGTCATGTGTGCAAACTTAAGAGATCTCTATATGGTCTCAAACAAGCCAGCCGCCAATGGAATCATGAATTGACCAAATTCATGATCAAGCTTGGTTATGTTCAGTCATCCCATGATTTCTCTTTGTTTGTCAAATTCACCAGTGGCTATATGACAGTGGCACTTGTTTATGTTGATGACATGCTATTGATGGGCAGTTCTAGTTCTGAGATCCTCTCCACCAAAGCTGCCCTTCACAGTGCTTTTACCATTAAGAACTTGGGAGTGGCTAGATATTTTTTGGGGATGGAAATTGCAAGATCATCCTCTGGCATTCTCCTTAATCAAAGGAAATATGTTTTAGATATTCTCAGAGATGCTCATATGGAGGGTTGCAAGTCATCTGACTTTCCCATGCAACATGGGATCAGGCTATCTTCCAACATTGGTGACCCCATTCCTAATCCTGAAGACTACAGACGTTTGGTTGGGAGATTGTTATACCTTACCCTCACAAGACCTGATATTTCCTTCACTGTCCAACAGCTTAGCCAATACCTGCAAATTCCTCTCAAACCTCACTGGGATGCCATGATCCATCTCCTCAGATACCTTAAAGGAAGCTTCAACTTAGCCTTGTCTTACCCTGCCACTTCTTCTCTCAATATTAATGCTTATAGTGATGCTGATTGGGGCAATTGTATTGACACTGGTCGGTCATTATCTTGTTACTGTGTCTTCCTAGGCTCATCATTGATCTCGTGGAAAACAAAGAAGCAAAGAGTGGTCTCCAAATCCTCCACTGAAAGTGAGTACAGGAGTATGTCAATGGCTGCAGTGAACCGGTTTGGATGCAGGGTTTGCTATCTGATCTGGGAATTGCAGTGTCATTACCCATCACCTTACATTGTGACAACAGGTCTGTCCAGCAATTAGCTTTGAATCCTGTCTTTCATGAGCGTACAAAACATGTCAGAATAGATGCTCATTTCATTAGGGAGATGATACTGCAGGGTTTCATCAAAACTCATCATGTTGCTTCTGCACTTCAACGGGCAGACATTCTAACTAAAGGTCTTGGAGCTAAACAACACTCCTTCCTTTGTGCCAAGCTGGGTCTTGTCCTTCCATCTACTGGCCCAGCTTGAGGGGGGTATGTAGATATTAGTGTTGAGAGTGTGAGCTTAGAAGCAGCTGTGAGCTTGGGCGGTTACAGAAGGGCATTTCTGTAATTTCACATGCTGAGATGTTACACCTCTAACTGAATTTGCCTAGTGGTTAAGAGGCGGGAGAATTGGTTTTCTGTATTCAATTGAACATTTTCCCATTTTTGTACTAAGTGATTTAGCTCGTTTCCTCTCTATGAAATCTGCTTTCCTTCATCCAAATTTGGTTGTTTTTTGATCAATTTGTTAAGCTCAAATTGTTCCAAACCATCAGAATTAAAACTGGAGGGACTGGAAAATTTAGATATGATCGTCAATGCTCGTGTTATTTGTTAGTTTCTTCGTTCTCGTCCTACACTTTTTTCAATTTCTAAGGGTTGTACCAATGACTGATTCCATGATTCGAGTGAACAATCTGTGCTAGGAATTGGTAAAAGTAAACCTATGCAAATTGTTGGTCTATTGTTACGTTTGTCCAATTTCAACTACCATTAATTATTAATTATTTCGTTGGATTTCTTAAAAGAACACGACAATGAAAATTGAATGCGTAATTGCAATGAGAAGATAAAATTTAATGCATAATTGCAATTAAAATTTCAACTCCCATTAATTATTTCATTGGATTTCTAAGGCTCTTCGGTCTCTCCTTCTCACATTGCTCCACTAGGGTCTCATATCATGTAGAGGTGTTATTCGAGCTGAGCGAGCCGAGTTTGACATGTTCAGACTTGATTTATTTGTTAAACGGGTTCGAGCTGAGTCGAACATAATTTTTAAACGAGCTTTCTTTTTTGTTCAAGTTTGACTTGTTTTAGTAAATGAACAAGTTCGGACCGAGTTTTTTTTCGAGTTGAACGAGCCGAGTTTGACATGTTCAAGCTTGATTTATTTCTTAAACGGGTTTGAGCCAACTCGAGCTTATTTTTAAATGAGCTTTCTTTTTTGGTCCAGCTTGACTTGTTTTAGTAAACGAACGAGTTCGAGCCGAGTTTTTTTCGAGTTTTAAACAGTTTATTTGATCATAACATATTAACTTAAAGGAAAATTTAGAAATTCCATAACATTCAAGCGTAAATCGACCGAGCCGAGCTTTCGACCGAGCCGAGCTTTCAACCGAGCTTAAAATTATGTTCAGACTCGACTTGTTTAGATAAGTGAACGAGCTTGAGTCGAGCTTTTTCGAGCCGATTTCGAGTCAAGCTCGAGTTATTCAACTCATATAACAACCCTAGCCTCATGTCACCCCATCTGTTTGCTCTCCGCTGCCCACACCCGAATCCGTGTCTACCTTCTCTTCGACTTCCTCGGACACTCTTAGCCCTGATGAATCGGCTCCTGCACCTACCAGCCCTCCTCCTCCTCCAACCTCTCCCGTCGCCGCTCCAGAGCCTCCTCCTATGGTTCCCTCGTGGGTCCGTACCCATTCAGGATCATGATTCCTTGATTGCAAAGATCTTAATTGTATTAAGAAGATAGTAGAGTTGATGATCATAACGAGACCAAGCAAAAATTTTAAAACAATTCCGGCTTTGTAACACCGGTGTGACATTGACACAATGAAATGATTTGATAACCCATCAAATTCGCATCGGTAATTAAATTCCAGGGTTCAACCCTCGAATTTTCGCTTGGATCAGTTTTGTTTTGATACATCCAGTTGCAAACATATAACTCCTCCTTTCCACGAAATAAGATGTGGTCTTTCCAAACCGCTAACCTTTTTTTATTTTGAATTAATTAGAATTTTTTAGAATCACGCTCACGCAATTAGATGCTTTGATTATCCAATCTAGCAAAGAATGTTTGTGTCCAGTGACCATTGTTATTAGAATCTCGATCCAGGAGCCCTATCTCGATTTATGCATAGAATCTTTTTGTATAGGATCTACTATAGGATATTTAGAATCTTAATGGATCGATCTTATGATCCTACTCGATTCTAAATATCTTTTTTTTTATTAACAATATGTATTTTTCAAACCTTTGTTTAGTTTCATTGGTTGATTTTAGGGAGTTTAAATGTATACAAATATGTATAAAATGTGAAAAATGGCTTAGAGACAATTGTTTCCGAGTCTTGAAACCAAAATATAATGTGTAACTAACAATTTTACCTCATTTTAGAACTTTCCATTAAGCCATTTTGTTGTATATATTATATATTTTATTATATTTCGAGAATCTTATGATCCCCTAATGGAATCTTACCATCCTATCCGCAGACCTTGTTGTGATTCGATTCTACAATCCCGATCCTAATAACCTTGTTTGTGGCCAAAACTTTGTATCAATCCAGATATCAAAGTAACCACTCAAGCAAAATTTATACTTTGTTGATATATTACTACTATTATAAATTTATCGGAATTTTCGCCAAATACCCCTGAGGTTAAGGCTAATTCGCGTGGTGTACAAAAGTTTGACATATTTCGCCAGGTACCCCTGAGGTTTTAATTTTTTTCGCCAAATACCCCTGAGGTTTTTATTTTTTCGCCAAATGCCTCTCTGTCGAATTTGTTAACGTTTTTTTTATTGAAAATAAAAAGAATAGAAAATATTATTTCATTGTTATTTTTGTAAGGTATTATTTGACAAATATTATTTAATTATGGTAATTAAATTATCTAATATTATATACACAATATCATATCATATTACATTTTTTAATCAATGGAATTAATTCAAAATTATTTTTTTTTGATAAAGTTAAAATTAACTATATAGTATTATTTCATTATGTATTAATTACACAATATCATTTCATGCTATTTATTTAAACAATGAGATTAATTCAAAACGTTTTTTTTTTAAAATACATAGTTCCAAATATATGAATTTTTTTTTCCAAAGCAATTAATCTCTCTTTTTGTGTGCTTATAATGAAAACTATTTTTTATATAATAATCTTAATTTTTGGAATTTCACACAATCAACCTAATCTACATAAATTTTCAAATAACAAATTTTTTAAACATTTTTTTAACCAATGAGATTTATCTATTCTAATTGTTAAATGAGAAATATTTTTGCTTAGATGACATAAGCATTTTAATTTCACAATTTCCTCCCAATCTACTGAATCTTGAAAAAAAAAATCAAACTAATGAAACTTGTACACATTTCTGATTTCTTTAATCAATCTAGTTATATCTAAATATTAATTAATAAGCATTTTTTATTAGGTGTTATAAACACATTTACTTTAGGATTTTAACCCAATCAACATATTTTACTTAAATCTTAAACTCGTGTAATTTTTACACATTTTTCATAAATATTTTAATTATTTTTTACTTAATTATCAAATCTATTTTTTTATATTTTATGTTAACGTTTGATAATATCTTATTTAAATTTATCATAGTAATTTTTTATACTTAGAAAATTTTATTTTTATTAAAAATATGCGCCATGTTGGAGGAATTGTACTATTTTTCAATAAAAAAGTTAACAAATTCGACAGAGGGGCATTTGGCGAAAAAATATAAACCTCAGGGGTATTTGGCGAAAAAAATGAAAACCTCAGGGGCACCTGGCGAAATATGTCAAACTTTTGTACACCACCCGAATTAGCCTTAACCTCAGGGGTATTTGGCGAAAATTCCGTAAATTTATTTATTATGACCCCTAAAATTTATGGGCTCTGACTTGTTTATTTATTTAAATTAATTTGTTTATTTATTTATAATACTTATTAATAGGGGTGGGCACAAATCCCGCAAATCCCGATCCCGTCCCGGTCCCGTCCCGATCCCGGTGGGATTTAGGACAAAATAGCGAATCCCGTCCCGATCCCGTCCCGCAAAAATTATGCGGGACGAAACGCGGGACGATCCCGGTGGGATCCCGCAAATCCCGTCCCGTCCCGCATATAATAATAATAATAATAATATTATTATTATTATTATTATAATATTATAGAATAATAATAATATATTATTAGTATTATTATTTTGAGCAAATATTATTTATAACTACAATAATAATTTTCAATTTATAATAATAATAATAATATTATTATTATTATATAATATTATAATATAATTTAATAATAATATTAATTTATAATAAAATTATTATTATTATTATATTATTATTATATCATATTATATTTTTTTCTTGTAAAGTATAATTATTTTATAATAATAACAATAAAAATAAGTAATATTATTTTATTTTATTTTTAATTATAACGTGGGATTATTATTATTATTATTATTATTATTATTATTATTATTATTATTTTATTATTATTATTATTATTATTATTATTATTATTATTATTATTATTATAATAAAAACATATTACAAGAAATTAGTGGGCAACCGAGATACTATCTGGGCACCCACTCCTTTAGCGATAACAAAGCCAAATCTAGTAAAAATATAACGTGCAGCACGAGCCCTAGCATCCTGAGATACCGAGAATTTCTGAATCCGCTTCAGCAATGCAACCGCATCTGTATCCAACTCCCCCAATGAAGAGAATGAGAAGGGTAGGAAACCATAACCAGCTGCCGTACACAAATCTCGATACTTGACACACTTACGTCGAGCAGCATCAACAACAGCACGACCAGGCATAAAGTCAGAAATTCCAGACTGAGTCAATTGAGAGGATCCCGTCAGATCGACACACACATCCCGCCCATTTAGAGTTACAAGAGGCAAATAGCTAATTAAATACGGTATTCTTCCTAACTATCAATCGATAATTAGACAATATTGGTAAATCTCGTCTCAATTCCTTTCCGTCCTGATCTAGTAAGATAATGTAGCCAAATATGTTGAACATTATAATTAATTATACAATCATTGTATGAATTAATAATAGTATTTTAATATTAATATTATTATTATTATTATTATTGAATAATATAGTTGAGAATAATACCGTATTCAACATATTATACTAAATAATGAATTATGAAAGCATTTTTCACTTTGCAAATTTATATAATATTTTATTATTTTTATATGCGGGACAAGGCCCGTCCCGTCCCGATCCCGTCCCGTCCAGACACCATCCCGTCCCGATCCCGTCCCAAAAAAAAAATGTCAATCCCGTCCCGAAAAAATTTCGCGGGACGAGTCCCGTCCCGGCCCAATCCCGTCCCGTCCCGTCCCGTGCCCACCCCTACTTATTAATAATAAGTATTACAATATAAAAAAATTTAATTAAAAAATTTAATATTTTATATAACTTTCAACTCCTTAACTACATTAAAAAAAAAAAAAAAAAGCAAAAGCCTAATGGGCCAACAGCCCGTATTTCCAGATCAACTAAAGTACTGGGCCCAGCCCAACTAACGATTACCACTATGGACGATACAAAGTACGAACCCATCAGAGTTTCTCACCGGAGGAGCTACCAAATTTAGATATGGCGGTCAATGCTCGTGTTATTTGTCAGTTTTCTCCGTTCTCGTCCTACATTTTTTTTTAAAATTTCCAAGGGCCATACCGATTTCTTATTCCACATTTCCACGATTCGAGTGAACAATCTGTGCTACCAAGTGGTAATAGTTTGCTCATAATTTTCTCCAACCTCTGCAAATTGCTTATCTATTGTTACGATTCTCCAATTTCAACCCCCATTAATTATTTTGTTGGATTTCTTAAAAGAATATGACAATGAAAATTTAATGCGTAATTGCATATAAAGTACTAATTCTTGGTTGGCAGGGGTTGGAAAACAACACAACTGTTTTATACCAATCGAATCAAGTAACCGAACATCCAATATCAAATTTACATACCAAATTTGACATTGCTTGTTGCATCAATAGGAATTAACTTCTATCACACAAAGGACACATACTGTAGAGCACCTAAATTAGACTTAGCTTGAACAAAATTTCACAGATTGCAGAAAATAACTAGCCGTACATGTGTTGAGACTGTTGACTGCTGGTGTTAGTGCTTGATGAGGAGAAGAGAGGCATATCCATACCAGGATAAACATATATAGGTACTGGAAGTTGTGGCGGCAAGCTAGGTAGACGAGTTTCAAGATTCAGTGCAGACATGGCCTGCTTTATTGATGGTCGATAGCTAACGTCTGGATGAGAACACCATAGCCCGACCACCAATAAGCATTTTGCTTGCTCCTCGTCGAATTCCCCTTCAAGTCTGCTATCAAGTGCTTCTAAGATGAGCCCTTTCCCGTAGAGGTCCCAAACCCACTCAACTAGGTTCACTTTACTCTCTTCTTCCCTTCCCTCAATCACCTTTCTTCCACAAGCCAGTTCAAGGGCGACAATTCCAAAACTGTAGACATCCGACTCTTTGCTCACTTTCCCAGTGTATAGGCATTCAGGAGCCAAGTATCCTAGAGTGCCGGCTGGGACCGTGGTTTTCCAGTCAGCATCATGATCGGCGAGTCTTGCCAAGCCGAAGTCAGCTAGCTTTGGATTGAAGTTCAAGTCAAGCATGACATTGCTTGATTTGATATCACGATGAACCACAGATTGCTCCCATTCTTCGTGAAGGTAGAGTAGTGCTGATGCCAATCCAAGAGCGATTTTGTACCTTATTGGCCAAGCTAGCAATGCGTTACTGCAGCCAAAGAGATGGAAGTCTAGGCTTCCGTTTGGCATGAACTCGTAGACAAGGAGTAACTCTCCATGGCCATGGCACCATCCTAGGAGTTGGACCAAGTTCCTATGCCTCAGCCTGCTAATGATCTTGACTTCTGCAATATACTCTTTTTTACCCTGATTTGATCCGCTTTTGATCTTCTTGACTGCAATTTCTTGACTGTTAGGCCCTGGTAAAACACCCTTATAAACACCCCCAAATCCGCCTTCTCCCAGCTTCACGGAAAAGTTGTTGGTTGCTTTGGAAAGTTGTGAGTAAGCAAAGCTTTTGGGCCCTGCACCCTCGTCTAAATCTTCATCAATATGAAACTGATCAGCCTCTCTTGGTCTCTTCCTGTGCAATATGAACCAAACAATGGCTATTCCGAAAATTAGAATAAGAAAGATACCCACTCCTATGCCCGCCACTAATCCTCCCTTGCTTTTAGGAACAACACTTTCTTCCAAGGTCGAGTTGAAGCTCCAATTAAGAATCTGGTGATGTTCAACCGCAGTCCCCGTTGCAGCAGAGAAGCCGACTTGTACCCTTTTAGGCAAGACAGTACTCAGATCAATGATGTGTGAGACATTGTAAAGAACCGAACTTTCATTCAGACTCAAGATGACACTTAGATTTTTGGTCGTCGAACTGTATGATATGAAGGCTTGTCCAGCCTTGTTCACTAGACCCACCGACACGTTGGCATAAGCAGCTGACTGTATTCTATTTATATCAATGCCTATGTGATCACTGCTCGGATCATATGAGTTTTTGAAGGTGTCAAACTCAACCGCTACGATTGTTGTTTTATTAGAAAAACTGTAATCACTTTGGTTGTAGGAATACAAGCCAAGTCTCCCGCCACCTGCAGCAGCGGGGAGATCAGTTTTTTCGGGAATAAGGAGAAAGGTAAGCCCATCGCCGAATTCAGTAGAATTTGCTGGGGCGATGGTGAAGTTGAATTGGGTGGTGAAATCTGTCAACCGTTTTGTGGTTGCGTTGTTGCCGTCCCCGTCCCATAGTTGTATTGCTGTTGAATACAATGCTCTACCTAGGCTAGACTCGCTATCATCATTCAGCTGATTCCGGGTAAGGTGTAATATGGAGTTGGATATGGATGCCTCGCCCTGAAGATCGAGGCCTGGATTGTTCACATCGAAAGAGGGGAAAGTGAAAGACAGTGAATTGGTGTTGAAAGGAAGAGAAATGAGGAGGGAGAGGAAGAAGAAGTAGGTAAATACAAGATAACGACGACAGTTGAGAGGATTCGAAGCCATTGCGGTTTCGCAGTTTGGAAAGTCGGAGGACGAGGACACTGCTAATTTGGAGACTTGAGAAAGAATTGATTGTGAGCTTGAGATATGGTAGGAGGTTAATATGGACGCGGCTTGTCAAGTTGCTGATTTCGACCCATCGTACCTGCATTGCTAATATGTTACCAATCTACCATAGATATTTTAGTAAACTAACGAAATAAGAAACATGTATTACATATTTAATAAAAAATAATTTTAAAAATAAACTATTTATTATATTACATGAGGTTTAATTTAATTAACGATAGATTAGAAAAAAAAATTTATATATTATAATCTGTCAAACTAATTTTATTTATAATTATATTATTTTTTGGTGGGAAAAATTATTTAGATTTAGATTATTATTTTTTATTTATTAGAATCTATATAGATTATTTATCATATTGTATTAATGCATTCTCCGTACATGGGATGAGACCTGCACTAGTATTAATATAAACTTGTTTATAAAAGAATATGTATAAAGTATTCTTTTAAATTTTATAAATTAGTTGGAACGAGATACAATACAATTTTTTAAAATGATTTTATAAGGTATTGTAGTAATAAAACTCAAACACGCCACCTAATATAATTTGAAATACATATATAATTATATTATCATTAAGAGCTTCTTTAATGGTTATACTCTAATTGAGTATCATAACTTATTAAAAAAAAAAAAAAAAACAAAAGTGGGGGAGAACCAATAAAGTGAGTATCATATGTATGATACTCCTCTCACATAATTACATTGGTTTAATAAAAAAACATATAACATTTAATTTTATTTTCTCCTTTTTAAATTAGTCATGATATCCATAGTACCACCATTAAAGATTGTCTTAGCATAAACTAAAAAGGAAAATATAAGTTGACATATAATGATTTAAAAAATCATAAGCACATGATTGACAAATACTTTTGAATTTAGGTAGATAATAGATATGTATAACTTATTTTCATGAGAAAGATTACTGAAAAGAGGGGTCTAAATCTCTTGTCTCCAAGTTTGTCCCTCTCTCCTTTCTCCTCTCGCAAATCCTCTTTATTTTTTTATTATTTTAATCTGTTTTTTTATTTTTATTTTTAGTTAATGCTTGTGAGAGGGAGGGGGAGGGGGGTGGTGGGCCGTGGGGTACAGGAGAGGAGGGACAAATTGGGAACATGTGATTTGGAGCCTAGAAAGAGGAGGAAATAAATGGTGAAAACAAAGGTAAAAAAAACAAAGGTCCTAAAAGTAGAAAAGTACTGATATAAGACCCTTCATCTAAGATGCAAAATAAGTAATATTTGTAACTTGTAAGTCATAAAATATTATTTATTTTTCGATAGTCATTTAAGATGTCTAAAATAAGTAAATTATAAAAAAATCTTTTTTTTTGCTTTAATTCATTTTTATAATTAACTTTTGAAATTGAATATTCACCAATTGATTATTTTTTTACTAACTTTATAAAATAAATTGTAAATTTCTTAATCAAAATAAAAATAAAGAAAAGATTGGTTTTTTTTTTTGGGGGGGGATAAAAAGGGAAGTAATTTGGAGAAAAATGATCGTGTTCTCGATTTCTCTGACTTTGGTGGTGTCTGAAATTTCGAATTCTTTATCTTGATTAAAAAAATCTAAATCGTTGCCTCATATCTAAAAGATACTCCCTTCGTTAAGAAAAATATGACGTTTTAGAAGTAAAATTTTGTTAAGAAAAACATGTCGTTTCAGGTATTTTAGTGTTCACTTTCCAAAATTACACTTGTCATGATTAGAGATTTGTTAGTTGTAGTTTTCAATAAAGTGGAAAAGCAAGTTAATAATTAGGGGTATAAGTGTATTTTTGTTTGCTTTTATTTGCTTTCTTACAAAATATACAAATATCTAAAACGACATATTTTAAATAACGGATGAAATAAAAAAAATACATTTTTCAAGGCACCATCAAGTATCGACCCACTTCTATTGATTATTTATTTATTTAAATTAATTTTGTTGAAGCCAACTAATTAAAGTGGGACGTACAAAAAAAACTAATGTGACATTGGTTGGCCCGTATAGCGGGCTCAACTAGTGATTAGTGATTGCCACTGCTGCTTTCACAAAAAAAAAGTGATTGCCACTGTTGACTATACGATTACGAAGTATTGCGGGCTCAACTAGCTAGCGATCTCCGTTCTCATCCTAAACTTTTTTCCAAAACTCAGCAAATTGCTCGTCTATTGTGACATTTCTCCGATTTCAAACCTCATTAATTATTTCGTTGAATTTCTTAAAAGAACATGACAATGGAAATTGAATGCGTAATTGTGATGACAATGTAAATAGGAATGACAATGGGATGGAGGGTGGACGATTTACTTTTGTCACCCGACTCACCACCTGATCTGACCCTCCATCCCATTTTCGGGTCGGGTGAGACAGATATCCGTTGAGTGAGGGTGTGATTGTTATCCCTGAGTAGAGATGGCAAGTCGGTCGTTTGGGTCGGATTCGGGTCAGGCTTGCTCGGGTCGGGTCAATTCGGGTAAAATTTATGGTCGGGTATTAGTCGGGTCAAACATTGGTTGGGTCGGGTTCGGTCATAATGAATTTTAGATTGGTCCGGTTTCGAGTTAAGTCGGGTCATGCCCATTCGGGTTCGGGTCAAAGCGGGTCGGTCTCGTTCGGGTTTCAGATCAAGAGGCGGGTCGGTCTCATTTGAGTTTCGAATCAAAGTGGGTATAGTATAGCGGTTGTACTTGACATTTTCGATCGAATCATATTCGACCCATTTGGAATTTGGATAATTAGGTTGATTTTGACTCAGTTGAATACATAAATATGTAATTTACTTAAAATAAATGATTTTAACTCGGTTGAATACTTCAATATGTAATTTACTTAAAATAAATGATTTTAACTCGGTTGAATACTTAAATATGTAATTTACTTAACATAAATGATTTTGACTCGGTTGAATACTTGAATATGTAATTTTGACTCGGTTGAATACACTCATTGTAATTGACTCATTGGTTGTGGACCGATTTTCAAAAAAGTCATTATTGGAAATTCGATATTCGGCAACATCGTCATTTTTTAAACATTTAAACCAATTGATTGGGGCTATAATTAAATCAAATTAATTGTATATTTAGGTTTTAACTTTATTTTAACTAGCAAGTTACAAATTGAGTTATCTGCTTATCTATTGATTTTACTTGGGTTCTTATTCATATGATAACAATTAGCAAAAATAATTGGTGTTTTATACGTTAAAGTATAATCATAAACTTGTGTTAAAATAAAAGAAACATTTAACATTCAAGTATTAAAATGTTAATGTTAAATAACTATTTCAATTTGGGTCGGGTCGGGTCGGGTTGAGAGTCGGGTCGAGTTCAGAGTCGGGTCGGGTTTATCTGTGTTCGAGTCTGTTTCGGGTCGGGTCGGGTTCGGTCTCGGTTTTGGGTTATGAATGACTCCAGATTTTCGGGTCCCGGTCGGGTTCGGGTGGGTCGGGTCGGGTTTTCGGGTCGGGTCAGATTTTGCCAACTCTATCCCTAAGTGTAGCATGTAAAGTACTAATTCTTGTAAAAGAATCAAGCATCCAAGCATTTCTGGCCCGACCCAAGACATGTGGACCGAAATTTGTATCAGACTCATGCTCGGAGCAACTCAAACTTCGAAGAAACTGTTGCTCCTAGTCCAGCCCCAACTCGGCGCCAAACACATGTATTTAGGTTCAGTCCTTGGTTTGCCTTTTTTTGAATTTTGGTTTTTGGTTTGATCCGGTTCAATCTGATTTTGAACTGTTAGGTGATTTTGTGTCAACTGGCCTACTATTAGGACGGTTTTGTGTAATTTGCCCACATTGGTTTTAGACCGTCTTCCTCGAGCTCCACCTTGTTGCATAGTTGGGCGGGACTAGGAGCAACACTTTCTTGTTGTAGAGTTGGGCTGGGACCAGGAACAACACTTTCTGCCAAGGTTGAATTGAATCTCCAATTAAGAATCTTGTGAACTTCAACCGTTGCAGCAGAGAAGCGGAGTTGTACCATTTGAGGCAAAACAATACTCAGATCAATGATGTGCGAGACAGTGTAAAGAACCGATTTGTTCACTCAATTTTACCAGTTCAGATCAATGATGTGCGAGACAGTGTAAAGAAACGTATAGACAAATGATTATGTGAAGATGGCATAATGTGAACTTAAACCACTTTCTCAACATTCATACTTTCATTTCCTTCGGTAGACTTTTTTGTAACAACTCTCTTCTTAATTAACAATTCTCTTCAAAAAATAATAATTTATTTACATGTTTAATACTTACAGGAAAGCTTGCGTAATCAACCTCTTCCTTTTTGGGATTGCTTTCAACAACCCTATTCCACCCGGTGAGGATCCTCTAGTCTGTAATCATGGTCCCTTTTATAGTCCATTTCTCTTATTGATTGAAGACAATTATACAACTACCCTATTTATGAGAAAAATAATAAAATAACTCGGCACATCCAATCAAGCGATACGGACCACAATATTGGACCACAATTGTGGACTAGATGATCTCCACCGTATTGCACCAATCTCGGTTTCTTTTCGTTTAGGAGAGCTACCAACGTTCTCTGCTTTGATGGGTTCTACCACTTGTCCAGTTTGTTTATCAGATTTTTCAGATATTTTGACATCTTTTGCAACAACTTCATTGTCTACATTACCATGAAGGTTCAAAAATGACCAACGAATCAACTGGATAAGATATACACACTAATAAGTACATATTCGATTCACAAGTTTGCCTCTCGGATCATCCTTCTTCTCCTTGGACTTCTTTTGAATTGAATAATAAAAATACTTAGTGACCAAACCAATAAAGGTACATCAATGAAAATACGTACTCTTTACAGGGGAAAAATGTTAGAAAGTAAATATTGCCTCACATTCTAACTAAATTATATTGCCTGAATACAATCCACTAAAAGGTTGTAGTGTCTAAAGTTATGGTACGGTGTGTAGGGGGGAACCTTTTCTGTTCATCAAAGATAAATAAGGAGAAAAAGTAAAGAAGGAAATGCAAGTATCAAAATAGAATAAGATATGAATCACAGTTCAGAATGTTCTTAGTTGTTACAACTAAATACCTTAAGCGAACATCATTTATATTGCAGCTCCCCCTTGAAATGATATAAAACAACGAAGAATTTGGGATAGCAATATGTTCCATGGAGAATAAAATCCAAGAACCCTATTATTGCAATGTCAGAGAAGAGGAGATTAGCAAAATCACAAATTCATAAAATGAATCAAGCAAATAATTTGACAATGTTAGTACATAAACCACTAATAGAATCAATTGAGGAATAAATGTAGCAAACATCGCCATTTTTTCCTGGACCCAAGGTCCCAAACACCCATGACTGGCAGTTTCAACCACCAATCAATAAAAAGAAGACAGAGATACAGGTAGCCATAGCGGAGAAGACAGATAAATGTATCCATGGAGGAGAAGACAGATAAAATTGGGGAATTAATGTAGCAAAGGATAAGGTAGATAGAGAAGGGAGAGACCTGATTGTGTAGGGCACGACTGAAGCAATTGTCGGCCTCAGCGCAGTCATTAGCCTTAGAGGCCTTCTATCCTTTCTCTGGGAGCTCGTAGGCAAACTCTAGAGACTCTGCACCATCTCGGAAAAAAGAGTCATGGTGGAGAAGGTTAGAGTTGTATCCATGGAGGAGAAGAAAGAATATCTCATAACCAAAGTTATAGCCATGGCGGAGAAGAAGAGATCAGTAGACAGAATCAAAAATTACACAAGGCAAATAAAGGGAAGTATGCAAAATCAATTCTACTGAATATGTTGGTGATGAAACAGAGAGCAATTCATAGAATCACATATAGGGAAGGTAGGAGATGTGAATTCAAGGGACTAATTAATCGGGACCTATTTCAAAGAAAAGGAGACGGACGCAAAAGGAACCATAGAACACACCTGGAGGAGGCATCGACGAAGGCGGCGGCGACGGTTGTAACGGCCCGGGATTAGGATTCCCGGGTTACGTTTCGAGGGATGAAACCCCTTGTTAGGATCTTGCGTCCCGAGTACAGGTTGAAGGTTTGAGATTCTACTCTAACGTTTTCAAGTGGGATTTCATACCCAAAATTCGAAGGGATCGTTGGAATCCCCGGGGGAGTCCCGTGTACCTGTCGTAAGTCTAAGCGTGGAAAACCAGTAGTCATACAAATAGCGGAATCAAGGTGTAATACAAGAAGGTGCCACGGCAGAGCCGGGTCAAAACCAAATAAATAAGCGTATTTATCGAAATCTAAGGTTAGACCATTTCTTTGCAATCGCCCAAGAGAGTTCCCACGTTACAGAAGCAAGGAACAATCATGCTGCAAGACAAACCTAAAAAAATATGTATGCGGCGTGGTGTCAGATCGAAGCACTACGCGATATAATCCCAAACAAGCAGACACATACACACGCTAGTCCTAATAAAGATGTTTCTAAATGCAAACGGAATATTAACACACTAGCATGGTCCTAAGATAAACTGCATAAATATAATAAAGAGTAGAATGGGAAAATGACCAGCTCGTGAATGCATTCCATAATAATCGGGCGGCACGCATGCCCAACCCGTATCCACAATAAAGCCCGCAGGTAGCTCATAATATAAGGAAGTTCCATGACTCGATTGACTCAAGACGGGACCCGATGGGACTGGGCCGTCCTATAACCCTAGCAAAGACTCTAGTTACTTCACAGATAATGACTGTTCTGTTTACAAAAGCAATGAGTAAATGAATGCTCAATCATGAGTGCAATCCTGGCAGGATACTACATGGCATGCTTTATTATGAATGCAAGCACCTAGAATGCACATGGCTACAAGCAGGGAGATCTCTTTTCGAATCTGAGTGAACTCATATAGGAACTCACCTGGCTATGCAGAACAGCATAATAGAAGATCCAGCATACATCATTCATAATCACAAGGTATTACCTAGATACATATCAGAACATATATATAAGTCTACGTCTAATCATTCCAGCATTCAAGCACACGTCATTCAACGAGAATAACAATCATATCGCAATCATCACCACATCAAGTTCAACCACTCATCATGATGCCACATTCCATAAGGCTACATCATTATCATCATTCCGTTCTACCACATTCGTATATTCGCAATAATACTCATAAATCCGCATGATCATATATCTCCAAGGTTCATCACATTAATCATAGCTCACAAGACATAAGTCAAATGATACGAAATTCTAACATCTCACCATGCCGTTAGTCATTCATTCATGCCATTAATCCACACACATTATGCTATTAGTCAATCAATCATATCAACATGCTAGTTAGTCACCGATCACATAATCTCAAGTTAGTTCCGAAACCGTTTCAAAATCCGAATCAACTAGTTAGACATTCCGACCTTTTGAAAATGCTCGTCAAGTTCCTTTTTTGATTTAAATCCAATAATAACTTTTCAATCTCCAAGTCTCATAATATAATATTTGTTTTAATCACCATGATATTATATCGTCAAATCTAATAATAATATTTTATAGTTTAAATCTCAATTAATATTATATAATATTTTAAATATCATTTTATAAACACTTTCATAAAACATTTCCAAATACCTTAAAAATTCTCAACCATTTTTATTTAATACGATCAGCCCTTATTTTATAAAAAAGAAATTACAAACTTAACCCCCTTATTTATTAAATAGCAAAACTGAATGCACCTTTTTACTAAACCCAACCGAATACCCTTAAACAATTAAAAGGCCCAAATCATTTTAGTTCTGAAAAGACAAATTTTTCGGCCCACCAAATCAGGCCCAAAAGCCATCCAACCAATTTCATTTCTTCCATTCTGAAAACCGAAGCAAGGTTTTAAAACAAAGGGCTAGGCCCTAGTTACGTGGCGCTGAGGTGGAAGTGAAGTGGAAGGGGACCCACGGTCATCTCCATCCTCCTGATGATGTTTGTTCGAAAAGAAAAACCGAAGAAGGAAGAGAAGGAAGGCCGCCGGCGGTGGCGTCGGGGCTCTGACCTCTCGAATCAACTACCCGACACCGATACACACATGATCAGGAAGGGAAAAGAAGGAGGGGGAAGAAAGCTCACCGAGATTTATCGAGGTTAATCGGGCTCGTCGGTGGCGCACTTGAGCTCGACGGAGGTAAATCGGTGCCGGCTTGCACTGGGACGAAGGGAGGGGTCATAAAGGCAGACCTTTATTGAATTTTAGAGTGAACAGAGTGAAAGGAGGCTTACCAAGGTGCTCGGAGAAAATAGAGCGGAGGAGCTGGACGGCTCGACTTCGTCTCCGGCGTCGGAGGAGCTGCTGCTGGGCTCGACGGGTACGCAGAGGCAGGGTGCTTGAGGTGCTCTGAGCTGTGCTCGGTGATGGCTCGGGTGGAGGCGGGGCTGCAGTCTTGGGGGTGGCCGGCAAAGGAGGTGACGGGGTGGCGGAATGGAGGTGTGGTGGCTGAAAGTGGCGGGAAGTGGTGGCGGTGGAGGTTGCGGGGTGGTGGTGGAACAATGGAGGGAGGAGCAACCTTGCTCAAGGAAGTCACGGAAAAAAAGGGGGATAAGAAGTTAGGTGTTTTTTTTTTTTTTTTGAAATGTGGAGAGGAATGGGTTCCTTTGCAACCTCACAAGGAAGAAAAAGGTCGGGGCTATGAATTGAATATCAAATGTGAAGAGGGTTGCTTTTCATATTTTATTACTCAATTTCAGAGAGGTGAGGTGTTGTTGGGTTGTTTGTTTCTCATAGGAGGGCGGTCAAAAAAGGGAAAGAGTAAAAGGAGAGATAGAACTTTACCCCAAATGAGAGGGATGACTTGGAATGGATAAGAATGAGAAAAGATGACGGAATTGTGGTCTCGAGTTGGAAATTTAAATTATCGACGATTGGTCTTTCGAGTTCCGCTCTTTCGATCGATTATATTTTAGAACCCGAATAGGATATTGCCGACGAAAGGAAATTTTGAATCCCGAGGTGAAAGACGAATTCGATCTTTAAAGTTAAAAAAATTGGGCCAGAATTTGCTTTGAGAATTTTAAGTTCGATTTATTAAATTTAGAACGAGTTTTCCTTAAAGTGTCCGAATTAAATTCGTTTTAAATTCTGTTTTTTTTTTCTTTTTCCAAAAATTATGATTTTTAAAATCCGAGCCTTTACAACGGCAACCTTGCCACCCCTGTTAGCGGCGGCAACGACCTTCTTTTGAGGGGCTTTCTTCTTACTTGCGTCGGAAACCATAGCTTCGACTTACAGTTATAGCCACCGCGGATATCCAATCAAAGAAGAGTTCCAAGCGTCCGAAGAGAAGATGGAGGACGAAAAAAAAAGGCAGAAGGAAATGGATCCCGATGAATTTAGGGATTTAGAGGAAAGGCAGGGAACAAAGCGAATGAGAGAGGGAGGAGTTGCGAACCCTAACGACGGAGTAAGAATTGGGAAGGAAAGATACACAAGGGAAAAAATAATTAAAAGAGTAGAAAAGACGGGATTGGCTGAAATAATTAAAATGAAGAGAGCTTGACAACTCAGTAAAGTCTTCTGATTTAAAGTATCATATAGATATAGATATAGATATAGATTTTACCCTAGGGGAATCACATGATTGATTAATAACCCATCAACTCGTTATTTCTAATTTGCTTAGATTTCGGTGAATAATGACGAATAATTCTTTATTATCAACGAATAATTCCTTATTATCAATGAATAGTAACTCTAAACTTGCTAAATAGTCGATAAATTCATGATCAATTTTAGACAGAGTTTGAATTTCAACAAACCTACATCTAACTGCCCCTATACATATGAATAATTTCTAATTATTAACAAATAGTGACTATGAACTCACCGAATAGTCATAGTCGATAAATTCATGCGCTTGAATTCCAGGAAATCTTCATTTAATTGCCCCATATATATGAATAATTTCTGATTATCAATGAATAATAACTCTGAATTTGTCAAATATTCGATAAATACATGAACAATTTTAAATAGATACATACAAATAATTCCTTATTATGAACGAATAATAACCCTGAATTTGCCGAATATTCGATAAATACATAAAGAATTTTACACAGATACGTACGAATAATTCCTTATTATCAACGAATAGTGACTCTGAACTTGCCGAATAGTCATTAAATTCATAAATAATTTTAGACAGAGTTTAAATTTCAACAAACCTACATCTAATGCCCCTATACATATGAATAATTTATACTTATCAACAATAAGGCAAATATAAGCATACTAGAAGAGTGATAAAAAGAACTGACAAAACACCGGAATGGAGAGCGGAGAGAGCGGAAATTCCCAAACACCGGAAACGGAGAATAATAAGTCCGATGAGATGCAAACGGATTCGACCCCCAAGACTCCCCCTCCGGGAGATCCTGGGCCGGACAGCAGTAAGTCGGAGAGGGAGCCAACCGCTCCTACGCCCCAGATTCCATCCTCGGGGGGTCATGGGCTGGAATCTCGAGTCCTGTTCAAGAAGGGAGACTCCTCTCAGGCGAGCGTTCCGTCGTGGCGTGATAGGGTTCTGATGGGTAGCCTCCCCCAAGCTAAACAACATCTGGATGAGGGCTTCCTTCAAGGGAAGATCGACATCTCGTTCCCAATGGGCCCTAGGGGAGACCCGGTGATCTCGATTGCACCGGCGGTGATGAACACCTTGGCGGGTGCGTGGAACAATTCTTTGGTAATTAGACTACTGGGTTCGAAGATTCCATTACACATTATGGAGAGGAAACTTAGAGAGGTTTGGAAGGAAAGTGGCAACTTTTAGATTGTGGATTTACCGTTTGGAAACTTTCTTGCTAGGTTTGAAAATGCGGAGAACTGTATGAAGGTTCTTACCGGTGGCCCCTGGTCTGTGTTCGGCAGATGCCTCATCCTCAGCAACTGGTCCCCGGAGTTTAGGCCGTCGGATGCGATCAAGACCGTCCCGGCGTGGATTCGCATAGTGGATCTCCCTATTGTCCTGTATCAAGAGGATGTTTTGATGAAGATATCTGAGAGCTTGGGTAAACCCATTAAGGTGGACCACAGAACTATCTATACGAATAGGGGGAACTTCGCCCGAGTATGCGTTGAAGTTAACTTAGAGGAACCGCTCAAGGGTGCCATCACCATCAATGGGGAGAAATTTCTCCTAGAATATGAAGGAATCCCGAAAATTTGTTTCTCCTGTGGCCGGGTTGGGCACTACAAGAGTGGTTGCCCTGATGTGCTTCGCCCAGATGGTACACCGACAACTGATGCAGGCAATGAGATCAAGGAGAAGAAGTCCGATGAGGGAGGGAAAGAGTACAGAACCGACGAACCACAAGGGAGTCACGGCCCTTGGATGGTGGTTGCCAAACGAGGGCGACCCGTTCGTGCTAGCGGACCTTCCTTCAATCCGGTGGTCACTAATGGCAGGCCGGCGAAATCTCCGATGCACCGCGTCTGGCAGCCGAAGAAAATCCAGATGGAAGCGAACGGTTGCGACTTGAATGCGCATAGGGATCCGAATCATAAAGATGAGAGAGAGAATATCGGCGTTGGAGGCAAGGGGAATGTCGATGCCTTGGGGAAGAGTAATGGGAGTAACGAGGAGACCGTAGTCATTATGGAATCCTCTGTCAACGGGGATGAAGGCGTGAGGAATCAAGAGAATCCCGTTGTGACGAGTGGGCCTATTTCATGTGATAATGGGCCTAAGGCCCAAGTTGACTTACAAATTAGTGTCCAGAGAGATATTTGTTCTAATGATATACAGATGGAGGGCGGGCATTGTGGGCTCAAGATTAATAATGGTGAACCGGTCATAACTCATACCTCATCGGTGAGAAATGATGGGAAACGGGTCAAGGTCAGGAAATCCCCAAAATTCAAGAAGAAAACCCAGAAGAATAGAGGGGCGAGGGATTCTCAATTGCAATTTGATGAGTCAAAGCAGGCCCGTAGGATGAAGGAAGCCCTGGAGGAGTCGGGAGTTACCGTCGAGAGGATTATTTCTTCTCAGCCGGAGCTAATGGTGGATGGGGGACGGGATGGAGTCGACTCTTCATGGTCCAATGATTCTCAGATTCTCACCCCGACACCTATTGTTGGCAAATTCTGGTATACGGGGACTCCCTGCCCCGATGGCAACAACAAAGAGACTTTCGAAAGCGTTGAGGGACACGATGGAAAGGGTGCTCAGGACCCTCAGGGAGTTTGATATTCTTGTTTTCCCTTGTTCCCGTTTTTGCGTCTTAGTTTTAGTTTATTTTTTTGGGGTTTTGATGGGGAAAAATATTAAGATTTTGTTTTGGAACTGTTTTGGTGCAGGTAAGAAGGGCTTCGGAAGGGCTATGAGGTTCATCCGTAAGAAGTGTGATGTGGATATTCTGGCGCTGATGGAGACTAGAATTTCAGGAGCCTGCGCTGATAAGGCTTGCAGGAAACTGAATTTCACCAATTTTGTCCGTATCGAGGCAGAGGGTTTCGCAGGAGGCATTTGGCTTCTATGGAATAATGATGTTTGTGATCTGAGCATTCACGAGAGAGAGGCCAATTTTATTCACGCCTCTTGGAAGAATGGGAGCTCTAAGACTCATCTTTTTGCTGTCTACGCTCCCCCCACAGTGGCCAGAAGGGTGCCTTTTTGGGATAGTCTGAATCAAAGTCTGAATACCGTGGATGGTCCGGTGATTATTGGTGGGGATTTCAATTGTATTCTGCACCCGTCGGAAACTCATGGTGGGACGGGGGCTGTTCACCGGGATTCCAGTTTGTTCGGAAGCTTGGTCGATAATTTCGCGCTTGTTGATTTGGGTTTTACGGGACAGGAATTCACCTGGAGTAAGATCTCCTTGGGCGGCAGGGTCATCTCTAAGAGACTGGACAGGGCCTTCTTGAATGTGGAGGGACGACTTCTGTTCCCTAATGCCAGAGTTAGGCACTTGCCTCGCTACTCCTCCGATCATTGCCCCATGTTCCTTGAGTTGGACCCGGATAACAAGATGTGTAAAGACCGCCGGCCGTTCAGATTCGAAGCCGCCTGGATGATGCACGATAAGTTCTCAGAGCTTATTAAGGAGAAATGGCAGCAGGATTGGCCTGCTTCGGAGGCGCTGGACTCTTTGCGTATTGACCTGTCTAAATGGAATGTTGAGGTATTTGGCAAAATCCAGGCTAGGAAAAGCTCCCTCATGCATGCCCTTGACTCTGTCCAACGTAAGTCAGCGAGGAATCGAACTGAGGCGGAGCGTGAACAGGAAGCTAAGCTCCTCCATGAACTTGACATCATTCTTGAGCAAGAAGAGGTTTTGTGGTTCCAAAAGTCTAGGGAGAAATGGCTTACCCTCGGGGATAGAAACACAAGCTTCTTCCATGCTACTACCGTGATTAGGAGAAAGCGTAACAGAATCGAAGGTCTTAACACGGACGATGGTAGATGGATAGAGGAGAGCGAGGAGGTCGAGGCACTCGCAATTCAATACTTCAAGACCCTTTTTACGAGTGACCGGGGTAGTCGACAAGACAAGGATTGTCCGAGCTCCTTTCCCCATCTTGAGGCTGGAGAGTGGTGTGATCGATCCAATATTGCTTCCGAGGAGGAGATTTGGAAGGCGGTTAAGAGTATGGGGGCTTACAAGTCTCCTGGAATTGATGGTTTCCAGCCCTTATTCTTTCAAAAATGCTGGAAGACGGTCGGAAGCTCTATGGTGGATTTCGTCAGAGACTTCTTCAGTACCGCCAAGCTGCCTTTGGGAGTTAATGACACTCTTATTGCCCTTCTCCCTAAGGTTGGCAAGCCCGAATCTATCCAACAGTTCAGACCTATCAGTCTCTGCAACGTCATCTACAAAGTGATCACGAAGATTTTATCGAACCGACTGCAACCGCTTATGTGCCGACTTGTGGGGCCCACGCAAGGGAGCTTTGTTCCGGGCCGTTTCATTTCTGACAATATCGTGGTTGCTCAGGAGGTTGTTCACTCTATGAAGAGGAAGCAGGGTAAGAAGGGGTGGATGTGCCTCAAACTCGATCTAGAGAAAGCTTACGATCGGTTGAACTGGCATTTCATTGAGGATACTCTTAGGTGTGCGAGGTTACCGGAGATATGGGTTTGCTGGATCATGGAATGTGTTAGAACACCCAAAATGCAGGTGCTGTGGAATGGGGAAATCTCTGAACAGTTCTCCCCCTCTCGTGGCATTCGACAGGGAGATCCTATCTCCCCATACATATTTATTTTATGTATGGAAAGGCTTAACCACTTGATCTCGGAGGTTGTCGATGACGGCATGTGGAAACCCATCAGTATAGCTAGAGGGGGTCCGAAGCTCTCCCATTTGTTCTTTGCCGATGATATCCTTCTCTTTGCTGAGGCTTCGAGTAACCAGATTAAAGTTGTCCTGGATTGCCTTGATAGGTTCTGTGGGGCTTCGGGGCTGCGTGTTAGCCTCCAGAAATCTAGGGTCTTTGTTTCTAAGAATGTCAAAATGGATCTCAAAGAGAAGATCTTTTTGGAAAGCAGGATAGTGGTGACTGACGATCTGGGGAAGTATCTAGGCATCCCCATCCTTCACAAAAGACCCTCGGAGGGTCTGTTCGCCCCTGTCCTTGATGCTTTTGCCTCCAAACTGGCCGGTTGGAAAGCCTCCCTCCTCAGCTTTGCCGGTCGTATAACGCTCACCCGAGCTGTCCTTACTGCGCTCCCTGTCTATTCCATGTCTACTCTGTTGCTCCCGGATGGCATGTGTAAAAAGATGGAGAAGGTTTGTAGGAGTTTCATCTGGGGCTCCACTCCGGAGAAACGCCGTATGAGCAAGGTGGCGTGGGAAGAGGTTACCCTTCCTAAGGAGTTGGGAGGGCTGGGGATCAAGAAGATGAGGGAACTCAACATCGCCCTTGTTGCTAAGCTGGGTTGGAGACTCATGACCAAGGAGGAAGGACTATGGAGTGAGATTTTGTCCAGTAAATATGTTAACAAATCTCTTGGCCAATCTTCGGGCGCGTCCCATATATGGAAAGGTATTGTCAAGGCGGTGAATCAGATTATTAAGCCCAACATTAGATGGAATCTTGGCGATGGTACGTGTATCCGCTTTTGGGATGATAAGTGGCTTGGTGGCGAGACCCTCGCCTCTGTAGCGCTCGCCAGTGATCGGAGGCCTGATGAGAGCTGCCTAATCTCGGAACTCTGGGAGCCAGGGGTTGGTTGGAAATGGGATGAGATATCCAGTGCCCTCCCCAGCGCGAAGTTGTTGGAGCTTGCGGCTATGACAGTTTCGGATGGTGAAGATTCTATTAGCTGGGGTCTGCGAAGGGACGGCGAGTACTCGGCGAAGTCCGGGTATGAAGCTATGGAAGAGCTGGCCAATCTGCGACATGAAGACAGGTCTTTCTTCAATGCTATTTGGAAGTTGAAGACTAATGAAAGAATCAGATCCTTCACCTGGCTGGCTAGCAAAGGAGGGATTCTTACCAATGCCGAGAGATCAAGACGACACATAGGTAATATGGACTTGTGCCCTATCTGCCTAAATACTAGCGAAAGCGAGTTGCATCTCTTTAGGGACTGTTATCCTGTGCGAAAGTTTTGGCTGCAGGTTGAAGACACCCGAAGGATTGCCGACTTCTTCTCCCTCCCCTTCGCAGCCTGGTTGAGACAAAATATTTTGTCAGATGCGGTTGGTAGGGGCGGTGAGGAGTGGAATGCTTTCTTCGCGGTGGCACTCTGGTGGCTGTGGCGTAGGAGGAATGAAGTCGTCTTCGATGGAGGACGAGGAGGAGCGCCTATCTCCCCGGAGTTTTACCGAGGGCTGATCGCGGAGTACAAGAAGAGCTGCAGAGACAAGGACAACTAGATGCCAAGGGAAGCAATCACCAGAAATGTCGGTTGGAGCCGCCCAGGCCCGGGCTGGATAAAACTCAATACGGATGGCGGAGTGAAGAATTCGGGTAGGGCTGCTGCTGGCGGAGTCATCAGAGATGAGCGGGGTAACTGGATTGCCGGATTCGTCATGAATATCGGGACTTGTTCGGTAATTGCGGCGGAGCTGTGGGCCATTATTAAGGGGCTCGAATTGGCGTGGAATCAAGGCTTCCGTAAGGTTGAATGTGATACAGACTCGGAAGATGCTCTAAGATTGCTCAAGGGGCCGGTGAAACCTTCACACCCTTGCATCAGCCTGGTCAAGACTTGCCATGGCTTCACAAGTAAGAGCTGGGATTTAAAGCTCCGTCACTCTTTCCGCGAAGGCAACTGTCTTGCCGACTACCTTGCGGATTTGGCTTTCTCTTTTCCTGTTGGTTTTACTGTTTTGTGTTCGGCTCCGGAGGGCGCTACTAGCTTCCTGATCGATGATGCACGAGGGGTTACCAAACCCAGGACGTGGTTTGTCGATTAGGGACTGCTAGCTCCCCTCCCTTGGGCTCTTGCCCAGTTTTCTTTACCAAAAAAAAAAGAAGAGTGATAAAAAGAACGCGCGGCGCGTGTTTGTCCATTATGAACCTGTTGTTGCAGGAGTGCAGTCAAGTATATAAAATATGAATATGAAAAGTAAACTGAACCAACTCCCTGTTCCAGCAAATAAAATACAAGACTTCTCCCGTCGTAGTAAGAGTAAGTCAGGATCGTATCCACGAGGAAGCGTGTCAGCGCCCGCCTTTTCAGTTCCTAAAATCTCAAAAATGCAGAAAAGCAGAAAACAAAACAGAATAACGAAAGCAATGCAGAAAATAAACAAAGCACAGAAAGTGGTCGATATCGACCAGAAGGTTGTCGATATCGACTACAGAAGCAACCAACAGAAATCAACAGAAGCGAAACCAGTGTGTATCGAGTACGAACCCTCCTCGATATCGACCACTTACCTCGATATCGACTAGAACAGTGCTCGGTATCGGCTAGAACAGAAACCCTAAACGCGTAAATTCGTGAATAAATTCAATAAACCGAAATACTTCCAAGGCCAGGGTATCAACGCCACAACGATAACCATGCGAAACAATAGATATGATAAAGGCATAAAGATTCATGCTTTCCGTCAAACAACCTTCGTTAAACCCCAGCAGAAACAGCCGCTGCAGCACCTGTAACTGAGGAACCTTGTAGGGTGTACAAAGTTCCCTTTCCCCACTTGATTCCCTGCAGAACCACATCAGAGCCTCTGAACACACGCAACTTTCCCCCATAACCTGTGTACCTGAGCCCCTTGTCGTCTAACACTGTTAGGGATATCAGATTCTTCGTCATGGATGGCACGTGCTTGATATCCTCCAATGTGCGAAATTTCCCATCATCTGTCCGAAACCTAACTGAGCCAGTCCCAACAACCTTGCAGAGAGCATCATTCCCCATGGATACATTGCCCCCATCAGCACGGCTATATGTTGCAAACAACTCCCTTTTAGGACATATATGATAGGACGCCCCAGAGTCAAGATACCACACATCAGCCCTGTGTGTGTGATCATCAGCTAACAGAACAATATCCTCCTCAGAAGTATTGCCACGATCAGGTACTGCTGCAGACCCAGATTTCTCTTCCTCTTGCTTCTTCTTTTTCGGACAGTCATTCTTCCAATGACCTTTCTCCTTGCAGTAGTTACAAACATCGTTTGGTTTAGGGCCTGATTTGCGATCTTGCCGATGCTTCTTCTTATTGCCCTTTCTACCATCAGATTTGCCTCCGTTTGCCACAAGCCCGGAAGCCTGATTGTCTGTAACCGACGCGGTTGCCTTCAGACGCAACTCTCTGCTGTGAAGCGACGATCTAACCTCTTCCAACGTGATAGTATCCTTCCCAACGACGAACGACTGAACGAAGTTCTCGTATGTGGGGGGTAGGGATACCAGCAGAATTAGGGCAGCATCTTCGTCCTCCACCTTAACATCAATATTACGCAATTCAAGTAATAAAGTGTTAAGTTGATCAAGGTGATCTCTGAGTTGTGTACCTTCCTGCATACGCAGCCCGAACAACCGTTGTTTCATAAGCAACTTGTTCATCAGAGACTTTGTCATGTACAAAGACTCCAACTTTAGACACAACTTGCTTGCGGTTTCCTGATTAGCAACTTCTGTTATGACATCGTCTGCGAGACACAACATAATCGTCGAATGAGCCTTCTCCTCCAGAAGGCCGTACTCAGCGGTGGTTGTATCTGCCCCCTTCTTGTCGGCGGCCAACGGTGTCCATAAGCCTTGCTGTTTCAGCAAAGCCCGCATCTTGATCTGCCACAGACTGAAAGAATTTCTTCCAGTAAACTTGTCGATCTTCAACACAGAACCAGACATCATTCTCGGCGGAATTCAACGACCAAAGCTCTGATACCAGTTTGTTATAACGAGAATGAAATTAGTGAAGAACAACACAGAGATTTACGTGGTTCAGCAACGGTGTGTTGCCTACGTCCACGGGCAGAGAACCAGATTTCTTATTAGAGGAAGCGAAAAACAGATTAGATTACAGGGGTGGGCGTTCCATGAGTATATGATGAGACCACCGTCGGAGGGCTCCGCCCCCCGGACCCCCCGATGCGTCACCGGTCAACAGTCGTTCAAGGCACATTAACAACTTCTATCACACAAAGGACACATAATGTGGAGCACCAAAATTAAACTTAGCTTGAAAAAAAAAACCTCTCTCTCACACACACACAAGAAGGGAAATCAAGCATTCATTTGGCTCCTCGATCCCAGGAGAAGCCAAGTGATGGAAGTGCATTTCACATTGATAGATTACATAGGTCTTAATATTGTATAGTGGGCTAAAAGCCCATTAAGGCCCAATACCTTTGTAACCTATATATATATGTTATATCAATGAATGGAAACCTATATATATATATGGTATCACAGCCTTTTTCTTCCTAACGGAACCCTAAATTGATCCTCCCGTCTCTCTGGTCTTCTTCCTCCGACTCGCCCCCTCGTCGCCCGCCTCCGGCGACCACAAGCCCAGATCTTCCCTTCCCTTCTCCTCTCGCCGAGTCCCGCTCTCCGGCCTCCTCTCTATCTCGCTCGACCTCGACCTATCTCTCTCTCCCAACCGTCATAGCCGCCTCCCTCTTGCTCTAGCCCTGCCTCCCTGCCGGTCACCAGACCACGCTGCTCACCACCGGCAACACCCCTGACCACCAGAGATCCTTACCATGGCCTTCTACGATCATCAACATCACGCCCTCTCCTCTATGCAGCCGACATCTTCAGACTCTTCTTGGTACATGGACACTGGTGCCACCTCCCACATGACGAACTCCTCAGGTAACCTCTCATCTATTTCTTTTAAGGGTCCTGCACACTCTATTATCGTCGGCAATGGTGGTCGTCTTGCTACTTCGGGAATTGGCCACACCAAATTACAGACCCCAACCCACCCACTACATCTCAACAATGTCCTTATTGCCCCAAAGATTGTCAAAAACCTTATCTCTGTCCGTCGGTTCACTACTGACAACAACGTCTCCCTTACGTTTGATCCCTATGGTTTCTCTGTGAACGATCTTACTACGGGGGTTACTCGCATGAGATGTAACAGCACCGGGGAGCTCTACCCTGTCACACCACCTCCTGCGTCTAGTCAGTCGTGTCCGGTCGCCCTCTCGGCATCATCGTCCAACCTATGGCATGCACGCCTGGGCCATCCCAGCGCTGCCGTTCTAGATGTCCTCCGTTCCCAGAACCTTGTCACCTGTACTAAAGACCCACGCTCTGGTTTATGCTCTTCCTGCCAACTAGGCAAACATGCCAGACTGCCGTTCCAACGGTCTTTGACCTCTACCCTTACTCCCTTTGATATCATTCACAGCGACATTTGGACCTCTCCCGTGCCTAGCAAGGAGGGTCACAAGTACTACCTCTTGTTTCTTGATGATTACACTCATTACTTATGGGTCTTCCCGTTGCATTTCAAGTCCCAAGTGTTTCCTGTCTTTGCCAGATTCCATACCTACATCAAAACACAGTTTCACATGTCCATCAAATGTTTCCAATGTGACAATGGCCGTGAATTTGACAACAAAGACTTTCACTCCTTCTTTGCCGCAAATGGGATCTCCTATCGCTTGTCTTGCCCCTATACTTCTCAGCAGAATGGCAAGGCAGAAAGAATCATCAGAACCATTACCAACATGATGCGTTCTCTCCTCTTCCACGCATCTATTCCCCTTCCCTATTGGCCTCACGCCTTATCCACCACATGTTATCTCCTAAACATTCTCCCTTCCACTACCCTACACCATCGCTCGCCAGCTCAGACACTTTATTACGCCGAGCCTAGGTATGATCACCTTCGCACCTTCGGGTGCTTGTGTTTTCCAAACCAGTCCTCCATAGCCCCGCACAAGCTTCACCCGCGCTCCACTCCATGTGTCTTCCTAGGCTATCCGTCTGATCATCGTGGTTACATTTGCCTCGATATCAAGACCCACAAGATCATTCTCTCACGTCATGTCACCTTTGATGAGTCGCGATTTCCCTTTGCGTCTCCCACACCCCCTGTGTCTCCATCAGAGTCTGAGTCACCATTCCCTCACTTCCTTTTTCCCCAGAGCTCTCCCGGTGCTCCTGCGTCTCCCCCTCCCCCACCCCCACCACCCCCCACCACCAGACCACACACCCGCAGCGTCTCCGGTGTCTTCCGACCCCGTCAGATCGTATCCATGACTACCACCCATCGCCCCACCATCCAACCTCATGGCCTAGCAAAGCAGACCCCCCGCCAAACACCAATGCCGCGGGCGCCGCACACTGCTGCGCCCGCAGCCTATCAATTGCCCATGCCCCCAGCATCGCATAACCTACTGGTGGCGCCCGCCGCAACATATGTTGCGCCCGCCGCAACACATGTTGCGCCCGCCGCAACAGATGCTGCGCCCGCCGCATCCCTCCCTGTCTCGCATCACCCACTTGCGGCGCCCGCCGCAGGGTATGCTGCGCCCGCCGCATCCCACACCGCCTCTGCACCCCTTACCCGCAGCTCTGCTGCGCCCGCCGCCTCATACCCATGCTTAGCCCCTCTTGCTCCCATCCGTCCCGACACCCAATCACCCTCTGCCTCCACCCAGACCTCCCTCTCCCCCATTCCCACCTCCCACAAAACAGCCCTCCAAGACCCGAATTGGCAGGCGGCTATGCTCGACGAATACAAGGCCCTTACGAAGAATGGTACTTGGGTTCTTGTTCCTCGCCCTCCTGAGGCGAACGTCATTCGTTGTATGTGGCTCTTTCGTCACAAGTTCCGATCTGATGGGACTTTGGAGCGCTATAAGGCCCGTCTTGTGGTGAACGGTAGATCTCAGCAGGCAGGTATTGATTGTGATGAGACGTTCAGCCCTGTGGTCAAGCCTGTCACTATCCGAGTGGTCCTGAGTCTAGCTCTGTCGCGCAACTGGGCCATCCATCAGTTAGATGTCAAGAACGCATTTCTTCATGGCCATCTGAATGAGACGTTCTACATGTTTTAGCCACCGGGGTTTGCTGATGCTGACCGTCCGAAGCATGTCTGTCTCCTCAAGCGCTCTCTGTATGGTCTGAAACAGGCTCCGCGGGCTTGGTTCCAGCGCTTTGCCTCTCATCTGCTCCGTTTGGGTTTCACTGGCAGCCGTTCCGATTCGTCTCTGTTTATCTATCGCCGAGGCTCAGACTTGGCATTCCTGTTGCTATATGTCGACGACATCATTCTCACCGCCTCTTCTGATGCTCTTCGGAAGTCTATTATTTCGCAGTTGAGTGCGGAATTCGTCATGTCTGATCTGGGTCAGTTGTCTTACTTTTTGGGAGTTGCTGTTCAGCGTCATGCGTCAGGTCTGTTTCTCTCACAGAGTAAGTATGCTGCAGAGATTGTTGCTCGGGCTAAGATGGTCAACTGTAATCCAGTCGCCACCCCTGTCGATACATCCAACAAGCTCAGTGCTCATTCTGGTCCTTTGGTTGATGACCCGACATTGTACAGGAGCCTCGCTGGTGCTCTTCAGTATCTCACTTTCACCAGGCCTGACATTAGTTACGCCGTTCAGCAGGTTTGCTTGTTCATGCATGCACCTAGGGAACCTCACTTTCAGGCTTTGAAGCGGATCATTCGGTACATCAGCGGCACTCTTGAGCTCGGCACCACGATCACTCCTTCCTCTAAGCTCGATCTTGTTGCTTACACTGATGCGGATTGGGGTGGTTGTCCTGACACACGTCGCTCCACGTCTGGGTACTGCGTCTTCCTCAACGACACCCTTGTGTCATGGTCAGCCAAGCGTCAGTCCGTCGTATCTCGCTCCAGCGCTGAGGCCGAATACAGGGGTGTTGCCAACGTTGTGTCCGAGTGCTCTTGGCTCCGGAACCTCCTCCTTGAGCTCCGTTGTCCCCTTCAGAAGGCCACTCTAGTCTATACGGACAACGTCTCCGCCGTCTACCTAGCTAGCAACCCAGTCCAGCATCAACGCACGAAGCACATTGAGCTTGATCTCCACTTTGTAAGGGACAAGGTTGCCATTGGACATGTCCGCGTTCTCCATGTCCCGTCCTCTTATCAGTACGCTGATATATTCACCAAGGGTTTACCTCGACAGTTATTCATTGATTTTCGTTCCAGTCTCACTGTAAGGACCCCTCCCGTTTCGACTGCGGGGGTTTGATAGATTACATAGGTCTTAATATTGTATAGTGGGCTAAAAGCCCATTAAGGCCCAATACCTTTGTAACCTATATATATATATGTTATATCAATGAATGGAAACCCTAAGGAGGACTTTACATCAATTCTACAATCCTACACACATATTGCAGAAAATAATTAGTCGTCCATGCGACGACTGCTGATGTTAGTGCTTGATGGGAGAGGCCTATTCATACCAGGAGAAACATGTGAAGTTTGTGGTTGAAAGCTATTGAAGCTACGTGAGGAGTTTCAAGATTCAGTGCAGAGATGGCCTGCTTTATTGATGGTCGATAGCTAACGTCTAGATAAGAACACCATAGCCCGACCACCAATAAGCATTTCGCTTGCTCCTCGTCGAATTCCCCTTCAAGTCTGCTATCAACTGATTCTAAGATGAGACCTTTCCCGTAGAGGTCCCAAACCCACTCAACTAAGTTCAGTTTACTATCTTCTTCCCTTCTCTCAATCACTTTTCTTCCACAAGCCAGTTCAAGGGCGACAATTCCAAAACTGTAAACATCCGACTCTTTGCTCACTTTCCCGGTGTAGCATTCAGGAGCCAAGTATATCCTAGAGTGCCGGTTGGGTTTGTGGTTGTCAAGTCAGCATCATGATCGGCGAGTCTTGCCAGGCCAAAGTCACCTAGCTTTGGATTGAAGCTCGAGTCAAGCATGACATTACTTGATTTGATGTCTCGATGAAGCACAGATTGCTCCCATTCTTCATGGAGGTAGAGCAGTGCCGAAGCCAAACCAAGGGCGATTTTGTACCTTGTTTGCCAAGGTAGCAAGGCTGGTCCTTTAAAGAGATGGAAGTCGAGGCTTCTATTTGGCATGAACTCGTAGACCAGCAGAAATTCCCCATGGCCATGGCACCAACCTAGGAGTTGGACCAAGTTCCTATGTCTAAGCTTGCTAATGATCTTCACTTCTGAAATGTACTCTTTTTTACCTTGGTTAATTTGATCCGCTCTTGATCTTCTTAACTGCAATTTCCTTGGTTGCTAAAATACCCTTATATACACCGCCAACCCCACCTTCCCCCAACTTCCCTTCATTGGAGAAATTGTTGGTTGCCCTGGCAAGCTCAGAATAAGCAAACCTTTTGGGCCCCGCATCCTCACCAAGATCTTCATCATCACATTGATCAGCTTCAATATTCCTGCGCAATAAGAACCAAACAATGGCTGTTCCGAAAATTAGAATCAATAAGATACCCACTCCTAGCTATGCCCGCAACCAACCCTACCTTGCTTTTAGACCGTCTTCCTTGAGCTCCACCTTGTGGCAGAGTTGGGCTGGCTGGGCTGGGGCTAAGAGCAACACGTTCTTCCAAGGCTGAGCTGAAGCTCCAATCCAGAATCTGGTGAAGTTCAGCCCTAACTCCTGTTCCAGCAGAGAAGCCAACTTGGACCTTTTTGGGCAAAACAGTACTCAAATCAATTTGGTGTGAAAGTGAGTAACTAATATGGACTGAACTTTCATTTATGCTCAGGCTGACACTCAGGTTCTTTGTTGTAGAATTGTAAGATATGAAGGCTTGTGCTGTCTTGTTCTTTAGACCAACAGACACATTGACATAAGTTACTGATTTCAATGAATCTACATCAATGCCTATGTGATCAAGATCGAGGGGTTGCATCCCATGGGTTTGAGAAGGTGTCAAACTCAATGGCTACAACAGTTTTATTCTGGTGGACATAGTCGGTGTGGTTTTGATTGTTGCTAAACAAGGCAAGACATCCACCACTTGAATCGTTAGGGATCGAAGTGTTCTCCGGAACAAGAAGAAAGGTAAGTCCGTCCCCATAAGCAGCATCACTGGTGGTGGAGGAAGCTTGGGCTATGGTGAAGGTAAAATTGGTTGTAAAATCAGTGAGCCTTTTGGGGCTAGCATCCCATAGTTGGATTGGTTTTGGGTATAATGCTCTACCATAGCTATTTTGGACTGTACCGTCTCTTTGATTTTTGGTAAGCTGAATTTGGGAATTGGAAACGGATGCATCACCCTCTAAATCGACACCTGGGCTGCTTTCAACGAAAGAGGGGAATTCGAAAGACAACGAATTCGTCTTGAGAGGAAGAGATATGAAGAGGAAGAGGAACTTGGCAACGACAAGATAACGGTATGATCTGCCAACATGGCAAGATAACCGGTGGCCGGGATAGGTGGAAGCCATTGCAGTTTACAAGGGTTTCAACTACAGTTTGGGAATGTTACCTACAGTTTTGAATGGGGATGGAAGCCTTTAAATTGCTTGGTAGTTATAAACAATTTTTGGGCAATAGCTAATTGTCATTTTTTATATTTTTGTATGTCTGGTGCGACATCATGGATGCTTCATTTGCACTTTGGTATTACTGACTTAATTTTTAACAAATTCGTTCAACTTGTATCAGTGTTCTAACATGGATTCATCTTTAAGCCAGCTTAGTGATGAACTTAACTTTGTCTCCATATACATTTTACTAATAAATCTCATTTGAAGAAACAGTCCCTGACACAAGTTGAGCAATTTCCCTTCTTTTTTCCAAGTTAATAAGAGCAAATGAAGCTTCCCAGAAATTCAAATGCAGTGAGTGGGCAATTAGTATTGCCCACCAAGCAATATTTTACATATATGCTTTTCACCTTGGCATGACCACCGGTCGAATCTACTATAGGTCAAGTGGTCAACGAGTTTGACATATCAAATCACGGGTTGGTATATCTTACCTTGAATCTTAACCCACCAGTAAAACCGATCGACAAGTTCCGCGATCCACTGAGCCAAGGTTTGACCCGACAAGTCATATGAAAATTTCTTTTAAAAAAAAAAAGTTGCCTTTTTTATATTTTGACCGTAATTTTGTTTTAAACAAAATTAATCATGACCTCCTGTTGGTATGGAAATCGATCTGAGATTTACAGTTGTGAATCGAAACGGAAAATGTTGAAGATGGTGAACAGCGAATGGACTCAATGGATTATGGAGGGAAAAGTTTTCTAGACAATGTTATTTGTCTCCCTTGCATTTACAAAGCAGATTTACAAGGCAAGGCCGGCCCAAATAATAGACCCATATGATCAGAACATATTCGGATCCTAACATCGGGTTGTCAAAAAATTAACATATGGGCAGTCCGAATAAATACACAACAAATCTGTGCGTTGGAATTGACGGGCAGGTTTTTGGTAGACTAACTAATTAAAAAAATGTGCTAATTAATTAAAAAGGTATTGCACGATGAAATTGACGTGTATCTCAAAAAGGTGATTTGTGGTGTATCTAAAAAGATCCACACAAGGGCTAATGGCTATTGATAATATGTGAAAAGGGCTATTGAGAAGATATTTTTAGCTAATTTATTCATTGGTCATTGCATCGAAGATTCGAAATCCAAGAACAATTTGAGAGGTTTCAAATGCTAAATGTAGATCCCGTACACTACACATGTATACTTCACTCCCTACCTCACAAAAATATTTTAACATTTATTTTATTTTAAAAAAATTATTAAAATTATATTTATATTACTAACATCTATGTTTATATATTTATAAAAATTTATTTGAAAAATCATGTTTTACAATTTTTAATAATTGTATCTTTTTATTTATAAATATTGCCCTTTTAATTTTAAAAAATTGCAAAACATATTTTTTTAAAATAAAATTTTATAAATATATAAAAATAGATGTTAGTAATATAAATATAAAATTTTCAATTTTTTAAGATAAGTAAAGATTAAAATATTTTTGTAACGTAGGGAGGCGGGAAGAGGAGAATATTGTGTGGCAGAAGATCTGCACTGCAAAGGAAGCCTCCATGTAACCAGAGAATGCAGCAAGTGGGCCATTTAATTAGCTATAGCTAACAAAATGCTTTTAACTAGCAAGTAGCAAACATTTTACATAGTTCCACCCCTCCAGTCTTTGCTAGTTGGCATAATCGTTCCAGGCATTTTTAATACGCAAGCATCAGCCTAAAACTACACAAATCGTTTAAGATTAAGATAGTAGCTTTTTATTCAATGGAAGAATTTTCAATCCAATCTAATTTGATGTTTTTCTTCTTCTTTCTTTTTCTTATAGACGTTTAGTCCAACTAGGACAAAAAAACATACTGAAGTATCAAAGGAGAAAAGCCCACACAAAATTCATCCAAGTTAAATTTTATTGACTCTTTTTCTGTCTAATTTGTTTTATTGTTATCCTACTTTATCGCTGTTTAATTTGCCTCCCGCACTTAGTTTTTCATACTCAATCTTTCTTTGTTTAACTTGACACTCTCTCGATTAGTTCGGATAAAAGGGTGCGTACAGCGTACATCCTAATACCCTAGACCTTGATTGCGAGAAATACTGCATTGTTGTTACTGTTGTTCACTCAATGGAGAAACATTCTTTTGATTCATAATCGGTGATTGAATGAAACACCGAAGGGGAGCAGGAGATCCGGACTGATCGGTGACGATAATGCTAATACAATCTAATTAATTAATATGAGAAACTGCCTTTTTTATATATACTACCTCCGTTCAAAAATAGATGTCATTTGATTTTTTGACACGTTTTTTAATGAGCTAAAAACTATATAAAATATTAACTTTTTAAACAATTTTTTTTAATAATATGATACTTATTATTAATAAGTATTTATATTATATTAAAAAATTACTAAAAAATTGATATTTTATATAGTTTTTAGCTCCTTACAAACGTACAAAAAAGTCAAACGACATTTATTTTTGAACGGATATAGTATATATTTTTATTTTTTAATCGTTGTTATTGGGGCAGTGGTGTTTGCCCTCTGGATTGGGTTAAAAGAAACCTCAAGATTCAACAACGTACTTAACAATTGAAGATGATAACTTGTGTTCATTGATGCATAACCCTCCCCGGACGGCCCATAATAATTAACCTCCTAGCGAATAACAAGCTCTCACTCAATTCTCCTTTCCACCATTTCTTTCTGAACTCTCCAACCTCCATCAGCAATGGCTACACTCCTTTTCCTCTTCCTCATGGCATCTCTTCCTGCCAATATGAATTCCCTCTCTTTCGACTTCCCCGATTTCAATCAAAACAAGGACTCCTTGGACACCCAGGATTCCGCATCCTTCTCCAGTTCAGAGCTACAACTTACCCCCAGGAATCAATCCACTGGTAGCCTTACTGATATCCATGGGAGAGCACTCTACAGAACAGCTGTACCTCTATGGGATTCTAGCACCAACAAAAAGGCTGATTTTGCCACCAGTTTCAGCTTCAAGATATCCCCAGATTCATATTTCGTTGGGGATGGGCTTGCCTTTATCCTTGTTCCCGCTAATCTTGAGTTCATTTCTGGTGAGAGTAGAGCAGTTCCAAACATGTGTCCTGTTCACAGCGGAGCTCTTGACATTTATCCATACAATACCTCAACAACTGCCAACTACAGTTTTGCTTACAACACAAAAATTGTAGCTGTTGAGTTCGATACCTTCGAGAACCCAGAATTTGATCCGAGCGACAGTCACATAGGTATTGATGTAAATCAAATAAAGTCGTCAGCTTATGCCAATGTGTCCGCTGGCCTAGTGAACAAGACCTCACAAGCCTTCATCACTTACAATTCCACAACAAAGAATCTAAGTGTCAGCTTGAATGTAAGTGACACTTCGACTTCAAGCCTGTATAGCGTCTCACAGATCATCGATCTGAGCACTGTTTTGCCTGAAAGGATACTTGTTGGCTTCTCTGCTGCAACTGGAGCTGCTGCTGAGAGTCACGACATTCTTTCTTGGAGCTTCAACTCGACCTTGGAAGAAGCTGTGGCGACAAGTCCCGCCCAACCTCCGCAACAAGGTGGAACTCCAGGGAAACGATCTACAAAAAAGGGCAGGGGAGGATTGGTAGCTGGCATAGCAGTGGGAATCTCTCTTATCCTAGTACTTGGAGTATTTATTGCTTGGATAAGATTGCGGAGGAAGAGCAACACTCAGTTTGATTTTGGTGAAGATTTTGACGCCCAAGCAGGGCCCAAGAGATTCGCTTATGCTGAACTTTCCCAAGCAACCAACAATTTCGCCATTGAAAGGAAGCTGGGAGAAGGCGGATTTGGTGGTGTTTACAAGGGTATTTTAACAGGCCCTGGAAGCTGGGAAATTGCAGTCAAGAAGATCAAAAGCGGATCGAATCAGGGGAAAAAGGAGTACATTGCGGAAGTGAAGATCATTAGCAGGCTTAGACACCGGAACTTGGTACAGCTCCTAGGTTGGTGCCATGACAATGGAGACCTACTGCTTGTCTATGAGTTCATGCCAAACGGAAGTCTTGATGCTCATCTCTTTCGCCGGAAATTAGCTTTGCTATCTTGGCCAACAAGGTACAAAATCACTCTTGGTTTGGCTTCAGCACTGCTCTACCTTCATGAGGAATGGGAGCAATCTGTGGTTCATCGAGACATCAAATCAAGTAATGTAATGCTTGACTTGAACTTCAATCCAAAGTTAGGTGACTTCGGCCTGGCAAGGCTCGTTGATCTTGATGCTCGCTTGCAAACCACCGTCCTAGCGGGCACTCCAGGCTACATGGCTCCAGAATGCTTTTCTACCGGGAAAGCAAGTAAAGAGTCAGATGTCTATAGTTTTGGGATTGTCGTCCTTGAAATTGTTTGTGGAAGGAAGGTGATAGAGGTAAAGGAAGAAGATAGTAAGGAAGAACTAGTTGAATGGGTTTGGGACCTCTATGGAAAAGGGCTCGTCCTACAAGCAGTAGATAATAATCTGGAAGGGGAATTTGATGAGGAACAAGCAAAATGCTTAATGGTAGTCGGGTTGTGGTGTTCCCATCCAGCGGTTGGCCACCGACCATCAATAAGGCAGGCCATAGCCGCCCTGAACAACGAAACTCCTCTACTGAGCCTGCCACCACAACTTCCAGTGCCTATATATGTTTCACCAGGTATGAATATGTCTCCTTTTTCTTCATACGCATCAGCCAACACGACAGAAGGGAATTATATATCCGCATGCTTCAAGCAACAACATCACCTAAGCATCAACTAGTTCTTCTCATCAATCTGGTAAAAGCATTTCTGCTGCTTATTCTCCTATGGGAACCAACTGAATGCCATGTTTTAATGAATTCCTTCAGTTGTGTGGTGATGGATGATGTCCTTAAAGCTATGTTTGATTTTGCTGTTGTATATGCGTCCTTTTTGTGATAGAATTCAGTTATTCCTATTAAGCAACAAGCTATGTCAATTGGGTATTTGTAATAACGGTTGAAAATATATTTTGCATATCTTATGAATGGATTTTCTCTGTGGTTTGAAGGAAATAAAAAAGTAAACTTTCTTTCAGCTGCATCTGTTATGCATCCATTGTCCATTTCCATACATCGATCGATCTTTCCCTAAATTAGATATAGGTGGTGGTAGCACGGGCAAAGCATTTCTGGCCCCGCCCAAGACCTGTGGACCGGAATTCATATCAGACTCATGCTTGGAGCAACTCAAACTTCGAAGAAACAGTTAAGCCCCAACTCGGCGCCAAGCCCATGTATTTAGGTTCAGTCCTTGGTTTGCCTTTCTGTTGAATTTTGGTTTTTGGTTTGATCCGGTTTTATCGGATTTTGAACTGTTAGGTGATTTTGTGTCAACTGGCCTACTATTAGGACGGTTTTGTGTAATTTGCCCACATTCTTACACCCAGCAGAAAACCAAAATGATTCCGTTCAAACTACCATTACAAAAGAATCAGTACTTAGCCGCCTACAGTCAGAGAGTCCATAAGAAGACGCAAGTAATTGACCTGAAGATGCATCCATCCATTATACTAAAACCAAGACAAGTTAATGAAGCAACCATGAACATGTAACCAGATAATGCAGCAAGTGGGCAATTAGCTATAGCTGACGAAATGCTTTTAACCATACGATGCATCCATAAGAAGACGCAAGTAATTGACCTGAAGAGGCATCCATCCATTATACTAAGGGCTCGTTTGATTTACATTTTAGAAAGTTAAGGTATGAGAAAATGAACGTAGTCCATTTATAGTTTAAAATACATTGATAAAAAATTTAATCATTAGCATCTCCTCTAACTTTTCATATAAAATTGGTTTTGTTCCTCCTTATTTCAATCACTCGTTTGAACAAGGTAATCCTATCCCCTATACTTCTCTAATCATTACCTTTTATATCTTATTTTTCATATAAAAAATAACATTCTTCTCTTATCTAGATATATTTTTCTATACAAAATCCACTCCTTGTACTTATTATTTTAGAAGCAATGTCTTCACAAAATATTGTGCCACGTGTCCTTCTATGAAGCCAAATTTTCAGCCTTTTACCCCCACCCACGTTCTCTCCATATATTCAACTGCTCCCAATATCAATTCCTAGATAAAATTGATTTTCACCAAACCCTAACCCAGTCCTTCTTCTCCCTCACATCAGCTTCATTGGCGCTCCACAATCGACATCGCAGTCTCGCTCACATCCGTTCTTCTCCCTCGCTCGGATTCGAGGTCGGGTTGCCCAAATGGGTGGAAAAAGTAAAGTGGGGGTGGGGGGTGGTGGGGAGCTCCCCACCGTTGCTGATCTAGGTTTTAGAAATGGCCGCTCCGTAAGTTCTCTCTCTCTATATTCCAGTTTTTTCTCCTGAGTTTAGGGATACGACGAGTTGTGTTATATTCGTACAGAATCGTACACGAGAACCTTCCAACTTATCTGGAAGCCTCCTCTCCGCCTCCCCCTATCTTTGACGGCACAACCAGGTAAAAAAAACTCCTCTCTGTAGTTGTTTGTTAGGTTTTCGAACGGAATTTATGAGGCAGCTTTGTGGATGTGAAATGCGAATACCTTCAATCTAACCGTTTTGAGTATCGGTTTGTTTTTCTTTGCGATTGAATAAGGTTGTATACATCTTACACATGCCCCTTTGCTCAGCGAGTTTGGATCACTCGCAACTACAAGGTTAGTTTGATGGACTTTTATTGCTTGATCTGTTAACTTAGGCTGTAATTACGATGAAATGTGATGTGATTTTAAAATTGATGTGTGTTTGCTTGTAATTCAGGGCCTGCAAGAAAAGATTAAGCTGGTGGGGATCAACCTTCAAAACCGACCTGATTGGTACAAAGAAAAAGTGAATCCTGCAAATAAGGTCATGATCTCCTTCTATTCATGACTATTGAGATTTTGGAATAGCCTATTTCTCTGATAAAAAAATTGAAGCTTTGAAAATTATATTTGTTTTATTTTGAATTAAGCTTTTATCCCTAATCACAGGCAAATTTGTCCTGCACTACATAGAACTACTTATTGGAATAGTAGAATCAAGTGCTTCATTGAATCACTAAGGTTGAAGCTAGTGTTAAATGAATGTTGCCTATTTCCTAATGCATCTTCAGGTGCCTGCATTGGAACATGATGGAAAAATTATTGTAGAGAGCTTGGATTTGATCAAATATGTCGACAACCACTTTGAAGGACCTTCTCTGTACCCTGATGTAGGCTCTCTAGCACATTTTTATCCTTCTTTCTGGATCAAAATCAAATTGGAAAAGCAGAAAATTGATTTGCATTGATACTATCATGTCTCTTATTGTAGGAACCAGCAAAAAGAGAGTTTTAGAAATAACTAGAAAATTCATCAAAAGAGGTATTCACCTTATTCCATTTTCAGTTTTCAGTTTTGTCAAAATTTACTTCTTTCAATTTCATGAATTCTGACTCAATTTGTTGGTTAGATTGAATGTGGTATTTGAGTTCAATCCGAGGTTGATAATTTTGGCTCAATTCAAACTCAATTAGGGGTTAGGGCCTTAGGGGTTTCAATTTCAGGAAGTTACATGTATTTGATTACATATAAAGTTTAGACGAATAAAAGCTCCTGACATTTATGGTTTTGAAGTACCATTTAGTCATGCACTCTACCTTTTTGATGAAATGCCATAGAGAGAATCATGAGAAAAAAAGATTAGTGGTTCCCGAAATCAAATTGTCTGAATTTATGGTTTTGAAATAACATTTTGAAATGCAATTTTGAGGAATCAAACTTACAGACAAGATTGAGTTAAGGCTTCTTGACTCGAGACAGACGCATGCTACAAAACGATTGATGCTCACAGTATAGTGTATTTTTGGTGATTATGAACGGTGAAAACTCTAATGTTACTAACAGGTTAATTGTATATGACTAAAAACAAGTTGTGGATATTGTAAACACTATATTCATAGAGCGAATTTATATAGGTTGAAACCTGAAATGAATTAGAATGATATATACCATGGAGACTATTCGGATGGTTGTTGATGGGCAAGGAGTAGTCAGCACCATCAAGAGTGAACTTCCCCTCCTTAATCTTGTTTGCAACGCGACCGACTATGCAGCCAAAAAACAAACCAGCTCCTTAATCCTGTTTGCAACGCCGTCAGAAACCTGGGGCTCCCGCCGGCAGAGCTTGGCACTCCGCCGCCTGTCATCATCTCCCCTGGCCGCGAAACCCGAAGATTGAGATTGAACAAAAAAAGAGGAGAAATTGAGAGAGGAATTGGGATTGGAATTCGGGATTAATGCTTATTAATGTTGAGTTGTGTTGGTTGATTGTTGTTCTTATAACCATACTTATTTCATGGCGTAGCTGTTAGATCTGTTTAACACATGCCATTGCTGTTGTTATGGCCATATTTTTTTTCATGTCCGTGTTGTGAAATGTGCTGAGTAAAAGTCTTTAGTTTGTTGTGAAGGACGGAATTGTTATGGATCATGTGTATTTGTAATTCAATGTAGCTTGCATCTTAATTAACATAGTTTCATATAGTTTGGGAGTTTGATATAGTTTGGGTCGAGTTGTTATTTTTCATGGTATGAAATATAGTTTGGGAGTTTGATATAATTCACCATGACAACCAACGATTTCGAAGAACAACAAGGTGAGAAGCATATTGGTTGAAAATTGACGTTCGATCGAAAATATACCGAAAAAACCCGAACATGGTTCGAGAAAAGTACTAGTTAGTTTTCATTCCGTTAACCTTGCATGCTTATACCTAACGAGCACTAAAAGTAACACAAATTGAACAATTTTTATTTTTAAATCGAGTCAATAAGACCAAAGGATGCATCCATGTAACCAGAGAATGCAGCAAGTGGGCAATAATTAGCTATATAGCTAACAAAATGCTTTTAACTAGCAAACATTTTACAGACTTCGACCCGTCCAGTCTTTGCTAGTTGGCATAATCGATCCAAGCAATTTTAATACGCGAGCATCCGTCTAAAACTAAAAATCGTTTTAAGATTAAGATAGTAGCTTTTTATTCAATGGAAGAATTTTCAATCCACTCTCATTTCATATTTTGCTTCTTCTTTTTTTGACTGGTTGAGGAACAACGAAATCAGCAACTGCACAAGCCCCCTCGAGTGGCCCATAATAACCTCCTATCGTATAACAAGCTCTCACTCAATTCTCCTTTCCACCATTTCTTTCTGAACTCTCCAACTCATTAGCAATGGCTACACTTCTTTTCCTCTTCCTCATGGCATCTCTTCCTCCCAATATGAATTCCCTCTCTTTCAATTTCCCCGATTTCAATCAAAGCAAGGACTCCTTGGACATCCAGGATTCCGCATCCTTCTCCAGTTCAGAGCTACAACTTACCCCCAGAAATCAATCCACTGGTAGCCTTAATGGTGTCCATGGGAGAGCACTCTACAGAACAGCTGTACCTCTATGGGATTCTAGCACCAAAAAAAGGGCTGATTTTGCCACCAGTTTCAACTTCCAGATATCCTCAGATTCAAATAATGTTGGGGATGGGCTTGCCTTTATCCTTGTTCCCGCTAATCTTGAGTTCATTTCTGGTTACGGTAGCGGAGTTCCAAACATGTCTACTGTTGGTGGCGGAGCTCTTGGCATTTATCCAGTCAATTTGTCAGCGACTGCCAACTACAGTTTTGCTAACAACACAAAAATTGTAGCTGTTGAGTTCGATACCTTCAACAACGCACCATTTGATCCGAGCAGCAGTCATGTAGGTATTGATGTAAATCAAATAAAGTCGTCAGCTTATGCCAATGTGTCCGCTGGCCTAGTGAACAAGACCTCACAAGCCTTCATAACTTATAATTCCACAACAAACAATCTAAGTGTCAGCTTGAGTGTAAGTGACACTTCGACTTCGAGCCTATACAGCGTCTCACAGATCATCGATCTGAGCACTGTTTTGCCTGAAAAGATACATGTTGGCTTCTCTGCTGCAACAGGAGGTGGTGCTGAGAGTCACGACATTCGTTCTTGGAGCTTCAACTCGACCTTGGAAGAAACTGTGGTTACAAAAAAGGGCAGGGAAGGATTGGTAGCTGGCATAGCAGTGGGCATCTCTCTTATCCTAGTACTTGGAGTATTTATTGCTTGGATAAGATTGCGGAGGAACAGCCCTAACGAGAGCAACACTCAGTCTGATATTGGTAAAGATTTTGACGCCCAAGCAGGGCCCAAGAGATTCGCTTATGATGAACTTTCCCAAGCAACCAACAATTTCGCCAATGAAGGGAAGCTGGGAGAAGGCGGATTTGGAGGTGTTTACAAGGGTAAGTTAACAGGCCCTGGAAGCCGGGAAATTGCAGTCAAGAAGATGAAAAGCGGATCGAACCAGGGGGAAAAGGAGTACCAGGCAGAAGTGAATATCATTAGCAGGCTTAGACACCGGAACTTGGTACAACTCCTGGGTTGGTGCCATGACAATGGAGAACTCCTGCTCGTCTATGAGTTTATGCCAAACGGAAGTCTTGATGCTCATCTCTTTAGCCGGAAATTAGGTTTGCTATCTTGGCCAACAAGGTACAAAATCACTCTTGGTTTGGCTTCAGCACTGCGCTACCTGCATGAGGAATGGGAGCAATCTGTGGTTCATCGAGACATCAAATCAAGTAATGTCATGCTTGACTCGAACTTCAATCCAAAGCTAGGTGACTTTGGTCTGGCAAGACTGGCTGATCATGATGCTGACTTGAAAACCACAAACCCAGCCGGCACTCTAGGATACATGGCTCCTGAATGCTTTTCAACCGGGAAAGCGAGTAAAGAGTCAGATGTCTATAGTTTTGGGATTGTCGTCCTTGAAATTGTTTGTGGAAGGAAGGTGATCGAGGTAAAGGAAGAAGATAATAAGAACCTAGTTGAGTGGGTTAGGGACCTCTATGGAAAAGGGCTCATCCTACAAGCAGTAGATAATGATCTAGAAGGGAAATTTGATGAGGAACAAGCAACACGCTTAATGGTGGTCGGGTTGCTGTGTTCCCATCCAGCGGTTGGCCACCGACCATCAATAAGGCAGGCAATAGCCACCTTGTACAACGAAACTCCTCTACCGAGCCTGCCACCACAACTTCCAGTGCCTATATATGTTTCACCTACAGGTATGAATTGAATATGTCTCTTTTTTCTTCATAAGCATAATCCAACACGACATAAGGGAATTATCCGCATGCTTCAAGCAACAACATCACTGCAGCATCAACTAGTTCTTCTCATCAATCTGGGAAAAGCACTTCTGTCTTCTGCTGCTTATTCTCTTATGGGAACCAACTGAATGCCATGTTTTAATGAATTCCTTGCTATGTTTTATTTTGTGATATATAGAATTCAGGTATTCCTATTAAGCAACAAGCTTTGTCAATTTGGTATGTAATAACGGTTGAAAATATATTTTGCATATCTACTGAATGGGTTTTCTCTGTGGTTTGAGGGAAATATATATAACAACCACGAGACTTTTTGCCAGCTCTACATATGAAACTCCTATTCCAACCCTCAATAACTAACCTATATATATTAAAACTTCACATTATAAACACCTCTTCGGATACCTTTTGTATTAAATGTGGGACAAAGAAGTTCGTTCAAAGTTGATGTTGAAAAACCAGGGCAAATCTTCTACGTCACCCCCTACTCCTCCGTACACCACAAAAATATTTTAACATATATTTTATCTTAAAAAAAATAAAAAAATTATATTTATAATACTAACATCTATTTTTATATATTTATAAAATTTTATTTTGAAAAATCATGTTTTACAATTTTTAAAAATTAAAAAGGCAATATTTAACAAAATACAATTATTAAAAATTTTAAAACATGGTTTTCAAAATAAATTTTTTATAAATATATAAAAATAGATGTTAGTAATATAAATATAATTTATTTTTATTTTTTTAAGATAAAATATATGTTAAAATATTTTTGTGATGTAGGGAGGGGAGTATATTGGTTTCATAGGGGATCTTATCTCTTGAAAAACCCCATTGTAAGTAATAGCGTTACATCTAGGGCTGGAAATCACCCGTGGGTGACCGACTCAACCGACCCGATTATTAGGGTGAAAATCCGAAAAAAACCGGGTGACGGATGGGTGATGGGTCGGCTGAAATGGGTGATGGGTCGGGTGAAATGGGTGATGGGTGATATACTTTCCAGTTTCCACCCATTACCCGAACCATTACCTAACCCGCTTAACCACCCGTTAGCCCACCCGATTATTTATAAAAAAGAGGCTAGTATATCAAGAATACTTCATATAAAAAAGAGGCTAGTACATAAAGAATACTTCGTATAATTTACCCGACCCATCACCCGACCCATTACCTGATCCGGTGCCATCCGATTTTGAACTGTTGGGTCATGATTTTGTGTCAATTGGCCTACTATTAGAGTGGTTTTGTGTAATCTGCCCACGTTATTACACCCAGAAAACCAAAACGAGTCCGTTCAAGCTATCAATACTAGGGGTGGGCATGGGACGGGACAGGACGGGATCGGGACAGGATTGACACTTTTTTTTTGGGACGGGATGGTGTCTGAACGGGACGGGACGTGCCTTGTCCCGCAAATAAAAATAATAAATATTATATAAATTTGCAAAGTGAAAAATGCTTTCATAATTCATTAATTTGTATAATATGTTGAATACGGTATTCTTCTCAACTATATTATTCAATAATAATATTATTAATATTAATATTAATATTAATATTAATATTTTAATACTATTATTAATTCATACAATGATTATATAATTAATTATAATGTTCAACATATTTGGCTACATTATCTTACTAGATCGGGACGGAAAGGGATTGAGACGAGATTCACCAGATACTGTCTCATTATCGATTGATAATAGGGAATAATACCGTATTTAGCTATTTGCCTCTTGTAGCTCTAAATGGGTATAATAATAATAATAATAATAATAATAATAATAATAATAATAATAATAATAATAATAATAATAATAATTACAACAATAACAACAACAACAATAATAATAATAATGCCATGTTATAATTAAAATAATAATAATAATAATAATATTATTATTATTATTATTACTGCTACTACTTATTTTGATTATTATTATTATAAAATATTTATACTTTACAAGAAAAAAATATAATATGATATAATAATATAATAAAATAATAATAATATTATTATTATAAAGTAATGTTATTATTAAATTATATTATAATATTATATAATAATAATATTATTATTATAATCAATTATTATTATAAATTGAAAAGTATTATTATAATTATAAATAATATTTTCTCAAATAATAATAATATTATTATAAACAAATATTATTATTATTATAAATGGAAGATTATGATTATAATTATAATATTTTCTCAAAATAATAATACTAATAATATATTATTATTCTATGATATTATAATATTATCATTATTATAAAAATTATAATTTATTATTATTATTATTATTATTATAATATGCGGGACGGGACGGGATTTGCGGGATCCCACCGGGATCGTCACGCATAATGTTGCGGGACGGGATTCGCTATTTTGCCCTAAATCCCACCGGGATCGGGACGGGATTGGGATTTGCGGGATTTGTGCCCACCCCTAAGGCCCTAACCAATACAAAAAGAATGGTTGTAATTTTACAATTTTTAATAATTGTATTTTTTTAAATATTGCTCTTTTAATCTTCAAAAATTGCAAAACGTGATTTTTTAAAATAAAATTTTATAAATATATAAAAATAGATGTTAGTAATATAAATATAAATTTTTTAATTTTTTGAGATATTTAAAGATTAAAATATTTTTGTGATGTAGAGAGGGTGAAAGGGGAGTATATTGTGTTGTGGAAGATCTGTACTGCCCTTAGGGGTGTCAGTAGGCTTGTCCAGGGGTCACGGGTCAATCCGTGACCCGACGGGTTTGGCGGGTCGGTGACCCGGCGAGTCCGGGTTAGACGGGTCAAAGGTCATGGCAGGTTACGGGTTCGGGTTAAGGATTTTGTGAAATTGACCCGCCGGGTCGACAATTTTTTTTTTTGAAAAAGGCTGATTTTGGGTAAAATTTAAAAAAAAATATTTTTTTTAAAAAATGGGTCGACCCGTGACCTGCCGGGTCAACTGACCCGCCGAACCGGCTATTCCACGGGTTCGGGTGCGGGTCATGTCTTTCCCGACCCGTGACCCGCCGGATCGGACCCGGCGGGTCCGACCCGTGGACAGGCCTAGGTGTCAGGTGTGCATAATCGGGTACCCGACACGAACCGGTTAATCGTGTCGGGTACCCGGAACTGTTAACCTCAAAATGGTCGAACCGTATCCGAACTGCCTTAACCCGGGTACCCGATACAGTTAAGGTATTTGGTTCCGTGTCGGATACCCGGGTACCCGACACGAACCAAGTTGGTTTTTTAAAAAAAAAAAATGTGAGAAAGCCACTGGATTAGAGGAAGCGAAGAATCAAAAGATGGTCTTCAATAGAGGTGGAGAAGGTTGTCGAACTGCCGAAGTCCACCAAAATCAATGAATTAGGACAACAAAAACTCACTGGATCCGGAGGAAACTTGCCAGAACGCCACTGAAGTAAAAAAATGAAAGAGACATCGCCAAAGGTAGAGACGTCCTCGGATCTACCGATCTATAGAGAGAGGAGTACGAGATCCGGAATTCCTAATGCATATTGCCACTTCGACGAGATCCGGAATTCGTCACTTAAATCGGATCTAGAGAAGAATTGTTGATGGAGAAAGATGTCGGATCTAGAGAGTTCGACAAGATTGAGAGAGATGAGGCACTATTAGCGGCTTCACCTCTTCACCGAGTCGGCCTTATCGCCGGATCTGAAGATTTCGAAGTCGGATTTGTTAGTGTTTGGATAACTGAGTCCCTGCGGATCTCAGAGGCCTACTCCTGTATATATATCAATGGGTATTGAAAACCCTGAGGGTACAATGGTAATTGTACACGTATAAATAATATATGCTAACATCCTCCCTCAGTCGCAGCTAGAGGTGAGCGAATAGCAAGACTGGAACGAAAAGAAGTGAAAAGAGGAGTAGGTAATCCTTTTGTGAAAATGTCCGCATACTGATGTGCAGAAGGGACATGAAGAACCCGGACCTGGCCTAGGGCGACCTTCTCTCGAACGAAATGGATGTCAATCTCGTCCGCTGATGCTGAACCGGGTTCGACGAAAGATAAACAGCGGAGACATTATCGCAATAGACTAGGGTAGCCGATCGAAGGGGAACACGTAGCTCGCAGAGGAGGTTGCGGAGCCAACATGTTTCGGCCACGGCGTTGGCAACACCACGATACTCGGCCTCAGCACTCGAGCAGGAGATGGTGGCCTGACGCTTGGAGGACCACGAAAACAGATTGTCACCAAGGTACACTGCGAAACCAGATGTGGAGCGGCGAGTTTCAGGACAACCCGCCCAGTCAGCGTCAGAATAGGCGGTGAGGGAGTCAAAACGGGTGCGACCGAGATGCAATCCCATGTCAGAGGTGCCCTTGATGTACCGGATTATCCTCTTGAGCGCCTGAAGATGATGCTCGTGGGGATCATGCATGTATAAGCAGATCTGTTGGACGGCAAAGGCGATGTCTGGCCTGGTGAATGTCAGATACTGGAGGGCACCGGCCAGACTGCGATAGACTGTAGCATCCTGAACCTTAGGACTGGAGGCAGCGTCGAGCTTGGACTTGCAGTCGACAGGGGTGGTGGCGGGCTTGCAAGACGTCATGCCTGCTTTGTCGACGATCTCAAGAGCGTACTTTTGCTGATGTAGGAACAGTGCAGAAGGAGTGCGTGACACAGAGACGCCGAGGAAGTAGCTCAGGGAACCGAGATCAGTCATGGCAAATTCTGAACGTAATAGGGCCATCAGCCTAGACAGGAGGGATGTAGAGGAAGCGGTGAGCACTATGTCATCAACGTACAGGAGAAGATAGGCGGTGTCCGACCCTGAGTGGAACACAAATAGGGAGTGATCAGACTGACTGCCCTGAAATCCAATGCCAGTGAGGTATGTGGCAAATCGCTGATACCAAGCGCTAGGCGCCTGTTTCAACCCATAGAGAGACTTCCGGAGAAGGCAGACGTGAGATGGGCGGGTGCGATCATAGAAGCCTGGCGGCTGATGCATATACACAGTCTTCTGAAGGTTGCCGTGAAGGAAAGCATTCTTGACGTCAAGCTGATGGATATATAGGCCAATCCTTAGTAAGGGCGATACTCAGGACTGTGCGGATGGTAGCCGGTTTGACGACCAGGCTGAAAGTCTCATCACAGTCAACCCCAATCTCCTGCGACTTGCCGTTGACCACTAGGCGAGCCTTGTGTCGCTCAAGAGTCCCGTCTGACCTATACTTATGCTTGAACAACTACATGCAGTTAATGATATTAGTGTCCCGAGGCCTTGGAACGAAGTCCCACGTGCCATTTTTAATAAGAGCACTAAACTCATCCATCATGGCGGCGTGCTAGTTCGGGTCTTGTAAGGCCTTGTGGGGTGATTTGGGGAGAGGGGATATGTCGGGGGATGGAGTGAGAAGGTTGTATTTGGGGTTAGGTTTGAAGATCCCGGACTGAGACCGAATCTTCATGGAATGGGCGGGGGATTAAGTGGGACTGCCTGCGGGGGGGGGGAGGAGAGGGGCGTGGTTTGCAGCGGGCTGTGCTGCGGGCGCCGCCAGGGGGGTGACCCCGCAGCATTGGGTGATGCGCCCGCCGCCAATCAAATTGGGCGGGGGCGTGGTTTGCGGCGGGCTTTGCTGTGGGCGCCGCCAGGGGGTGACCCCGCAGCATGGGTTGCTGCGCCCGCCGCCAATCAAAATCGGCAGGGGGTTGGTTTGCTGCGGGCGGTGTGTCGGATGAAGCTTGTTGAAATAGGTGGCGTGGGAGGGGTGGGAATTCGTCAGAATCGGGTGGTGTAGGGGGGTTGGTAACAGCCGAGGTAGGTGGTGTGGCGAAGGGGAAGGTTTGTTAGTCGAAAATCACATGGCGCGAAATGACAACCCGATTGGTATCCAAGCGAAGACAACGATAGCCCCGATGGTGTGGGGAGATGCCCAAGAAGACACATTTGGTGGATCGTGGGGAGAGCTTGTGAGGGGCGGTGGCATTCATGTTGGGGAAACAAAGACATCCAAACACTCTAATGTGATTGTAGGAAGGGTAGCGCTTGTAGAGTGCCAAGGTGGGGATGGAGTTGCCAATGGCTTTGGATGGAAGGATATTGTGGAGATAGGTGGCCATGTGAAGCGCCTCAACCCAAAAAGAGAGGGGAAGCGAGGCGTGACATAGGAGAGTTCTAGTTTTGTCATTGAGAGTGCGGAGAATGCGTTCCGCTTTGCCATTTTGTGGAGAGGTTTGGGGGCAGGAGAAGCGGAGTGCTATCCCATTTTGTTGACAAAAGGATTGAACGACATTGTTGTCAAACTCTCCTCCCATGTCGCACTGAATAGCCTTGACGGGTAAATTAAATTGAGTGCGGACAAATGTATGAAAGTGAACAAGATGACTTTGTGTTTCCGATTTGTGGCGTAGGGGAAAAACCCAGACAAAATTGGTGAAATCATCAAGGACAACCAAATAGTATCGAAAACCACTAGCACTTGAAATAGGAGATGTCCACAAGTCACAATGTATAATATCAAAAGGTGCAAATGTAATGGAATGGGAAATGCTAAAAGGAAGACGCTTTCTCTTGGCGATTTCACAGGAAGTGCAAACGCCTGAGGCTTTATTACAAGAAATTAAATTGCTAGTGCGGAGACATTGAAGCACGTGGTCGCCAGGATGACCGAGACGAGCGTGCCGCAAGTCAGAACCAAGGGCGACGAGGGCGGTAGGGGCGGTGGGAGACGTTTGACGTCCAGTGGTGATAGGATAGAGGTCGCCAGAACTATTGCAGCGCATGATTGGGGTCCCCGTACGAAGATCCTTTACAAGAAAACCAAACGGGTCAAATTGGACAGCCACGTGATTATCGATGGTAAATTGACGAACAGAAATGAGGTTTTTAACAAGGTCACGGGCAAGTAGGACTTTGTTGAGACGAAGGGGTGGGACATTGGGTAGTGTTGTATGACCCGAACCGACAATGTTGAGAGATTCGCCGTTTCCGACATAGACAGACGGTAAAGTGCTAGAATTAAAAACAGTTTGTAGGTTACCTGGTGTGTTTGTCATGTGAGAGGAGGCCCCGGTATCCATATACTAGTTGTCATCTGGCTGCTGAAGTCCCATGGAGGAGAAAGCGGCGGAGAGATTGGTGTGCATGGGGGTGGACGGAGGCTGCTGAGATGCATACAAGGACGGGGACGGGGCAGGACGCGGTGGTTGACGCTGCGGAGAGACCAAGTCCGACGGAGGGTAGCCTGCCTGATGTATAGCAATCGACTAGACCGGCCAATTGCTAAACTAAAAGAAAACGATCTTACTTAGCTCCTTGTATTTTCGTGAATTGATGCCGGCGTACACACAATTAGTTAAGTCGGAACTAATTAAATTGATGGTGGCCGCCTCCGATCTATATGAATTGAAAGAGACTTTGGATCAGCTGAAGACGCAAGGAATGAATCGCCTTTAGCAATTCGAGTCAACAATGGCGGCTACTCCCATTTGCAATTGTATCTACGTGGGTGACTTTATGAAAGGTTGCAAGGAGTAAATAATTTTCGATTGGATGAAAGAATGTATACGAACCGAATGTGGGTTTGGATTGATAATCGAGAACCCTTTAATCCATAAAGGGTTTCTTCAATTCTATATTCAATCTGCTTTAATTCAATAGAACTACAATGTTTAAATAGAAAACCTAAGAACCAATTCTACCGTGCAAGATAGAATTTAGGTTGATAAAGATAGAAATTTAATCCTAAAGATAAATAAACCTAGAAGATAAAACTTAATCTAAAATCCTAATATATGAAATAATAAAATATGAACGCAGTTTCTTTAACCACTCCCAAGGTGGAGCCTTCTTCTTTCGCTTGAGGATGACATCATTCTCCTCCATTTGAAATCGACTCGTCCTCGAGTCATCGCCTGGATCAAGATCGTTGTTTGACCCACAGAAGGCCATCTTGACCCGCATCATTCTCCCCCTCTTATCTTCGATTCGTCCTCGAATCGAGTCAGCAAAGATCAGCGAGGAAGGAGCAACAACCTTCGAAGAAGATGATGGAGGAACGGGTGGAATAGGTGCCAGGAGAATTCGAGGTATAGGAACCCCACCTTCATGTGTGATCGTTGAACAGACTTGATCGTCAATAAGAATAGGATCAATGACCACACAAATTTCAGCAACTGGAACTTCATGAACATGCCCAAGAGGTACAATCGCTAACTCTTGAGACACGTCATCAAGTACCTCATCCTCGTCAACGGAATCAACATGCTCGTCCTGCAGAACACTGTCGCAGTCTGCTTGCAACACAAATTCGGAGGCCTTTCCGGGGGAGTCTTGCAGCGTGTGACCCACCGTTGGAAAGCTCGTCGAGTCAGCTTCGCAACAAGACTGAGTTGACTCAATTCCGAGGTCGGAGTCAATGGGAATCTGTGAAACAAGTTCATCGCGCTGAGCTGTTTTCTGGGCAACGAATTTGTTGACGATTTCTTCAGCCTTTCGAAGAGCTTCTTCCTTCTCCCATCTTTGGCGATCCTCTTCTTCTCTTTGGCGACGCTGATATGACGCATACCAAACATCCCAATCGACAATGTCAGATCTTCCACTTCGAAATTCCTTTTCTTTATATTGGCGCAACCATTGATTGTACCCTCGTTGGCGTTCTAGTTGAAGTTGTTCCCTAGCACGTCGTTGTTCTTCCTCTTGACGTTGAAGCCAAAGTTGGCGTCTTTTGGCTTCGCGTTGACGCTCTAGGGTTTGTTGTTGTAGCCAAGCTCTCCGACGTAACTCTTGTTGGCGTCGTTGTTCTTTGGCACGTTCCAAAGCAAAAAAATCCATCCAATGGATCGGAATCATCTTCCGAATCTCCCCATATCTCCCAAGCCATCAAATCAAAACATTAATAACATCAAAGAAACAAAGAGCGTAGTATAACCCGTCTCTGAATACCAATTGATGTATATCTTGCACTAGTTAGATTCTTGAATGCCACGTTGACTTTTAAATTTGCAATTGAAAACGGCGGTGGCGGCGGAGTCTTGCACCGACTTCGAATTCCAATTTGGAATCTGGCGGAAGCGAATTACCAAACTAATTAGCAAAGGGCTAATTAGCTTACATAAGATATTCAAGTGCCCACCTTTTCCCACTCAGGTGCGCAACGGCGTGTTCGATCGGACTGCACACCCACGTAATCTCAATATACGCACAAAGACAGCGGATCGGTGGAGGAGTTAGGCGATAGTGCAGCGTTGGTTAGCGAGGGCGAGAGCGAAGACTCCGAGCGCAGGGGCTGGTACGCGCGGCGGCGATGGAGCCGCACTCGCTGGAGCGAGCCGGGATGCAGTCCGGTGTCACCAGGGCCTTGCCGAGTCTCCTTCTTGGCTGGATTTTAAAGAACGCAGGATGTGTTTATTTGATTTTGATCAAGGAAGATCAAAGTGATGTTGATGATGATGGTTGCCGAAGGACCTTAGAACAAACGAACCAATTCTATATTCAATCTGCTTTAATTCAATAGAACTACAATGTTTAAATAGAAAACCTAAGAACCAATTCTACCGTGCAAGATAGAATTTAGGTTGATAAAGATAGAAATTTAATCCTAAAGATAAATAAACCTAGAACATAAAACTTAATCTAAAATCCTAATATATGAAATAATAAAATATGATAATTAAGAAATATAAATAATAAAATAATTAACGCAGTTTCTTTAACCACTCCCAAGGTGGAGCCTTCTTCTTTCGCTTGAGGATGACATCACTGCCCATGTCGGATATGGGTAGGGCGGCGGGGTGGGAGCCCACGGCTGCGGCTGCTGCGGGTACCAGTTGAACTGCGGCGCCCGCGGCATGTTGCTGCGGCCGCGGCGCCCGCCGCTGCTGTTGCCACTTCTCTCGCGGCCTCCGCGCTGGTGGGGTGGTCTGGCCTGGGTTTGGGGGTTAGGGTCCGGTCTGGATTGAGGGACAGGGTCCGGGGCTAGGAAATCCTTGTAGGACACAAGGACCTGGGAGGGACCCTGAGGGCGGCCCTGACGGCTTTCCTCCCTGGAGAGCATGCTGCGAGCCACCATGAATGTCGGCAGTGGTGAGGTGTTGCTGATCATGCCACCGACGACATCAAATTTGGTGGAGAGGCCGTTGATGAGTTGAAGGACAAGGCGCTCCTCGCTGACCTTGTGTCCGACGTCGCCAAGTTGGTCGGCGATGGCTTTGATGGCGAGACAATAGTCGGAGACGGTGGAGAAGCTCTCCTGACGGGTGTTGATGAACTTACCTTCAAGATCCGCTGCTCTAGCGGATTGATTGTCATGAAAGAGGCCCTTGATACGAAGCCAAACATCCCGGGCGGTGGAGTCGGGTTGGAGGACGGTTATCAGAACATCCTCGGATATGGTGGCGTAGATCCATCCAAGAACGATGGAGTCAAGACGGTTCTAGAGGGGCTCAGGGACATCATTCGGACGGCCAGAGCCGTCGATGTGAGCGATGACGTCGTGACCCTTACAGGCGGTTTGGAAAAGTTCCGCCCATGTGTGGTATTGAACCTTTTTGAGATCTAGGGTTAGGGGAATTTGATTTTTGATATTGGTGACGGATTGAGCGGAATGAAAGGGGTTGTGTGGCGGTGGTGGTGGGTTAAGGTTGGGTGGAGGGGGGTTAGGGTTGGGTGGGGTGTTATCCTCGACGGTAGACATCGAGAAAAGATAGGAGATGGCGGCGGAAGATGGGAACAAGGGAGGGCGGCTGCGGCGGCTATGGGAAGCAGCGGCAGCGGCAGGGGGAGCGGCGGCGGCAGTGGGTAGTGGCGGCGGCTTGGCTGGTGGCGGCGGCGGCGTAGTGGCGGCAGGGATCGTAGATGTGAAATAAAAGAATTAGAGTTTCACACTAAAGCTCAATACCATGTTAGTGTTTTGGATAACTGAGTCCCTGCGGATCTCAGAGGCCTACTCCTGTATATATATTAATGGGTATTGAAAACCCTGAGGATACAATGGTAACTGTACACGTATAAATAATACGGAGTATATGCTAACAGGATTTGCATAGAATATGGGATTTGAGGTTAGATCGGAATGCAGCAAGTGGGCCATTTAATTAGCTATAGCTAACAAAATGCTTTTAACTACGGAGTAGCAAACATTTTACATACTTCCACCCCTCCAGTCTTTAATTTGCTAGTTAGCATAATCGGTCCAGGCATTTTTAATACGCAAGCATCAATCTAATTAAAACTACACAAATCGTTTAAGATTAAGATAGTAGCTTTTTATTCAATGGAAGAATTTTCAATCCAATCTAATTTGATGTTTTTCTTCTTCTTCTTTTTCTTATAGACTTTTAGTCCAACTAGGACAAAAAACATACTGAAGTATCAAAAGAGAAGCCCACACAAAATTCATCCAAGAATTTTATTGACTCTCATTTTCTGTCTAATTTGTTTTATTGTTATCCTTACTTTATCGCTGTTTAATTTGCCTCCCGCACTTAGTTTTTGATCATGCTCGATCTTTCTTTGCATAACTTGACACCTTGATTGCGAGAAATACTGCGTTGATGTTGCTGCTGCTGACTCAATGGAGAAACATTCTTTGAATTCATAATCGGATATATATATATATATTTTTTTTTTAAATATCGTTGTTATTGGGGCAGTGGTGTTTGCCCTCTGGATGGGGTTGAAAGAAACCTCAAGATACAACAACGTACTTAACAATTGAAGATGATAACTTGTGCTTCATTGATGCATAACCTCCTAAGCGTATAACAAGCGCTCACTCAATTCTCCTTTCCACCATTTCTTTCTGAACTCTCCAACCTCAGCAATGGCTACACTCCTTTTCCTCTTCCTCATGGCATCTCTTCCTGCCAACATGAATTCCCTCTCTTTCGACTTCCCCGATTTCAATCAAAACAAGGACTCCTTGGACACCCAGGATTCCGCATCCTTCTCCAGTTCAGAGCTACAACTTACCCCCAGGAATCAATCCACTGGTAGCCTTACTGATATCCATGGGAGAGCACTCTACAGAACAGCTGTACCTCTATGGGATTCTAGCACCAACAAAAAGGCTGATTTTGCCACCAGTTTCAGCTTCAAGATATCCCCAGATTCATATTTCGTTGGGGATGGGCTTGCGTTTATCCTTGTTCCCGCTAATCTTGAGTTCATTTCTGGTGAGAGTAGAGCAGTTCCGAACATGTGTCCTGTTCACGGCGGAGCTCTTGGCATTTATCCATACAATGCCTCAGCAACTGCCAACTACAGTTTTGCTTACAACACAAAAATTGTAGCTGTTGAGTTCGATACCTTCGAGAACCCAGAATTTGATCCGAGCGACAGTCACATAGGTATTGATGTAAATCAAATAAAGTCGTCAGCTTATGCCAATGTGTCCGCTGGCCTAGTGAACAAGACCTCACAAGCCTTCATCACTTACAATTCCACAACAAAGAATCTAAGTGTCAGCTTGAATGTAAGTGACACTTCGACTTCAAGCCTGTATAGCGTCTCACAGATCATCGATCTGAGCACTGTTTTGCCTGAAAGGATACATGTTGGCTTCTCTGCTGCAACCGGAGCTGCCGCTGAGAGTCACGATATTCTTTCTTGGAGCTTCAACTCGACCTTGGAAGAAGCTGCGGCGACAAGTCCCGCCCAACCTCCGCAACAAGTTGGAATTCCAGGAAAACGATCAACAAAATAGGGCAAGGGAGGATTAGTAGCTGGCATAGCAGTGGGCATCTCTCTTATCCTAGTACTTGGAGTATTTATTGCTTGGATAAGATTGCGGAGGAAGAGCAACACTCAGTTTGATTTTGGTGAAGATTTTGACGCCCGAGCAGGGCCCAAGAGATTCGCTTATGCTGAACTTTCCCAAGCAACCAACAATTTCTCCATTGAAAGGAAGCTGGGAGAAGGCGGATTTGGCGATGTTTACAAGGGTAATTTAACAGGCCCTGAAGCCGGGAAATTGCAGTCAAGAAGATCAAAAGTGGATCGAATCAGGGGAAAAAGGAGTACATTGCGGAAGTGAAGATCATTAGCAGGCTTAGACACCGGAACTTGGTACATCTCCTAGGTTGGTGCCATGACAACGGAGACCTGCTGCTTGTCTATGAGTTCATGCCAAACGGAAGTCTTGATGCTCATCTCTTTCGCCGGAAATTAGCTTTGCTATCTTGGCCAACAAGGTACAAAATCACTCTTGGTTTGGCTTCAGCACTGCTCTACCTTCATGAGGAATGGGAGCAATCTGTGGTTCATCGAGACATCAAATCAAGTAATGTAATGCTTGACTTGAACTTCAATCCAAAGTTAGGTGACTTCGGCCTGGCAAGACTCGTTGATCATGATGCTCGCTTGCAAACCACAGTCCTAGCGGGCACTCCAGGCTACATGGCTCCAGAATGCTTTTCGACCGGGAAAGCAAGTAAAGAGTCAGATGTCTATAGTTTTGGGATTGTCGTCCTTGAAATTGTTTGCGGAAGGAAGGTGATAGAGGTAAAGGAAGAAGATAGTAAGGAGGAACTAGTTGAATGGGTTTGGGACCTCTATGGAAAAGGGCTCATCCTACAAGCAGTAGATAATGATCTGGAAGGGGAATTTGATGAGGAACAAGCAAAATGCTTAATGGTAGTCGGGTTGTGGTGTTCCCATCCAGCGGTTGGCCACCGACCATCAATAAGGCAGGCCATAGCCGCCCTGAACAACGAAACTCCTCTACTGAGCCTGCCACCACAACTTCCAGTGCCTATATATGTTTCACCAGGTATGAATATATCTCCTTTTTCTTCATACGCATCATCCAACACGACAGAAGGGAATCATCCGCATCCTTCAAGCAACATCATCACCGCAGCATCAACTAGTTCTTCTCATCAATCTGGTAATGGGAACCAACTAAATGCCATGTTTTAATGAATTCCTTCAATTGTGTGGTGATGGATGATGTCCTTAAAGCTATATATGTTTGATTTTGCTGTTGTATATGCGTCCTTTTTGTGATAGAATTCAGTTATTCCTATTAAGCAACAAGCTTTGTCAATTTGGTAGTATGTAATAACGGTTGAAAATATATTTTGCATATCTAATGAATGGGTTTTCTCTGTGGGTTTAGGGAAATAAAACAACCACTTCAAATCAAAGTGATTTTTTGTCACCTCTGCGCATGAAACTCCTATTCCAACTCTCAATAACCTATATTAAAACTTCACATTATAAACACCTCTTCAAATGTGGGACAAAGAAGTACGTTCAAAGGTGATGTTGAAAAACCCCATTGTAAGCATTAAGCAATAGCAATAATATAGCATTACCTCCAACAAAGAATTGTAGGTGAAGTCGATGGGTAAGTCACAGAGAGTCATATATATAAGTATATAACCCATTTCGTAACAAATGGCCCAAATGGGTTACAGTAGTACGTCTATGGTTGAGGCCGAGGGTAACAATTCAACGTGAACCACACAAAAGTGCGCAATTCAATCCGACGTATTTTTAAAGGCATGGCTTTTGGCATCAACCCAAAAACTGCACAACATGGCTTCAAATTAAAGAAAGACTTTTGAGTATATGATGACATTCAGTGTAACACTACCCCTCACATTTTCAATCTCAAACTAATCAGTCAATAAGGAGATATTTATCAGTGAGTCCCGTCCCTAACTCTCAACTTACTTTTCAACTGTCACATCAGAGCATCAATCCAATTTTTTTATTTTTTCAGCAAATTATTAGTGAGTCCGTTCCGAGACTCTTAACTTCATTTTTAATCTATTCATTTTTTCTTCAAATTTACAAAAGTAAATTGTTGTTGTTGTTATTATTATTATTATTATTATCATTATTCATTACGTAGTAGTTTAGTAGTAATAATAATAATAATATAATAATAATAATTTAACAGTAGTAATAATAATATTATTATTTTTAGTAGTAGTAGTCATTGTTATTAGAATCTCGATCCGGATCTTTAGAATCTACAAGGTTCAGCAGTCACAGGTGATGCAGATGTTGTTTCAGTTAAGGCTAGGGAGACTGTTGCTGAGAAGGTGGAGTTGAACTTCACTCCAATAGAGACTCAGATACCTGAGTTGGCCACTGACCAATCATCACAAACATGTATTACTGAGTTAGATATTGTTAACACAAAGAATATACCACTAGACACATGAACAGGTGGAGTTGTACATCGGAGTATTGCTCTAGATCGACCAAGAAGGGTTGACATCAGAGGGCCTGCGAGATCCAGGTCTGACGATCTGGTGGGATATGCTTTGTACGTGGCCGAGGAGGGGGAGGATGGTGTTCCATCCAACTACAAGGCTGCTGTTTCTGGAGGCGAGTCAGTACACTAGCAAACTTAGAAGAGAATCAGGGTAAAGAAGGTGGGAACAACTGATAATCCCGCTGATATGTTCACCAAGCCAGTTCAGGGTTCCAACACTGTTTGGACTTGCTTAATATCACCAGTTGTTGAGTTGCACTGCGGGGCAATCTGGGTCCTCCTACGAGGACAAATCTGAGGCAGAGAAATGCATGGCATTTGTCATGATGCATCTGTTTATGAGAGGAGATTCTAGTACATCCGGCATTGAAGCGCATCTGGTACATCTGGCATGGCGTTGCATCTGGTACGTCTGGCGCTGCAATACGATTGGTACAGGTATAATTACCATTTTCTGTTTGTAATTTACATTCATACGTACCGAATTGACTTTGGCCTGTCAAGACTCGCTGGATCAAGGCAATTCGTTTATAATTACCATTTTCTATTGGATGCATTACAAAGATTGCAGAGTTGAGCTACACACAGAGATCGAGAGTCCACGTGAAGAAGGCAAACAAGTGGTCTCAAGATGCATTACGCAAGCATATAAAAAACTAAGAAGTTGACCAATTGCTTTTTATAAAGTTAATACATAAGATGAAATGAAGCATCCATGTAATCAGAAAATGCAGCAATTGGGCAATTAACGCTATTACCTAATACGGAGTATTGTTTTTAACTACCAAGCATTTTACAAGGCCGTATGACCTGCTAAATCAACCTGTGGACAGGTCTACCCCGATCCCAGCAACTGCTGGTTGGCATAATCAAAACATTTTTAACTTATAGAGCACACCATTTCTTCAACGAAACCAGCAACTGCATGCGCAGACCGCCCTTGATGATAACCTCCAAGCATATGACGTACATGCTCCCTCTCAACTCTCCTGTCCACCATTTCTTTCACACCCATTCCCAAACTCAACTCCAAATCAGCAATGGCTTTCGAGTTAAGCTGCCTTCTCCGCAAAACACTCCTTTTCCTCTTTCTCATGGCATCTCTTCCTGCCAATATGGATTCCCTCTCTTTCGACTTCCTCGATTTCGATCAAAACAAGGACTCCTTGGACACCCAGGATTCCGCATCCTTCTCCAGTTCAGAGCTACAACTTACCCCCAGGAATCAATCCACTGGTGAACTTACTGGTGTCAATGGGAGAGCAGTATACAGAACAGCTGTGCCACTATGGGATGCTAGCACCAAAAGGATGGCTGATTTCTCCACCAGTTTCAACTTCAGGATAGCCTTGGATTTGAATAATACCGGGGATGGGCTTGCCTTTATCCTTGTTCCTGCTAATCTTGAGTTCATTTCTGTTGGCGGCGGAGCTCTTGGCATTTATCCAGTCAATTGGTCAGCAACTTCCAACTACAGTTTTGCTAACAACACAAAAATTGTAGCTGTTGAGTTCGATACCTTCAACAACGCAGAAGTTGATCCGAGCAGAAGTCACGTAGGTATTGATGTAAATCAAATAAAGTCGTCAGCTTATGCCAATGTGTCCGCTGGCCTAGTGAACAAGGCCTCACAAGCCTTCATAACTTATAATTCCACAACAAATAATCTAAGTGTCAGCTTGAATGTAAGTAGCACTTCGACTTCGAGCCTATATAGCGTCTCACAGATCATCAATCTGAGCACTGTTTTGCCTGAAAAGATACAAGTTGGCTTCTCTGCTTCAACAGGAGTGGGAGCTGAACTTCACAACATTCTTTCTTGGAGCTTCAACTCAACCTTGGAAGAACGATCTAAAAAGAAGGGCAAGGAAGGATTGGTAGCTGGCATAGCAGTGGGCATCTCTCTTATCCTAGTAATCGGAGTAGTTATTGCTTGGATAAGATTGCGGAGGAAGAGCCCCAGCGAGAGCAACACTCAATTTGATTTTGGTGAAGATTTTGACGCACAAGCAGGGCCCAAGAGGTTCGCTTATGCCGAACTTTCACAAGCAACCAACAAATTTGCCATCGACAGGAAGCTGGGAGAAGGCGGATTTGGCGGTGTTTACAAGGGTATTTTAACAGGCCCTGGAAGCCGGGAAATTGCAGTCAAGAAGATCAAAAGCGGATCAAGCCAGGGGAAAAAAGAGTATATTGCAGAAGTGAAGATCATTAGCAGGCTTAGACACCGGAACTTGGTACAGCTCCAGGGTTGGTGCCATGACAATGGAGAACTACTACTTGTCTATGAGTTCATGCCAAACGGAAGTCTGGATGCACATCTCTTTAGCCGGAAATTAGCCTTGCTATCTTGGCCAACAAGGTACAAAATCGCTCTGGGTTTGGCTTCATCACTGCTCTACCTTCATGAGGAATGGGAGCAATCTGTGGTTCATCGAGACATCAAATCAAGTAATGTCATGCTTGACTTGAACTTCAATCCAAAGCTAGGTGACTTTGGCCTGGCAAGACTCGTTGATCATGATGCTGGCTTGCAAACCACAGCCCTAGCCGGCACTCCAGGCTACATGGCTCCTGAATGCTTTTCGACCGGGAAAGCAAGTAAAGAGTCAGATGTCTATAGTTTTGGGATTGTCATCCTTGAAATTGTTTGTGGAAGGAAGGTGATCGAGGTAAAGGAAGAAGCTAGTAAGGAGAATCTAGTTGAGTGGGTTTGGGACCTCTATGGAAAAGGGCTCATCCTAGAAGCAGTGGATAACAGTTTAGAAGGGGAACTTGATGAGGAACAAGCAAAACGCTTAATGGTGGTCGGGTTGTGGTGTTCCCATCCAGCCGTTGGCTACCGACCATCAATAAGGCAGGCCATAGCCGCCTTGAACGACGAAACTCCTCTACCGAGCCTGCCACCACAACTTCCAGTGCCAATATATGTTTCACCAGGTATGAATATGTCTCTTTTTTCTTCATATACATCATCCAACACGACTGAAGGGAATTATCCGCATACTTCAAGTAGCAGCATCACCACAACAACAGCTAGTTCTTCTCAGCAATCTGGGAAAAGCACTTCTGCTGCTTATCCTCTTTTGGGAACCAACTGAATGCCATGTTTTAATTAATTCCTTCATTTGTGTGGTGTTCAATAATTTCCTTAAAGCTATGTTTGATTTTGCTGTTGTATATGCGTGCTTTTTGTGATAGAAGCCAGTTATTCCTATTAAGCAACAAGCTATGTCAATTTGGTATGTAATAACGGTTGTAAATATATTTTGCATATCTTATGAATGGATTTTCTTTGTGGTTTGAGGGAAATAAAAAAGAGTAGCCATGGAGCTTCCAACACCTTTCAGTCGAATGGTTTGTCTGCTTGCAATGTTCACAAAAAAATTTATTCTTCTTCTTGCCATTGTTGCCGGTTTTAGAACTTGAATTACCACGAGTTTGACTTCAGTCGCAACTTGTTGGCAAGACTCTTCGTCATATAAAGCGATTCAAGCTTCAACCACAAACCAGCAGCGGTGGTCTCATGCATTACCTCGCGCAAAACTTCGCGAGATAAACAAAGTTGGATGGTTGACAAGGCTTTCTCATCCAACTCATTGCTCATCCGTCATAGTAGACGGCTTCTTGGATTTTCCATCCAAAGCTTTCTTCAAGCCGTTTTGGGTGAGAACGGCCTTCATCTGGACTTGCCAGATAGAGAAGCTAATCTTGCCATCAAATTTCTCAATATCGAACTTGGTAACAACCGACATTGAGACAGTGATTCCAAAAGTGATCTTAGAACGCTCTGATACCACTTGTTAGGGATTTATTGGTAATAAGAACAACGAGCGTGCAGCGGAAAGAACAGAACCACAAATAGAGAGAGTAAGACAATATAGAACACACAAATTTAACGTGGAAAATTCAAGTACCGGGAGGAAAATCAATGGGAGGCAAGAGCCAACAAATCCACTATCAAATAAAAAAGAGTACAACAAACCTTGTATGGACTACAAGGGGTAATGGACAAGACTCTCTCTTTACAACAAAGTGGAATAGGATGTTTGGAAGGAGACTAATTTGTGTGTAGGCTTTGATGGGCAAATGTTTGTGGATGGATTGAAATGTGGGGAGGAACCTCCTATTTATAGCCATCAAGCATTGGGACCTCTTGGAGTGTGGAAGCTTGGAGAAGAACTTGGAAGAGGTAAGAAGCTTGTAGATCCATGGAAGAATGGAGAACATTGGTGGATTCAAAGAAGGCTCTAGAATTCTCCAAATTGGATGAGGCTTGGGGAGGCTTTTAAAGAATGGAAGAACTTGAAATCTACCAAGTTGAAGAAACTTCTAGAAGAAGCTCAGACAAATCCATCTTCCTTAGCCCAATGATCCAAGCCCAAATGAGGGTGTTGATGCAACCCCAACACCTCTCTTTCGACTTCCCCAATTTCAATCAAAACATGGACTCTTTGGACATCCGGGGTGATGCATCCTTTTCTCAGTCACAGATACAGCTTACCCCAAGAAATCAATCCACTGGTGATCTTCTGGGCAAGCATGGGAGAGCACTGTACAGAACAGCAGTGCCACTATGGGATGCTAGCACCAAAAGGATGGCTGATTTCTCCACCAGTTTCATCTTCAGCATAGCCTCGGATTCGAACAATGTCGGGGATGGGCTTGCTTTTCTCCTTGTTCCAAACAATACTCAGCTCCCTGATTTAGCCGTTGGCGGATCCTTGGGAATTTATGCTCTCGGTGAAAATACAACCGCCTTTGCCAATGGCACAACAATTGTCGCGGTTGAGTTCGACACCTTCTACAATCCATTGTGGGATCCGAGCAACAGTCACATGGGTATTGATGTAAAATCGGTAACCTCGACGGCTTATGTCAATGTGTCTACTGGCCTAGTGAACAAGACCTCACAAGCCTTCACATCTTACTATTCTACAACAAGGAATCTAAGTGTCAGCTTGAGTGTGAGTGACACTGTCACTTCGGTTATTTATAGTCTTTCACGGATCATCGATCTGAGCACTGTTTTGCCTGAAAGGATTAATGAAGTAACAAATTTACACTCTCCAATCAGAAAATTTTGCGGCTTGAGCTAGTGTTTTTTTTTTTGTGTGTGTGTGTGAAAGAGGAAGAAGAAGAAAAACACTGTATAAAAATGGAATTCATTGTTATTTCACTGAATACACAAACTATGGGATATATAACTGTATTTATAGAAGAGCTGCACGCTCCTCTCTATAACTGAAATCGTAACTAATTTGTCCTAGCTGGCATCTGCTTCTTTCCATCGTCGTTTGCTGGTGATGGCTCTGTCCAACGATTTTATACAAGTCAATAAATAAGATCAAATGAAGCATCCAGGTAACCAGAAAATGCAGAAAGTGGTCAAAAAGTTACTGCCATAAAATTGTTTTCAACCACCATTCATTCTACCAAAAAGCATTTTACTGGCTGCCAAACCGGACCCATACCTTCCTAGTTGGCATCATGAAGACATTTCTGCAAGTGGAAAAGATTACGTCTAATTTCGCGGAAATGAAGCGCTTTACATCGTGACAAGAAGCCAGCAAGTGCACAGAAAGCAAAACCAGCAGCTATACCAGCCGCCTTTAACAATACAGTAATAAGCTTCTAGCATATGAAAGGCTACCACCATTTCTGAAACTCAACTCCATATCAGCAATGGCTTCCGAGTTAGGCTGCTTTCTCCGCCAAACACTCATTTTCCTCTTCCTCATGGCAGCTCTTCCTGCCAAGATGAATTCCCTCTCTTTTGACTTCCCCAATTTCGATCAAAACAAGGACTCCTTGGACACCCAGGATTCCGCATCCTTCGCCAGTTCAGAGCTACAGCTTACCCCCAGGAATCAATCCACTGGTAGCCTTAATCGTGTCCATGGGAGAGCACTATACAGAACAGCTGTACCTCTATGGGATTCTAGCACCAACAAAAAGGCTGATTTTGCCACCAGTTTCAACTTCCAGATATCCTCAGATTCAAATAATGTTGGGGATGGGCTTGCCTTTATCCTTGTTCCCGCTAATCTTCAGTTCATTTCTGGTTACGGTAGCGGAGTTCCAAACATGTCTACTGTTGGTGGTGGAGCTCTTGGCATTTATCCAGTCAATTTGTCAGCGACTGCCAACTACAGTTTTGCTTACAACACAAAAATTGTAGCTGTTGAGTTCGATACCTACAACAACGTACCATTTGATCCGAGCAGCAGTCATGTAGGTATTGATGTAAATCAAATAAAGTCGTCAGCTTATGCCAATGTGTCCGCTGGCCTAGTGAACAAGAGCTCACAAGCCTTGATAACTTACAATTCCACAACAAAGAATCTAAGTGTCAGCTTGAATGTAAGTGGCACTTCGACTTCGAGCCTATACAGTGTCTCACAGATCATCGATCTGAGCACTGTTTTGCCTGAAAGGATACATGTTGGCTTCTCTGCTGCAACAGGAGCTAATGCCGAGAGTCACGACATTCTAGCTTGGAGCTTCAACTCATCCTTGGAAGAAACTGTTGCAACGAGTCCTGCCCAACATCCGCAACAAGGTGGAACTGGGAATCCGTCTACTAAGAAGGGCAAGGGAGGATTGGTAGCTGGCATAGCAGTGGGCATCTCTCTTATCCTAGTAATCGGAGTAGTTATTGCCTGGATAAGATTGCGGAAGAAGAGCACCAACGAGAGCAGCACTCAGTTTGATTTTGGTGAAGATTTTGACGCCCAAGCAGGGCCCAAGAGCTTCGCTTATGCTGAACTTTCCCAAGCAACCAACAATTTCGACATCGAAAGGAAGCTGGGAGAAGGCGGGTTTGGCGGTGTTTACAAGGGTATTTTAACAGGCCCCGGAAGCCGGGAAATTGCAGTCAAGAAGATCAAAAGCGGATCAAACCAGGGGAAAAAGGAGTACATTGCAGAAGTGAAGATCATCAGCAGGCTTAGACACCGGAACTTGGTACAGCTCCTGGGTTGGTGCCATGACAATGGAGAACTACTGCTTGTCTATGAGTTCATGCCAAATGGAAGTCTAGATGCCCATCTCTTTCGCCGGAAAGTAACCTTGCTATCTTGGCCAACAAGGTACAAAATCTCTCAGGGTTTGGCTTCATCGCTGCTCTACCTACATGAAGAATGGGAGCAATCTGTGGTTCACCGAGACATCAAATCAAGTAACGTTATGCTTGATCTAAACTTCAATCCAAAGCTAGGAGATTTTGGCCTGGCAAGACTCGTTGATCATGATGCTGGCTTGCAAACCACAGCCCTAGCTGGCACTCCAGGCTACATGGCTCCTGAATGCTTTTCGTCCGGGAAAGCGAGTAAAGAGTCAGATGTCTATAGTTTTGGGATTGTCATCCTTGAAATTGTTTGTGGAAGGAAGGTGATCGAGGTAAAGGAAGAAGCTAGTAAGGAGAACCTAGTTCAGTGGGTTTGGGACCTCTATGGGAAAGGGCTTATCCTAGAAGCAGTGGATAACAGTCTAGAAGAGGAATTTGATGAGGAACAAGCAAAACGCTTAATGGTGGTAGGGTTGTGGTGTTCCCATCCAGCCGTTGGCCACCGACCATCAATAAGGCAGGCCATATCTGCCCTAAACGACAAAACTCCTCTACCAAGCCTACCACTGCAACTTCCGGTGCCTATATATGTTTCACCAGGTATGAATATGTCTCTTTTTTCTTCATACACATCATCCAATACGACAGAAGGGAATTATCAGCATACTTCAAGTAGCAGCATAACCACAGCAACAACTAGTTCTTCTCAGCAATCTGGGAAAAGTACTTCTGCCGCTTATCCTCTTATGGGAGCCTCGTGAATACTTTGTTCAATTGCTGATCAAGTTTCTTCAATTTGGATAAATAGATGAATTTCAGATCTACAATATTGTCTTTGTGTAATAATGGTTATTCTATTATCCAAGTAGCAAAATCAATTCGGTATGAATGTAAATTTTCTATTGAATGTTCAGCTCAATTTTATTCAATTTGCAAAATCAGCTACTCCGTATGTTGTATTGAATGTTCAGATCAATTTATTGAAGTATTGGAAATATAAGGAGTAGTGGTCCACCAGTTGCAAAATCAGTTATGTTGTATTGAATGTTCAGATCAACTCACACCTCTATAGGAGTTCCCACAATACCAATCACATTCATTCTAAGATCAGCAGTTTGTTTTGCAGGCCATAATTCATCACTTTCATCCCTTTCTTCCGATTCAACTTTAACAATTAAAGTTAAAGGATGGGAAATTACCTCCAGATTCAAGTCGATTTTCTGTCCCGTGTCTTTGATCGAAATTACAATCTCTTCAGTCTGTGCCAACTCTACTGCATCCTCTCTGATCAATTTGGCTGCAGTCATATAGGTATTGATGTAAATCAGATAAAATCGCCAGCTTACCTGATTTTTTTAGGGATAAATACTATAATATTTATAAATTATGTGGGTGTTTTTAACAAATAAAATAAATTCTTCTAAAGAGAAAACATCGACAGATTTCACTGTCAGACAGGGCGATTGAGAGAAGAAACATTCAATCAACCGAAAAATTATGTGGGTGCTAATTGACTTGGATTTAACAAATAAAATCTAAATCAATTAGCACATGTCGACTCGGATCAGACCATTCTAAATTGGAACCCAATAAACCCCCAATTTTTCGGAACCCTAAACTCTAAATTTTCAAATTCGAAACATTCAAGCAACATTGGCTCCGATTTCATAACCTAGTGATTAACCTTAATCCATTTGAACACATAAAAGAGAAATTTCGGTACGAAATTGGAGCTAATCGACGTACTTCGATTCGATTTGCAAAACTCACATGTTAAGAAGTGTCACCACCTTCGAAGAGCTGTCGTCCGCCGCCTTCAGGTCCGGAGCCGCCGTCTCCCCCCGTCTCCGCCGGCAGCCGCACCTTCTTCTTCACATCTGTTCAGACTTCGCACCTTCACCCTGTTCGCCCTTTTCCTGTGTCGATGCCCAGTTAAGAAGAAGTGTGTTTTTTTATAAAAAAAAAAAACCTAAAATTTTTCCAATTTTACGTAATATAGCTCTTTTAAAGTTGATGTGAGCACATATGAATAAAATTGAAACTCACTTTTTTCAACCAAACAAAGTTTAACCTACTCCTTCCGATGATGTTAGGATTCCTGATTTGAGCATTCCGGTGGTGCTAGCGGCCTCACTGGAGCCTCCTGCAGGGGGGTGGGTGTCTCCTCATCCATGATGAACAAGCCGGAAACACTTGGGGTGCACTCTCCATCCAGATCAGAGTCGAGAAAGAGAAAGGTTGATCATGAGGATTCTGATTCCGTCTCTTCAAAGATGAGGGGGAGCGGTCTAAATAAGACGAAGCATATGACACTGTTCTACTGCTTTCTGGCATGGAAACTTTTCGTTCAGCGTACATTCCCCCACCAGGAACTACTGGATCCTACGCTAGTGACTCTACTGTCACCATTTTGGTATGCTTGTGTATGGTTGTAATTATCAATAAAACTCTAGTAGGACTGTCCTCTGGTGGTTGTTTCATGACTTACCTGCTGTATGAATTTTATATATTAGGACCAAGTATGATTTATGTAGTCATCTGTATGATCGGCAAGAACTAGATATGGACATATCTTTTGTATGTCTTCACTCCCTTAGTCCCTTGGAGTGGGATTGTAATATAAAATATATTAATGGTTTGTATGTATGTCTGAATAACTCCATTAAAATTACCTACTTACTCAAATGTACAAGGAAATATCTGCGGGGATGAATCCATCTTCATTGAGTGGCAAAGTCAAACGTACTTTCTACTTAATACACTCCAAAGATTCACCATCATTCTTAAGATAAAATATGGGCACACCACGGCTATTTCCGGGGGAAAATGCAGTCACAAGCTCATGCTTGCTCGTCAACAATCGGACCAACAAGTCTGGTGCAAGAAAGTAGCAGAACAAAAGAATAATAACGATACCAAAAACAAGAGTGTTAAATGTTCAAAACCAAATGTGTTTAGCACAGGCCCAAATGTTAAAGGCACTGGAAAGCAAAGTAGAATAGAATGAAACTTTGTGCTTGGAATTGCAGGGGAATTGGTAAACCCGCCTTTTGGGAGGAATTGCAGGGGAATTGCAGGCCCAAATGAAATTTTGGCTTCTTACTCAGAACTTTCCCAAGCAACCAACAATTTCGCCATCGAAGGGAAGCTGGGAGAAGGTGGATTTGGGGATGTTTATAAGGGTCTTTTAACAGGTCCTGGAACTCGGGAAGTCGTTGTCAAGAAGATCAAAAGCGGATCAAACCAGGGTAAAAAGGAGTATATTTCAGAAGTGAGGATTATTAGCCGGCTTAGGCACCGGAACTTGGTCCAACTCCTAGGTTGGTGCCATGGTCATGGGGAATTTCTCCTTGTCTACGAGTTCATGCCAAACAGAAGCCTCGACTTCCATCTCTTTAAAGGTCAAACCTTGCTACCTTGGCAAACAAGGTACAAAATTGCCCTTGGTTTGGCTTCGGCGCTGCTCTACCTCCATGAAGAATGGGAGCAATCGGTGGTTCATCGAGACATCAAATCAAGTAATGTCATGCTTGATTTGAACTTCAATACAAAGCTAGGTGACTTCGGCCTGGCAAGACTTGCTGATCATGATGCTGGCTTGCGAACCACAGCCCTAGCCGGCACACCAGGCTACATGGCTCCAGAATGCTTTGCAACCGGGAAGGCGAGCAAAGAGTTAGACGTCTACGGTTTTGGCATCGTTGCCCTTGAAATTGCTTGCGGAAGGAAAGTGATTGAGCTAAAGGAAGAAGCTAGTAAGGAGAACCTAGTAGAGTGGGTTTGGGACCTCTATGGAAAAGGGCTCATCCTAGAAGCAGTAGATAGCAGACTTAATGGTGGTCGGATTGTGGTGTTCCCATCCAGACATTGGCCATCGACCATCAATAAGGCAGGCCATAAACGTCCTGAACAACGAAACTCCTCTACCGAGCCTGCCACCACAACTTCCAGTGCCTATATATGTTTCACCTGGTATGAATATGTCTCTTTTTTCTTCATACAAACCGTCCAACATGACACAAGGGAATTATCAGCACACTTCAAGCAGCAACATCAGCACATCCACAACTAGTTCTTCTCGGCAAATTGGGAAAAGCACTTCTGGTGCTTATCCTCTGGTGGGATATACGAATGAATGCCATGCCTAGCTAATCGATTTCCTTTGAGTTTGTACTGGGCAAAACAATAAGTATAAAGCGGGAGAGCTGCCATTTGTGACAGGTGCCACTTTGCTCGTTGAGCTTGCTATTTGTTTCTGGCTTATGTTTCGGTATTGTATATTATTGCCTTTTGGGATCAGTACTTTTGATTTATACTTGTATACTGTTTGGAATCATTTGTATCCATAATATAATAGCAACATAAAGTTAATAATATTGTGAATACAAATTATTTGCATGAATCTCTCAAATACTCATTCATCACTTCCTATACTCAAAAGCCAAAGCTGAAACTGTTGCCAACGTACTGGTCTCTTAATCTCTCTGTCTCATCCTAATCCCAGGCGTTCAAACTAGGGACTTTTGAATACTACTCATAGGTTCTTTTCGACTGAACCATTCCGGAAATGACTCGACTAACAAAATGGACCATTGATTAGTCCGGGACTTTCATATAATGAATAAAAAATTATGGACCAGTAAGGAAAACATATCAAGATTTACGAAACAACTATATATATAATTGACCCTTACTGAAGTCCGTTGGGACTTGGAATTGAGGGTCGTGTGCACACATGCGTCTTTGCACTAATAGCCTAGCACACAAGTCGAGTGGGGCAATAGGAAGAGTAACCCACTAGCTTATATACTAAGTTTCAGGCCCGTGAATAAGCATATGCAAGTGGATCAACGGAACATGGCCCCCAAATTTGTAGGGTCCAATATCACAAGGAATCGCGGTATTTAATTATAAAAACAAAATTCTGAAAATAATTAATGAATCCACAATCGCTCGGCGGTGTAAGCTTTTGAGTTGTTCAAACCCGTCCCGCGTTCGATTCTCATCCGAGGCCCCCACCCTCGTTTAATTTGCTGTATCGTTAGTGGGGTGGGAGCTTTCCTTTTTATCTTACAACTTCAAAACGATTTTCCCTAATTTACTGAATTGTATTTGTGTGCTGTATAAATGTAAGGGGGTGTGTGCTGTATTTGTATTTGCAACCTCAAATTCTGAAAAGTATTTAGCAACAAATAATGATTTATATTATTTTTAAATATTTTGATAAATTTAATCTAAAATTTGATAAATATAGTACTCTTTCGTCTCAAAATATATGTCGCTTTACTTTCAACATATTAGTAATAAGTATAATATTATTTTAAAAAAATAATAAAAAAATTAAATATTTTCTATAGTTTTAAGTTCCTTAAAAGACGTCTCAAAAAGTCACACAACCTATATTTTGAGACAGAGGTCGTAATATTTTAATTTAACAGATATAATTATAAATTTTTAAAAATTAAAAGTACGTAATTATTTATCGATTCAATTAATTATGTAGTGGAGTATAATTTTGCACAGGACGCTCAAAATGATTGGCACGACCCTAGTACGGTTTCTTTGTTCATATTATCGATGTGGGACTCTTTTGATCTCTTCACATCTTTCATTCTCTTAACAACCCTACTCACGGTTCCTATTTCCATTGGTATCGGGATATCACGGTTCCTATTTCCATTGGTATCGGGATATCTTTTGAAGAGGGTAACCTTGCAAATTGCTGGGTTACTAATTATCATAGGTATCGGGATATCTTTTGAAGAGGGTAACCTTGCAAATTGTTGGGTTACTAATTATCATATTGTGATTGCTTGTTACTTTTCATCGATCTTTAGATATGTATAAAGTACGTATCGGCCTCAACCATTCTTTGCTAGTTGTTTTTTTACGTGGAAACATTCTTTGGTGGTTGGGAGTGTCCGTCAAGTGTACGTCCATATATAAATAATAATAAATGTGTTTTGACACTTTGACTTGAACTTGATTGTGTTAATTAACATAGTAAATGCATGTGTTTGAGAGTCTCACGTACATTAATTAAAACATGAACATTACAAAACTTGATATATAAGCTAATGAGATAGTTCTATCGTCAATTGGGGGACAATTAGTGCATGGGTTCCTGTGCACACTATCCTTTCTAGAGTCCCACTGTACTTAATTAAAGTGACCCCATCTAGTGACAGAACGATGATTTTCCAAGTTATTAAAAGAAAATAGGTAAGAAAAATTCGAACTAGTTGCCGGGAAATTTTGTCTTTTCTTCCCTCCCTCTACCAACTAGGGGTGTTATTCGAGCCGAACGAGCCGAACTTGGCATGTTCAAACTTGTTCGTTTGTTAAACGAGCTCGAGCCGAGCTGAGCCTAATTTTTAAACGAGTTTTTTTTTGTGTCAAGCTCGGCTTGTTTAGGAAATGAACGAGCTCGAGCCGAGCTTTTTTCAAACTTTAAGTAGTTCTACTTGATTTATGACATGTTAACTTAAATGAAATTTTAGAAATCCCATAGAATTCGAGCTATTCGGGCTTTATTCGAACGAGCCGAGCTTTCAGCCGAGCTTAAAATCTTGTTCAAGCTCGACTTGTTTAAATAAATGAGCGACTTCGAGTCGAGCTTTTTCAACCATACTACCAACTAAGATAAAAAAGATGACGTTTTATTTTTCATTTAAAACAATTATATTATATTATTATCTCCAAATATTAAATATATATATTAAAAAATAGTATTATTTGTGTTTTTTTTTCCTACACAGAGGGTGCGTGCTTGCAAGACGCCCAAATTCGCCCCTGCATTGTTATCCCAATTTTTTTTTAAATATATTGAAGGAAAATATTTGAATGATGTCATACCTCATTGATCTAACCTCCAAAACTCCCAGCTAAAACAGTGAATTTGGCCCTTGTTTGTCACTCTATATAGCCCGTCAACGGTCGAAAAGATGCATGCATTTTGCATTTATAAAGATGCAAAACTAACCCACAATACTAAAAAATCGAATGACAGAGACATTTGCATTTATAAAGATGCATGCATTTTAGAAAACTAACCCAAAGTTCAAACGGATACGAGTAATAATTTAGCAATTCAATTAGAAGCATCCACCATCCATTTGACAGGTTCAAAATCAATGTAGCAACTGGGCAACTAGCTATTGCCAAAAAAAATGGTTTTTTTTTTATCAATAGCAAGTAATTTACTTATTTTTACATGCAGGCTGCATGTAAAAATAAGTAAATTACTTGCTATTGATAAAAAAAACCATTTTTTTTATTGTCAAGTTCATCATCATCGGAGCTTGCACGGCGTTTCCCAAGCACATCAGAAGTTTCAGAAACATACTCTTGATTGTCAAGTTCTGAAGTAGGGGCTTGTTGATACTCAACCAGCAAAGCATACAACAAACTTTTCACCTTATCAATTTCAATACTAGCCAAATCACCATAAATCTTATTGAAATACCATTCCACAGATGCCATCTTGTCCCTAGGATCTAAAACTGCAGCTATAGCTAAAATCCCATTGATACTTGACCAATACTTATCAAACTTTGCCACCATTTTTTCAGCCATTGTATGAATGATTAGATCATCACTAGCTAGCCAACTCTTCAACGCAATCTTAATCTGACAAATTTTACGAAAGAACAAGTTGGCCGTAGGATATGATCGTCCAGAAAACAACTCTGTCACCTTGTGAAACTTAGACAATTTATCACAAATATTTGCACCCCACTTCCATTCATCTTCTGAAGGAATATCAAACTTAAAATGAGGATGTTGAATCTTTAACTTAGCAAAAACATCCTTATAAGGTATAGCTATCCGGAGCATCAAATATGTGGAGTTCCATCTTGTCTTACAATCAAGGGCCAACTTCCTAGAGACATCAATTTTCAGAATTCTAGCCTTGTCCTCAAACATTTGAACTCTTTTTGGAGTGGCACTCCAAAAAGAGACACAATTACGTATCTTTTCAATCCCAGAAGCTATCACATCTAAGCCATCTTGCACAACCAGATTCAAAATATGTGCACTACAACGCACATGTAGACAATCTCCACCCAACATCATAATATTAGAATCAAATCTCTCACGAATTTTATCTATCATCTTATCATTTGTAGAGCAATTATCCACAACGATGCAAGATACTTTCTCATGGATATTAAACATATATAAGCTATTAAGCACGGCATCAGAAAGGACGTCTGTTGTATGAGGGGCAGGTACATAAACAAACCTATATATATTTAAGTAAAAAAAAAGCAACTGTATAAGTAAGAAAATCAGAAAAAAAAATGTGTTTTAAGTAATCATTTAGCAATTCAATAACAACAACTTAGTTTGTGTATAATTTAAGTAAACATTTAGCAATTCAATCAAAATAAATGAACAAGTACTGATTTAAGTACCAAAAAAACAGCAAGTATATAGTCTTGTATAATTTAAGTAGAAAAAACAGTAAGTGTATAATTTAAGTAAAAAAATCAGCGAGTAATTTACCTTATAGTCTTCTTTTGGAGATTCCATTTTTTATCAATGAAGTGTGCTGTGACGGCCATATAACCCTTCTTCTGATGAGAACTAGTCCACATGTCAGTAGTGATTGCGATCCTTCCCGGATGATCTTCAAATGTCTTTCTAAGCTTCGCCGTTTCACTTTGAAACATCTTCATGATATCACTTTTCAGAGTAGGTCTACTCATTAGCTTGAAGTTTGGATTTAGACTAGCAGTGTATCTCTTGAAACCAATGTGATCAACAATGCTCAACGGATACTCATGCATAATGACCATATTTGCAAGCTCCTTCCTTGATACCTCTTGATCGAAATTGTGGTTTTCCAACCTAGCAGTCCCATCAGATTTTCTGTTGAAGCTCAATAGCATCTGACTCGCATCACCCTTACCATACCTTTGAGAGCACCTATTTTTGATGTGATCCTTCAAGTGCGATGTTCCATTATTTCTTCCAGCTGATAAGACTTGTCCACAATGCATACATTTTGCTTTATCTAGGCTTCCAAATTTAATTTTCTCAAAGTGATGCCATACTTCGGACCTTACTGCTCGAGTCTTGCGGTTAGTATCAGCTGGCACAATCTCATTATCAGGAATGCTCGAATCACCACCGACAGATTCAGGTGGACTAGGATCAACCGATTGTGTTTGTGCCTCCATTAGTGAAGCGGGTGATGATGCTGAATTAGTTGATTGACCAACCTTGTTACTGTCAACCGTTGCCATCTTATTCACCAAAAAAAATCTCCTGTCAAGAAAAAAAAAACAAAAAAAACCCTTACCATTAAACCCCAAATCACAAACTAATTCAAAGTGGAAGGTACAAATGATAGTATTGATTTCTAATTCTTTCTACTCACTGAGATATTCTCCAGTACCACAATTTTAAATATATCATTCATAGATTTTTAATTGCTTGACTTTACTTCTTAAAAGCAAATATATATGATTACATAAGCATCTTCTTAAATGATACATACTACTGATATTTATTTAGAGTAGTCTTCATTTCATATTAGAATTACTAGTTACAGCTCATACATTCCTAATAATGAAAGTGGAAGAAGACAATCGGCCTAATAATGAAAGTATTCCTAATACGATATATATACAAATTCAAGAGGGTTTAATGCGGGTGAAAAGATACCTCAATACGATATATATATATATATATATATATATATATATATATATATATATATATATATATATATATATATATATATATATATATATATATATATACAAATTCAAGTGGAAGAAGACAATGGGTACTGGGTAGAGATTTGCTATAACTCTCATAAGGTAGATATATATACAAATTCAAGAGCACACCCGAAGCTAGAGGAAGTAGAAACTGAAAAGATACCTCAATTCGACTTCGGCTTCGCTGGTTCGATTGATGGATGGAGATGCCGAGATGGACCCTGGTTCGATTGGTAGATGGAGATGCCAAGAGCCACTCTAATCGGTGGATAGAGATGCCAAGAGCACACCCTAAATCCCTAATCAGTGGATGCGTGAATGGAGAATGGAGGCGGAGAGATGAGCGTATGCGTGAATGGAGAATGGAGGCGGAGACTCAATGTCGTCTATCACTGAGAAAGTGAGGCAATTAGGGTTTCTAAAGGTTAAAATTGTAAAAGGTAAAATTGTAATATCACAAATACCTATATAATATATATATATATATATATATATATATATATATATATATATATATATATATATATATATATATATAATTTTAGGGTTTAATGCGGGTGTGCGGGGCGGGTTAATGGGCGGGTTAATGGGGCGGGTTATGGGTGAAAAATCTTCACCCATAATCCGTCCATCACCCGCTTCACCCGCACCCGCTCCACCCGTCACCCGCAAAAAAAAAGCGGGTTTTCGCCCGCAAAAAAAAAGCGGGTCATGCGGGTGGAGCGGGTACCCGCGGGTTATTTCCAGCCCTACATGCAGGCTTTCACACCCATTCAACTGTATGTACCTTAAGGCCTTCCAAACTGCAATGGCTTTTGCCTGTCACGACAACTGGTTATGCTACCGTTATCTTGTCCTCGCCGAGTTGCTCTTCCTCTTCATATCTCTTCCACTCGAGACGAATTCCCTGTCTTTCGAATTCGCCTCTTTTAATAAAACCAAGCCAGGTGTCGATTTCCAGCTTGATGCATATGTTTTCGATTCCCAAATACAGCTTACCAAAAATCGTCGCATTGGCGATTCAGCCCAAAAAAGCTATGGTAGAGCATTGTACCCAGAAGCAATCCAGTTGTGGGTTGCTAACCCAAAAAGGGTAACTGATTTTACGACCAATTTCACCTTCATCATTGCCCATAACCCTCACGCCAACTTTCACGTGGAAGGACTTACCTTTCTCCTTGTTCCGGAGAACACACAGATCCCTATTGGTTCAGGGGAAGGGTGTCTTGCCTTGTTTAGTGAGAACGGGAACGGCTGTGACTTCCAAAATCAAACAGTTGTAGCCATTGAGTTTGACACCAACCAAGACCCATGGGATCCACCTTCGGATCACGCAGGCATTGATGTACATTCAATTATATCAGCAACTAATGTCAGTGTGCCTTCTGGTCTGACGAACAAGACCACACAGGCGTTCGTCTCTTACGATTCTGCAACACAACCTAAGTGTATTCCTAAGTACCACTGAAGGTCCGGGTTCTTATAGTCTCTCACTTTCATACACCATTGATTTGAGTACTGTTTTGCCTGAAAGGGTCCAAGTTGGCTTCTCTGCTTCTACAAGTTATTATACTGATCCTCAATTGTACCAGATTCATGATTGGAGCTTTCACTCAAACTTGGGAGAAATTGTTGCTCCTAGTCCAGCTCGAACTACCTCGCCGAGGCCTGCCCCAATTCGGCAACAAGGTGGAACTCAAGGATCACAATCCAAAAGAAAGGGAAGACCAGTGGCTGCAGGGATAGGGGTGGCCATGGGTATCTTTCTGGTTCTAATATTCGGAATAGCCATTGTGTGGTTTATATTGAGGAGGAAGGGTCAAAGAGAGGAAGCTGATCAGTTTGATATTGACGAAGATTTGGACGAGGGCACAGGCCCCAAAAGGTTTGCTTACTCGGAACTTTGCCAAGCAACCAACAATTTCGCCATCGAAGGGAAGGTGGGAGAAGGTGGATTTGGGGATGTTTATAAGGGTCTTTTAACAGGTCCTGGAACTCGGGAAGTTGCTGTCAAGAAGATCAAAAGCGGATCAGACCAGGGTAAAAAGGAGTATATTTCAGAAGTGAGGATTATTAGCCGGCTTAGGCACCGGAACTTGGTGCAACTCCTAGGCTGGTGCCATGGCCGTGGGGAATTACTCCTTGTCTACGAGTTCATGCCAAACAGAATGTGAGAATATGAACTTTAGTGATTGTATTTACCTTCACAAGATTACAATATATAATACAAAGGAGATCTTTATCTTTAGACTAAGATAGACTGATATCTTATATCTTAACAACTAACCTATCTATCTAAGTAGATTTAGTTCTATCTAACTTAGACTAGGTCTTATCTAATATCCCCCCGCAAGCTGAAGGGCGCGGAGTGACCAAGAGCTTGGGACGAATTGCTATAAATGACCGACCAGTGAGTGCCTTGGTGAAGACATCAGCAACCTGATGGCTGGCAGGAATGTGACGGACCAGAAGCTCATTGGAATCAACTTGTTGCCGGACGTAATGATAATCCAGCTGTATGTGCTTTGACTTAGACGTGATAGCAGGATTGTTGGCAAGAAATGTAGCCGACTGGTTATCGCAGAGTAGCACAGGGGGTCGCTGAATGGGAATGCGAAGCTCATGCAGAAGCTGACGGAGCCAGGCAAGCTCAATAGCCGTGAAGGCGAGAGCACGGTATTCAGCTTCAGTGCTAGAGCGAGCGAGTGCTTTCTGCTTGCGACTGGACCAACTTACAAGATTGCCGCCAAAGTACACTGCGAAGCCGTGTTGAGAACGAAGATCAGATGGGTCTGTCGCCCAGCTGGCATATGAGTAAGCCACCAGATCAGATCGAGGAGATGCTGTGATGGTGAGACCATAATCAAGAGTCCCTTTGAGATAGCGGAGGATGCGCTTAACGTGCTGCTAATGAGAAGTTAAGGGACGATGCATGTGTTGACAAGCCCTGTTGACGGCAAAGCTGATCTCAGGCCGCGTGACAAGGGCGTACTGCAGGCTTCCCACAACATGACGATAGGCACTTGGATCATCATAGGGTAAGTCAGGACCAGTAACCAGTTTGGTAACTGACGGATCAGCAGGAGATGAAATTGGCTTGGCTTCTAACATAGTGCAACGATCAAGTAAATCATGTAGGTACTTCTGCTGAGAGAGATGAATGGTAGAACCTGAGTAAAGAATCTCAACACCGAGGAAGTAGGATAGGCGACCAATGTCCTTGAGAGCAAACTTCAGATTCAGCGAGGTGATGAAGCGTGAAACAAAGGCGGAATCCGAACCAGTAACAATGATATCATCAACATAGACAAGAACATAGGTAACGACAGATGAAGTTTTCAGCACAAACAGGGATGTGTCTGAGAAGCAAGCCCGAAACCCACATGAATGAAAATAGACGCGGAGCTTGGTGAACCATGCCCGAGGAGCTTCCTTGAGACCATAGAGCGCCTTGTGGAGTCGGCAGACATGACTGGGGCACTGCGGATCAACGAAGCCTTTCGGTTGGGCCATGTAGACAACTTCAGACAAATCGCCATTGAGAAAGGCATTGTTGATATCAAGTTGACGAATATTCCAGCCACGAGACAGGGCAATACAGAGCACAATTCTGATGGAGGTTGGTTTGACAACTGGGCTGAAAGTATCAAAATAGTCTACCCCTTCCTCTTGATGGAAGCCTTTGGCAACCAAACGAGCTTTGTATCGATCAATGCTACCGTCAGGTTTCCGCTTTATGCGAAATACCCACTTGTTACCTACAATATTGGCACGAGAGGGACAAGGAACCAGAGTCCAAGTGTGATTAGCCTGAAGCGCATCAATTTCAGATTGCATCGCAACCCGCCAGTGCTCAGATTTCGCAGCCGCAATGAAAGTAGACGGCTCTTTTTCCGTAAGGAGGCAAACAGGAGACGGATGACGTGTGCTGGTAAATGTTTTCGGTTTGAGATCTCCCGTACGAGCCCGAGTGGCCATAGGATGGTGGGAGTCATCAGTAGGGCGCAGAAATCGCAGCTGAGCAGGCACCACAGGTGCAGGGGTCGATGCATCATCCGAAGAGCTAGAAGACGGACTGGGGACTGAGGGAGATGGGGACGATGGGGCAGCATGTGTGGTAGACTCGGCTGTGGTAGGGGATGAGGGCTGGGGAGACGAGGAAGAGGATGAGTGATCCGGAGAGGGTGTTGGTGTGGCGAGGGGTGTCGGCATGGGGGACAGCTGACCGGGCTCTGCAGAGTCTGCAGCAAGCCGGAGAAGTTGGGATGGAGCGGAGGGACCAGGGTGAGACGGTATTGGAGGGGAGATAGATGGAGAGGGGGTGTGTTTATATGGAAATTGATCTTCGTTGAAGACAACATGAGCGGAAATGTAGATCCTCCCAGTAGGAAGATGTAAGCATACATAACCTTTGTGTTTAGAATTATAACCAATGAATAAACACGGTTGTGAACGATAGGACAATTTTGTGGAGTTGTAGGGCTTTAGATAAGGGTAGCAAAGGCATCCGAAGGTCTTGAGTCTGGTATAGTCAGGGAACTTGTTATATAGTTTGTGAAATGGAGAGGTGTTGTCGAGAAGGGGGGTGATGGTACGGTTAGAGAGGTAGGTTGCAGTGTGGAAAGCTTGTTCCCAATAGGAGAAGGGTAGGCCGGCCTGAGCAAGAAGCGAAAGGCCTTTCTCCTGAACAATGCGATGATGTCGCTCAACAGCACCATTCTGAGACGGGGTATAGGGGCAAGAGATGCGGTGTAGGATGCCATGGTGTTGCAGGTAAGCGGTCAAGGCTATGAACTCGCCACCCCCATCAGTTTGGAGCTGTTTGATGGAAGTATGGAATTGTGTTTGAACCATTTTGTGGAAAATTTCAAAAGTTTGCAAGACTTGGGATTTGAGAGACAAGAAATATATCCAACAAAATTTGCTATGATCATCAACAAATTGAACAAAGTATTTATTTCCATAAATTGAAGGAGCTGATGCAGGACCCCAAACATCAGCATAGACTAAATCAAAACAAGCAGAACTAGGTTTGTGTATAGAAGACACTGGTAAACGACGACTTTTGCCAAGTTGGCATGACTCACAGATGCTTGGAAACTTTGTATTCGACATAGGCAACCGAAATTGGGAAAGAAGAGTCTTGAGAATGGCGACGTGTGGATGGGCGAGGCGGTTGTGCCAACCCTGGAGAGAGGTACGGCAGGACAGCAAGGCTTGAGGTGGAGACGGGGATAAGCGGTAAAGTCCGTCTTCAACGGTTCCCTTCAGGAGCATCCGACCCTGCAAATTCTTCACAAAACAACCGTTACGATGAAGCTCAATGAAGACATCATTATCTCTAGTTAGGGATGTTGCACTGAGAAGATTCTTAGCAATTGTAGGAACAACTAGGACATTGCTTAAAGCTAAAGAGCGACCAATAGATGAGGAACCAATATGAGTAATAGGAACAGTTTTACCATCGCCAAGAGCAAGATGATCAGTACCGTCATATTCAGAACGGAGGGAGAGGTTCCTCATGTTGTTGGTGACGTGATGAGATGCACCAGAGTCCACATACCAAGAGGGATCACCGACAGGAGACCCAGTAACGGCGTGATTTGCTGATTTCAGAACGTAGGTAGACGGAAACCGAGTCATGTCGAGCCTGTTGAAGCAATTACGGGCAGGGTGACCAGGACGATCGCAAATCTGGCAGACCGGACGGGAGGACTATTGAGGAGCAGAGTTGATATCAGCGGAAGAATCAAAGGAGCGGCCTCGGACCTAGACTGAGAACCACCAGAGGCTGTGTTGGCAACTGGTGGTGTAGAGCTGTCGCTGGCGGCAGGAGGGATAACAGCCGAACTGGCGGCACCAGACAGCAGGGTAGACTCGTGTTGAATGCGCTCCTCCTCATGGAGAAGAAGCCCGGTTAACTCGTTTGGAGAGACAGCCTCGACACGGACATTGACGGCGGCCTTGAAAGGTCCATAGGATGCATCGAGACCATGAAGAAGAGATGCGACAAAGTCATCATCTTGAACAAAGTATTGACACTCAGCGAGGGCGTCAACAATGGATCGTTTCTTTTCGATGTAATCCATCATTGATAGCGAACCCTTTGTGAGATTCTGCAGCTGGCCCTTGAGATTCATCAGACGAGCGCGAGTTTGAGATTGGAACATTGACGAGATCATGGTCCAGGCGTCATAGGACGTCGACGCCTTGGCCACATAACACAGAAGCTTCTCGGACAGAGTGGAGCGAAGCCAAACAAGGACGAAGCGGTCAGACTTCCGCCAGGATGTGTACTGCGGAGTTGGTGCAGTACCATCAGAAGGAGGAGTTTTTGGTTTGGTGAGCACATAGGACTCAAGATCATAGGCTTCAAGAGTAGAGAGGACAACACTTTTCCATGAATAAAAGTTGGAATGATCAAGCTTGATCGACAGGGTAGGGAATTGCATATTTGTGGAGCTTCCGGTAGACAAGAGAATGGTGCTGTTGGTGTTGGAAGTCGACATGGTGGTTGGAAAAGGGCAGAGCTTGGCCGGACAGACAGAACGGCAGAACAAGGGAGCCGAAGAAAATTTTTGTGGAAAAAAAAACCTAAGCTCTAGATACCATGTGAGAATATGAACTTTACTGATTGTATTTACCTTCACAAGACTTACAATATATAATACAAAGGAGATCTTTATCTTTAGACTAAGATAGATTGATATCTTATATCTTAACAACTAACCTATCTATCTAAGTAGATTTAGTTCTATCTAACTTAGACTAGGTCTTATCTAATACAGAAGCCTCGACTTCCATCTCTTTGGCTGCAGGTTAGCATTGCTAGCTTGGCCAACAAGGTACAAAATCGCTCTTGGTTTGGCTTCAGCGCTGCTCTACCTCCACGAAGAATGGGAGCAATCGGTGGTTCATCGAGACATCAAATCAAGTAATGTCATGCTTGACTTGAACTTCAATCCAAAGCTAGGTGACTTCGGCTTGGCAAGACTTGCTGATCATGATGCAGACTTGAAAACCACAACCCCAGCCGGCACGCTAGGCTACTTGGCTCCTGAATGCATATCTACCGGCAAAGTGAGCAAAGAGTCGGATGTCTACAGTTTTGGAATTGTCGCCCTTGAACTGGTTTGTGGAAGAAAGGTGATTGAGAGAAGGGAAGAAGATAGTAAAGTGAACCTAGTTCAGTGGGTTTGGGACCTCTACGGGAAAGGGCTCATCCTAGAAGCAGTAGATAACAGACTTGACGGGGAATTCGACGAGGATCAAGCAAAACGTTTAACGGTGGTCGGGTTGTGGTGTTCTCATCCCGACGTTGGCTATCGACCATCAATAAAGCAAGCCATAGCTGCATTGAATCTTGAAACTCCTCTACCTAGCTTGCCACCACATCTTCCAGTGCCTACATATGTTTCACCACCTGGTATGAATGTGTCTCTTCTTTACTCATACCCATCATCCAACATGACAGGCGGGAGTAATACTCTTTACACTTGAAGCAGTAACATCAGCAGTCGTCTCACCTGTACAACTAATAAAATACGTGTAATCCGCGAAAAGCACTTCCTTGAATTGGTAAATAAAGAGCGTGATGTATAGCAAACGGCCAATTGCTAAACTAAAAGCGTCGATCTTGCTTAAGCTCTTTGAATTTCTTCTCAATAACAATTGAATTCAACGAGCCGACTAAATAACAACGTACTAATTAATAGCAATTGAATTCAACTAATGAATTCAACGTACTAACAATTGGCTAGGCTCTTGAAGTTCTTAACTTAAAGAAATCCTAACAACTAACTACGATGGAAATTAACTAATCAAATTAATAAAGTAATGAAAGCACTGGTTTTAAACTTAACAAGATTAAACAAGCTAATATCGACAGAACAAGGAATCAAAGGAAGCGAGGAAGAAGGAGCGCGCGAGCGCAGCGTTCGGCAAGGCTCGCGGGATCAGACGCTGAATGTCGAGCGCAGGAGCTTCGGCTCCTCAGGGCGCGGACGAGAGCAAGAGCGAGAGACTCGAGCGAGGACACCGAGGGTGCTGGATGCGCGCGCGTGCGAGAGCGGGAGCGAGCGCAGGGTGCCTAGCGCCTGGCGCCGAGGCCGGCGGAGCCTGGTGCCGAGGCCAAGCGCCGATTTAAGGTCGTGGTTGGATCTGGTTTTGTGAAGGTAACAAAGTAACGATAATGGTGATGAAGATGAAGGGTGAAGGTGATGAACGAAGGTGATGATGATTGTAATTGGATGAATGCCATAGGTAACAATAACATAAGAACCCGATAGCTTTTGGGATTGATAATCGAGAACCCTTTAATCCATAAAGGGGTTTCTCAATTCTAATTCAATCTGATTTAATTCAATAGAACTACAATGTTTAAATAGAAAACCTAAAAACCAATTCTACCGTGCAAGATAGAATTTAGGTTGATAAAGATAGAATTTTAATCCTAAAGATAAATAAACCTAGAAGATAAAACTTAATCTAAAATCCTAACCATCTTATTTAATCTAACTAAGAAATACTAAAAATAAGCAATTCTATAATTAGACTCCAACTAACATAGGAGTTACTAAAAATAGAATATATATAAAAAAAATAAGAAATATAAATAATAAAATAATTAACGTCGTTTCTTTAACGACTCCCAAGGTGGAGCCTTCTTCTTTCGCTTGAGGATGACATCATTCTCCTCCATTTGAAATCGACTCGTCCTCGAGTCGTCGCCTAGAACAAGATCGTTGTTTGACCCACAGAAGGCCATCTTGACCCGCATCATTCTCCCCCTCTTATCTTCGATTCGTCCCCGAATCGAGTCGATGATCAGCGTGGAAGGAGAAGCAACCTTCAAAGAAGATGATGGAGAAATGGGTGGAATAGGTGCCAGGAGAATTCGAGGTATAGGAACCCCAAAAACAACACCTTCATGGGCGATCGGTGAACGGACTTGATCTTCAATAAGAATAGGATCAATGAACACACAAATCTCAGCAACTGGAACTTCATGAACATGCCCAAGAGGTACAATCGCTAACTCTTGAGACACGTCATCAAGTACCTCATCCTCGTCAACGGAATCAACATGCTCCACCTCCTGCACAACACTGTAGTCGACTTTAAGTACAGATTCGGAGGTCTTCCCGGGGGAGTCTTGCAGCGTGTGACCCACCTTGAAAAGCTCGTCGAGTCAGCTTCGCAACAAGACTGAGTTGACTCAATTCCGAGTTCGGAGTCAACGGGAATCTGCGAAACAAAATCATCGCGCAGTGCAGTCTCTTGGCCAACGAAAGTATCCGAAACAACCTCCTTTACCTTTCCGTCGGCTGTATAGTCAAGAAAAATCACGTCCACATCGGGGGAGGATATCTTCAAGATCTCATAGGTAGGTGATGCGTGAGGCTGACTATCAAGAAGTTTGTGAATATAAGCCTTCCTCCAAGCGTCATCAAGCCAATTAGCTTGCCGTTGGGCCGCTTCCTCCAACTTTCGTTTTCGTTCCTCCTCAACTTCTCGTTGTTGGAGAAGCCAAATCTGACGGAGGCGACGTTGTTGTTGTCGTTTCTCCTCCTCAATTGCGGCTTGACGTTGACGCTCAAGGAGTTGTTGTTGTTGTCGACACCTCTCCTCTTCAATTTCCGCTTGCCGTTGAAGCCAAAGGCGGTGCCTTTGATCCTCTCGTTGTCGCTCTACGGCTTGTTGTTGCAAAGCTCGTCTCTGCAACTCTCGGCGGTGTCGTTGTTGTACAGCCCATGGATCGGGATCATCATCCCACTCGCCTCCCCAGATTTCCCAAACCATATCAAATCAAAACATCAGTAACATCAAAGAAACAAAGAGCGTAGCATAACCCGTCTCTGAATACCAATTGATGTATAGCAAACGGCCAATTGCTAAACTAAAAGCGTCGATCTTGCTTAAACTCTTTGAATTTCTTCTCAATAACAATTGAATTCAACGAGCCGACTAAATAACAACGTACTAATTAATAGCAATTGAATTCAACTAATGAATTCAACGTACTAACAATTGGCTAGGCTCGTGAAGTTCTTAACTTAAAGAAATCCTAACAACTAACTACGATGGAAATTAACTAATCAAATTAATAAAGTAATGAAAGCGCTGGTTTTAAACTTAACAAGATTAAACAAGCTAATATCGACAGAACAAGGAATCAAAGGAAGCGAGGAAGAAGGAGCGCGCGAGCGCAGCGTTCGGCAAGGCTCGCGGGATCAGACGCTGAATGTCGAGCGCAGGAGCTTCGGCTCCTCAGGGCGCGGACGAGAGCAAGAGCGAGAGACTCGAGCGAGGACACCGAGGGTGCTGGATGCGCGCGCGTGCGAGAGCGGGAGCGAGCGCAGGGTGCCTAGCGCCTGGCGCCGAGGCCAGCGGAGCCTGGTGCCGAGGCCAAGCGCCGGTTGATCTTGGCTTCCTTTCGTGCGACGATTTAAGGTCGTGGCTGGATCTGGTTTTGTGAAGGTAACAAAGTAACGATAATGGTGATGAAGATGAAGGTGAAGGTGATGATGATTGTAATTGGATGAATGCCGTAGGTAACAATAACATAAGAACCCGATAGCTTTTGGGATTGATAATCGAGAACCCTTTAATCCATAAAGGGGTTTCTCAATTCTAATTCAATCTGATTTAATTCAATAGAACTACAATGTTTAAAGGGAGGATTTGCCAAATATACAAATATGAAGGCCAAATTAGCCAAATATACAAGATTTTGGGAAATTTGCAAAAGTATACACAATATACTACAAGGGAAAGCCGCACTGCGCAACACTGTTTAAAAAAAAAGCGCTGCGCGCTACAATTGTGTATGCCAGTATACCACATCTCCCCTGGGCCCACCCCCCTCCTTCATCCTTCCGTGTATGATGTATCTACTCTCCCTCCATCTCTCTTTCTTATCTTTTACTTTTCCTTTTTTTTTAATAGGGAAGCCCCCAGCTTTTCTCCTTTTTTATTTATTTTTATTTTTTCCTTTATTTCCTTTTCCATTGTTTTTTCATTTCATTTCTTCCATTTTTCCTTTAATTATCACATAAATAAGATTTGTCACTAATTTATTTTTTAACCAATTTATATTTTTTAAATGAAAATTTGATTTTTTTTTTCGCGCGTCAATGCTGACGCCGACGTCGGGAATGTTGACGTCAGCAATGCTGACACCGTTTACAAGGAAGTTTTTTTTTTTCGCGCGTCAATGCTGACGCCGACGTCGGGAATACGAACGTCAGCATTGCTGACGCCGTTTACAAGGATGCTGACGCCAACGGGTTTTTTTTTCACGCGTCAGTGTTGACGTCGACGTTGGAAATGCCGACATTACCATTGCTGACGTCAACGTCGGGAATGCTGACATCAGCATTGCTGACGCCGTCTACGAGGATGCTGACTCCGACGACGATGACGTCGGGAATGCTGACGTCAGCATTGCTGACGCCGACGGTGATGACATCGAAGATCAATATATTTGGCGTATTAAGTCATTAAAAATACAAAAGGGAGAGAACAAAGAGACAAGTGAGTGTTCTAACAAAAAAAAAAGAAACGAATATTTTATTTTATTTTTGGTAGTGAGAAACAAAGGATAACGGTAAAAAATTAAAACAAAGAATTTTTCGACGCCGACGATGCTGACCTCCTTTCTCATCCATCTCTTATATTGCAAAAACGATGTCAGCAAATATATACCTACATAAAAATATGCATAAAAACGATGTCAGGACTAAAAAATACATATAAAAACGATGTCAGCACTAAGAAATAAACCAATTTTTAAGGAATCAAACATACATATATACTTACATATATATTACAAAATTAAAAACGATGTCATCACTTAAAAATACGTATAAAAACGATGTCAGCACTAAAAAATACGTATAAAAACGATGTCAGCACTAAGAAATAAACCAATTTTGAAGGACTCAAGCATACATATATACTTACATATATAATATCAAATTCAAAACGATGTCAGCACTAAAAAATACGCATAAAAACGATGTCAGCATTAAGAAACAAACTAGTTTTTAAGAACTCAAGTATATAAATATACCTACATATATAATATCCAACTAAAAATGATGTCAACACTAAAAAATACGCATAAAAACGATGTCAGCACTAAAAAAAAAACCATTTTTTAATGACTCAATCATACATATATACCTAAAGAGCAACCTAAATAAGGTAATAAGAATAAAAACGATATCAACACTAAAAAATAAACCAATTTTTAAGGACTCAAGTATACATATATAACTACATATATAATATCCAACTAAAAACGATGTCAGCAGTAAATAATAAGCATAAAAATGATGTCAGCACTAAAAATACGCATAAAAACGATGTCAGCACCAAAAAAATACGCATAAAAACGATGTCAGCACATAAAAATACGCATAAAAACGACGTCAGCACTAGAAAACAAACCAATTTTTATGGATCCAAGCATACATATATACCTACATATATATAATATCTAACTAAAAACGATGTCAGCGCTAAAATAAATTGGAGACAAATTGCATTATTGACAAAAAAAAGAATCAACAACCTCAAAAAATCAGTAGCTAAAAAATCATTAACTTAAAAACATCTTGGAAATTATATATGAGAGAATCATCTTGATAATTCTAAAGTGGGATTAAATAAAGGAAATTCGCTTACCAAAGAAGACAATCACATGTTTTCTGCCAAAGCAATTCTACGACAAACAATTTGCCAAAGCAAGATTTCAAGGAAACTTAATTGAAATTAAATGAAATTTGCAATTCTATGACAGCAGAAGATTAACGGAATTTGGCCAAACTTAATTTTGTACTTATTTAACCTTTAACAAGAAATCAGCACTCACCCCTCTTGAAAGGAAGTGTGTTGCCTTTACAAGACATAGCAACAGTATAATTCAATCACATGGAGATCAAAGCCATGAGCAACAGATTGTGTTCCACATAAGTTGAACTACAGCAACATCCATTTTAGCTAATTATTACAGTTTCGTAATAGTTGAACTACAACAACATCCATTTTAGCTAATTCGGATCGGGAGGATTGCATTGAATATCAAAAGCAAATTCAACATATATTAAAATCGAATTCATTTACTGGTTAAAAAATCTGTGTTTGAATGTATAATTATGTATAGATATATACTTGACCTGTTGATTGCTTCTGTGAAAGGTTCATCCTCAAATCTACTCCTCCCATGGACTGAAAACTAGGAAGATGCCAATGGTATACAGCTCAGAAATGATTGGAAACCTAATAATCTCAACTCACACACAGTGAAAAATGGCTAATTCATTTCAAGAATCCAAGGCATGGATCTAATGTTAACGAAATCAATCTCAACCAATCAAATCCAGAGAAGAGAATTGGAAAGCTGCGGCAAACAACATGCATTTGCAGCCAATCAAGATCGAACTAAAATGAGATCAATTAAAACAGAAGCAAGCGAATCAATCTAAGCGGACATCCGCCGTTTAGAGAGGAGTAGAAAACTGACTTGGAGGTGATGCCGAGCGTGGAGGCCATGAAAACGCGGCGAGATCTGAAATTAAAAACCACACCGCCGAAATCGGAGCCAGATCTGGTCCAATTTGGCTTCGGCGTTGGTGCGCTCGACGGGAGAGGAGTGGAGGTGGTCGGGAGTGACGTCGGAGGAGCGGAGGCGACAGGAAGAGGAGCGGAAGAGGGATGAGGGAACGATTTCGTTTGGAGGACACGTGACCATCTCTCGCCATCTCTCGATCATCTCAGATCTGAGATTGAGATCCCCGAATCTGGCCACGAACGGCATCGGGAGGACGAGCGGGGAGGAAGAGGATGAAATGAATTCAGAAAGCGGGGATGGGTAAGCGGGGATAAGAATTAGGGTTGATGTATACTTTGCTAATTTTTACAAAAGTGTGTATAGTTGGCTAATTTGGCCGAAAATTTGCGCCTACGGCGCAAATTTTCTCATGTTTAAATAGAAAACCTATCAACCAATTCTACCGTGCAAGATAGAATGTAGGTTGATAAAGATAGAATTTTAATCCTAAAGATAAATAAACCTAGAAGATAAAACTTAATCTAAAATCATAACCATCTTATTTAATCTAACTAAGAAATACTACAAATAAGCAATTCTATAATTAGACTCCAACTAACATAGGAGTTACTAAAAATGGAATATATATAAAAAAAAAATAAGAAATATAAATAATAAAATAATTAACGTCGTTTCTTTAACGACTCCCAAGGTGGAGCCTTCTTCTTTCGCTTGAGGATGACATCATTCTCCTCCATTTGAAATCGACTCCTCCTCGAGTCGTCGCCTGGATCAAGATCGTTGTTTGACCCACAGAAGGCCATCTTGACCCGCATCAGAGCGGCCAATCCGGAGGTCGAACCGGGCGAAAAGCACTTCCATATACTCCTATTATGCAACAAACAATGTAAATTTGCTATTGGATGTTCAGGTCACTCAGGTGAACTTGATTCGATTCATGTGTGTGTTTGATCATTTTTTTAAGTTAAGTCGTCGTCCCATCTATGCACCAGCTTGACACTCGTTCAGGCGATCACATACAGCAACACAGTTTATGTCCATCGCCTGGATTAATTCAAGCGACCAACATAGGTCTAAATCGGTAGTATGAATGTATGTCCAGTGTGAATTTATATTGGAATTTTTTATTTTTTTTTATGACGAGGAACCCACCTTTAGGCGGTAAATTCCGGGCACGTGACCCAGCCGGCAAGAGTCACGCACCAGGTAAACCGGATTGCGCCGACCGGCTCGACCCACTGGAAATGAGCAAGGCAAACCTTGGATTAAACCCGAGACCTCCTGACATCCCCCTTGCTCCCCAGTCCCCACCAGTGAACACCCCGACTGGGGCTATTGGAAATTATTTGAGCGATGAGGTTTGGTATGGTCGTCGTGACGAATCGTAGTTTTTCCGTCGCCCTAGTTGTGATCCGGCGTAATGGCTACATTACTGAGTCAATTGTCATTTGTCGCACATTAGGTATTTACTAAGTCAATTGTCGCCCTAGTTGTGATCTGGCGTAATGTCTAATTAATTAAGTTTTACCTAATGTCATACCTAATTTAATCTAGATTAAATTAAAATCTAGTTTAAAATTAAAATTTTGATGAAATTATATGAGTCAACTAAAATTATAGATAGACTAAAGAAATACAATTACATCATGCATCTATCCTGGATGTGATTTTATGTCAACTGACCCGGGACGAACTTGGTATTTGAATTACCATTTCCTGTTCTGTTTGTAAATTGTCCACATCTATATAATACCTTAATTTAGAAGACTTTTGATGATGTGTCAACTCCTCCTTAATTTAAGGTTTTTAACTAATCAGAATTTTCTCTTATTATTTCTTTTTTCTTTTTTTCTCTTCATCTCTTTCACACATTTATATTTTTTTATTTTCTTTTTTACCCATTTACTAACCATAATACCTTAATTTAGAATACTTTTGATGATGTGTCAACTCCTCCTTAATTTAAGGTTTTTCAACTAATCACAATTTTCTCTTATTATTTCTTTTTCTTTTTTTCTCTTCATCTCTTACACACATTTATATTTTTTTCTTTTATTTTTTACCCATCTACTAACCATCTATATAATACCTTAATTTAGAAGATTTTTGATGATGTCTCAACTCCTCCTTAATTTAAGGTTTTTAACTAATCAGAATTTTCTCTTATTATTTATTTTTTCTTTTTTTCTCTTCATCTCTTTCACACATTTATATTTTTTTATTTTCTTTTTTACCCATTTACTAACCATTGGGTTTAATTCAAAATATTGAATTAAATCTAATGTCTACTATCAATCCATATTTAAATCTTTATAGAATAATAATAATAATAATCTATATCAATGTAATATCTTAATTTAAAAAACCTTTTTGATGAAGCCTAACTTTATGGTAAACATTTTTACCATTTTCTTAAAGATTTCAAGTCTACCTTCATTATTGTATCTTAACTTTTTATTAATATTTTATAATATTAATTTTCTATATTTATGAAAATTTTATTTTTTTAAAAATCACGCCATGGCGCGGGAATTGTACTAGTTCTTATATATTACAGTACCGTTTCCTGTTTGTAATTTGTCCACAATCGATGTGGCACCCCGTTTCGATTAGCTATTGCCAAAAGAATTAATGTCTTTTAACGACGCAGCAATTTACAGAATTACAGGCTACCTTCCAACCCCATTCAACTGTAACTTCCATGGCTTCTGCCTATCCCGGCCCCCGGTTATCTTGCCCTCTTGGCAGATCATACCGTTATCTTGTCATCGCCGAGTTCCTCTTCCTCTTCATATCTCTTCCTCTCAAGACGAACTCCCTGTCTTTCGAATTCGCCTCTTTCAATCAAAGCAGCCCAGTTGTCGATTTGCAGGGTGATGCATCCGTTTCCAATTCCCAAATACAGCTTACCAAAGCCCTAATAGGTGATACCATCCTAGGAAGCTATGGTAGAGCGTTGTACCCAAAAGCAATCCAACTATGGGATGCAGCTAACCCGAAAAATGTGACTGATTTTACAACCAATTTCACCTTCAACATAGCCCAAGCTACTACCACCAGTTACGGGGATGGAATCACGTTTCTCCTTGTTCCGGAGAACACTCCGATCCCAAATGATTCAAGTGGAGGATGTCTTGCTTTGTTTAGCCTCAATCTAAACCACACCGGCTGTGTCCAAAATCACACAATTGTAGCCGTTGAGTTTGACACCTACCAAAACCAATGGGATCCTTCTGGGGATCACATAGGCATTGATGTAAATTCTATACAATCAGCAGCTTCGGTCAATGTGTCCGTTGGTCTTAAGAACAAGACCGCGCAAGCCTTCATATCTTACCATTCTACAACAAAGAACCTAAGTGTCTTTTTGAGTATCATCGAAGGCTCAGCTCCTTTTAGTGTCTCCCTTTCACATACCATTGATTTGAGTACTATTTTGCCCAAAAGGGTCCAAGTTGGCTTGTCTGCTACAACGGGACTTAGTACTGAACTTTACACAATTCTTGCTTGGAGCTTCCACTCAACCTTGGAAGAAACTGTTGCTCCTCCTCCCTCCCCAGCACCGCGAAAAGGTGGGTCTAAAAGCAAGGGAGGATTGGTGGCTGGCATAGGGGTGGGTATCTTTCTGATTCTAATATTCGCAACATCCATTGTTTGGTTCATATTTTGCAGGAAGAGCCAAAGAGATGGAAACATTGAAGATCATTTGTTTGATATTGATGAAGATTTTGATGAGGATGCAGGGCCCAAAAGGTTTTCTTATTCTGAGCTATCTCGGGCAACCAACAATTTCGCCATTGAAGGGAAGTTAGGGGAAGGTGGGTTTGGCGGTGTATATAAGGGTGTTTTAGCAGGTCCAGGAGGCAAGGAAATTGCAGTCAAGAAGATCAAGAGCGGATCAAACCAAGGTAAAAAAGAGTACATTTCAGAAGTGAAGATCATTAGCAAGCTTAGACATAGGAACTTGGTCCAACTCCTAGGTTGGTGCCATGACCGCGAAGAATTACTCCTTGTCTACGAGTTCATGCCAAACAGAAGTCTAGACTTCCATCTCTTTGGCCGCGAATCAGTTTTACTAACTTGGCCAACAAGGTATAAAATCGCTCTTGGTTTGGCTTCAGCAATGCTCTATCTTCACGAAGAATGGGAGCAATCCGTGGTTCATCGAGACATCAAATCAAGTAATGTCATGCTTGATCTAAACTTCAATCCAAAGCTAGGCGACTTTGGCCTGACAAGACTCGCTGATCATGATGCCGGCTTGCAAACCACAGCCATAGCCGGCACACCAGGCTACTTGGCCCCTGAATGCCCATTGACCGGCAAAGCAAGCAAAGAGTCGGATGTCTACAGTTTCGGGATAGTTGCCCTAGAAATCGCTTGTGGAAGGAGGGTGATTGAGGTAAAGGAATTACAAGCTAACAGAGTGCAACTAGTTGAGTGGGTTTGGGACCTCTATGGAAAAGGGCTCATCTTAGAAGCAGTTGATAGTAGACTCGAAGGGGAATTCGATGAGGAGCAAGCGAAATGCTTAATCGTGGTCGGGTTGTGGTGTTCTCATCCTGATGCTAGCCATCGGCCTTCAATAAAGCAGGCCATAGCCGCGCTGAATCTTGAAACTCCTCTGCCTACATTGCCGCCACAACTTCCGGTACCTGTATATGTTTCACACTTTCACCTGGTATGAACATGCCTCTTCTCTACTCATATGCATCATCAAGCACGGCAGAAGGGAATTATTCTCACACTTCAAGCGGAAATTAATCTGTGAAAAGCACTTCCAGGATTTGGCATCAGCTAGCTGGGAGCCAAATGAATACCATCTTTGATCATTCAATAAAGACTTCCCTTTAGGTGTGTGTTTTTTAATTTTGTTGTTAATGATGATATAACAAACATGTTGTATATTTGTTGTATTTATGCTAATCTGTTCTGTATATATATATATATATATATATATGGCATGCTTTTTGTTTTTAATTTGTCAGTTGTATTTTTGGCCGATCTTTTCAAATATTTAGTTTGGGCTTTAATTGATTGTTTTGAATTATTTTTTGTTAGGAGGGACAACTGGACAAGTCATGTCCCGGGAGACCCGACGGGATTAAAAAAAAATTCTTAATTTGTCCCTATCCCATCTTATCTTGTAAAAAATATAGATTAATAGTAGATACTAGATTAATTTAATATTTTGAATTAAATTCATTTGTTAGTAAATGTGTTTAAAATATTATATAAAGATTTAAATATTCTACTTATGGTTTTTCGTCCATACCAAAATCACAAAGTCACAAGTTATTAAGGTATTTTAGTTGTTAAAAATATGTGTATATACCCATTAGGCCATTATTTGTAGATTGAAAGGAAGGGAGTAGGAAAAGGGTCGTAGCCTCGTAGGTGATCTTGGCTGTTCACCCCCACCTACGGCTACGGTCCTATGTGCACTCTCCTTTGACCCGTGGTCTAGTCTACTTCCATCCCCATTCAATTCATTGCTTGTTGGCAATTTGGCATAAATCAACAACATCCCAGTGAATCCCGCAATTAAGCAGGGTCTGGGGGGTCGGGATGTACGCACTCTTACACCGGGGAGCCTGAGAGAGTGTTTGCGAAAGACCCAGAGTGAATTGAAACAAGAACCTAGTAAAGCATGAGCACAAATCAAGTCACGGAGCAAGCAAAAGAAAAACCGAGCAAAAGCAAGACTAGCACACACGACACCACCCCCACAACACTAAAAGTCTGTCACCCGTATGCGTCTCCTCCAGTTGTCTCTATCCAATGCCATATCCTCTGACAGTTGTAAAAAATTGAGGTCCTGACGGATAGCCCCCATCCAGCTCTTCTTCGGTCTGCCTCTCCCCCTACGAAAAGCTCCAAAATCCAAAATCGCACACCTTCGAACCGGGGCCGAACTAGGTCTTCTTTGCACATGTCCGAACCAGCGCAATCTGACTTCTCGCAATTTGTCAGCAATACTCGCCACTCCAACTCTCCTTCTAATGTCGGTATTCCTGATTCTGTCAAATCTCGTAAGCCCGCACATCCAACGTAACATTCTCATCTCTGCCACTGCCAACTTCTGTTCTTAAGCTTTAGTGACTGACCAGCACTCTAAGCCGTAAAGAAGGGTCGGTCTAACAATCACCCTGTAGAATTTTCCTTTCAGCTTTAATGTGACTTTCTTGTCACAAAGCACCCCTGAAGCCCTTCTCCTTCTCAACCACCCTGCTTGGACCCGATGATCGATATCCCTATCCAATCCACCGTCACCTTGAACGTACAATTCCAGGTACTTGAAAACCTCCTTCTTAGGAATAAGATCTTCCCCCAGAACTACAGACAAGTCAGGATCTCTAACCTCTCCGAAGCGAAACAGGACGTATTTGATCTTGGTCCTACTCGGTCTATACCCTTTGACTCCAACACCTCTTTCCATGATTCCAGCCTGGGAGCCAATCCCGATTTGGAGTACTTGGCATAAATCAAAACATTTTTAATACGCGAGTACTTGTTTATTAACTGGATTTTCAGTTCATCTAGAAAAGATCCTAATCTAATCAAAATCACGTTGTTAGTGGTTGTAAAAGTACCCTTCTTATTTTGTGGAAATATGATTGCAATTGGACATATCAAAAGATTCAAAACAAACTTATCGAAATATGAAAAGACTCAAAATTCAACAATCCATTATGGGTCAAGTCAATTCTTCGTGACCTTCACTCCCATATTTTGGAGATTTTTTATTTGTTTAATATCAAGACACTTAAAATATTTCTGGCTCTGTCCACTGTGTATATATATTTTTTCATGGAAGTGAACGGTATAATCAACATCCATATTTCAAAGCTGAAAATGACAATGTACAAGAATCAAAATGCCAATTAGGTAGAAAATTGAAGAAAAAGAAATTAGAAAACCTAACAGTTATAAAAAATAAAATAAAAAACTCAGCGGCCCATATAACAGCCTCCCACTCGCTTCGACAGTACGTCTACCGTTTCTTCCACGCCCATTCTGAGCTCCAAAATCAGCAATGGCTTCCTTCCTTTTCCTATTCCTATTCCTCATTGCATCTCTTCCCGCCAACACGAATTCGCTCTCTTTCGACTTCCCCGATTTCGATCAAAACAAGGACTCCTTGGACATCCGGGGTGATGCAGGCTTTTCTCAGTCACAGCTACAGCTTACCCCAAGAAATCAATCCACTGGTAACCTTGACAGCAAGCATGGGAGAGCACTATACAAAACAGCTGTGCTACTATGGGATTCTAGCACCAAAAGGATGGCTGATTTCGCCACCAGTTTCAACTTCAGCATAGCCTCGGATTCGAGTAATGTCGGGGATGGGCTTGCCTTTCTCCTTGTTCCCAACAATACTCCGCTCCCTGATTCTGCAACTGGTGGGTGTCTCGGAATTTATCCTCTCGGTGCCAATACAACCGCCTTTGCCAATGGCACAACAATTGTCGCGGTTGAGTTCGACACCCACCGGAACCCAGAATGGGATCCGAGTCAGAATCACATAGGTATTGATGTGAACTCGGTGAACTCAACGGCTTCTGTCAATGTGTCTACTGGCCTAGTGAACCAGACCTCCCAAGCCTTCATATCTTACAATTCTACAACAAAGAATCTAAGTGTTAGCTTGAGTGTGAGTAACACTTTGGTTATTTATAGCGTCTCACAGATCATCGATCTGAGCACTGTTTTGCCTGAAAGGATACAAGTTGGCTTCTCTGCTTCAACAGGATTGAGTGCTGAACTGCACAACATTCTTGGTTGGAACTTTACCTCGACCTTGGAAGAAACTGCTGCTCCGAGTCCCGCCCAAGCTCCGAAACAAGGTGGAACTCCAGGAACACGATCTACGAAAAAGGGAAAGGGAGGATTGGTAGCTGGCATCACAGTGGGTGTCTGTGTCTCTCTTATCCTAGCATTTGGAGTAGTTTTTGCTTGGATAAGATTGTGGAGGAAGAGCCCAAGCGAGAGCAACACTCAGTTTGATTTTGATGAAGATTTTGATGCCGAAGCAGGGCCCAAGAGGTTCGCGTACGCTGAGCTTTCCCAAGCAACCAACAATTTCGCCATGGAAAGGAAGTTGGGAGAAGGCGGATTTGGTGGTGTTTACAAGGGTATTTTAACAGGTCCTAGAAGTCGGGAAATCGCAGTCAAGAAGATCAAAAGCGGATCAATCCAAGGTAAAAAGGAGTACGCTGCGGAAGTGAAGATCATTAGCAGGCTCAGACACCGGAACTTGGTACAACTCCTGGGTTGGTGTCATGACAATGGAGAACTACTGCTTGTCTATGAGTTCATGGCAAACGGAAGTCTAGATGCACATCTCTTTCGTCGGAAAGTAACCTTGCTATCTTGGCCAACAAGGTACAAAATTGCTCTGGGTTTGGCTTCATCGCTGCTCTACCTACATGAAGAATGGGAGCAATCTGTGGTTCACCGAGACATCAAATCAAGTAATGTAATGCTTGATCTAAACTTCAATCCAAAGCTAGGAGACTTTGGCCTGGCAAGACTCGTTGATCATGATGCTGGCTTGCAAACCACAGCCCTAGCCGGCACACCAGGCTACATGGCTCCTGAATGCTTTTCGACAGGGAAAGCAAGCAAAGAGTCGGATGTTTACAGTTTCGGGATTGTTGCCCTTGAAATTGTTTGTGGAAGGAGGGTGATTGAGGTAAAGGAACAAGCCGGTAAGGAGAACCTAGTTGAGTGGGTTTGGGACCTCTATGGAAAAGGGCTCATCATAGAAGCAGTAGATAATGCTCTAGAAGGGGAATTTGATGAGGCACAAGCAAACCGCGTAATGGTGGTCGGGTTGTGGTGTTCCCATCCAGCCGTTGGCAGTCGACCATCGATGAAGCAGGCCATAGCCGCCCTGAACGATGAAGCTCCTCTTCCGAGCCTTCCACCACAACTTCCAGTGCCTATTTATGTTACACCAGGTATGAATCCGTCTCTTTTTTCTTCACACACATCATTCAACGAGACAGAAGGGAATTATAGCAGCAGCATCAACACATCCACAACTAGTTCTTCTCAACAATCTGGAAAAGGCCCTTCTAGTTCTAGTGCTCACCCTCTTCTTGGAGCCTAACGAATGCTATGCAAAGTGTTCGGTTCAATTGTCTTTATGTGATACCAGAAATGTTAATTTGGTGTGTGAATTTTCTATTGAATGCTCAGCTCAAATTTTCAATTTGCATAATCATGCTGTTCATTATTACCCAATACCGAAACCCAAACCCAATTCGATCGACAGGTCTAATTACAAGTGTCCAAGGTTCTTAGCAGATCATTTCAGAGCCACAAGGGTAGGCTTGGACGAGCCAACAAGGATCAATGAGCCAGAAGAGGAGCAACAGGTCTACTGAGGCAACCTGACTTAATCCGTCTCACAAAGAGATGAACCGAGGCAGGGTTTCAGCGCTTCAAGTGAGACACGGACCACAAGTGGTCCGTGTTCCCGAGTGATGGAGCTGAGTATAGCACTGCCTTGTGAGATTTAGTCCTAATATTTTTACGTTCTCCTAAAGATTTATTCAACTCAAAATTTAGCAAGTGATTTCACACTAGTCAATAGCCCACTAAAATGGTAGCAGCAAAGGACCTTCATTGCTGGGGGTAGTTAATACAGGAAGAAGTTAAACTTCCCAATCAGAAAGTTTCAACGGATGTTCATAATCTGCATAAAACCTGAACATTTCAAAGCTGAAAATGACAGGTTGGTGTAAAGTGTAAACTTGTATGCAGGAGTAAAAGACTGAATACCAGTTAGGTGAAAAAAAACACGTTAGACAGACTCACCATTTTTGAATGATTCAGGGACAAAGCGAAGCATTCGACGAAATCAGCAACTGCATAAGAAGTCCCCGGCGGCCCATAATAACCTGCTTGCATCAGACAAGCTCCAAGCCTCCAACACAATTCTCATGTCCGCCATTTCTTTCATACCCATTTCAATCTCCAAATCAGCAATGGCTTCCAAGTTTCCCAGCTGTGTATTAGGCAGCCTTCTCCACCAAACACTTTGTTATCCTGTTGTCGCCAATTTCCTTTTCCTATTCCTCATGACATCTCTTCCTGTGAAGATGAATTCAATTGAAATTAACTTTCCCAGTACCGACTCCTTTGAAACCCAGGGTAGTGCAGTGTATTCCAGTTCACAAATACAACTTACCCCCAGAAATCAATTAACTGGTCTCCTTGATCAAATTCATGGAAGAGCACTTTACAGAGCAGCTGTACCACTATGGGATGCTAGCACCAAAAGGATGGCTGATTTCTCCACCAGTTTCAAATTCAGCATAGCCTCAAATTCGAAGAATTTTGGGGATGGCCTTGCCTTTCTCCTTGTTCCCAATAATACACAGCTCCCAGCTCAAGCCGGTGGCGGAAGTCTTGGCATGTACAGTGTCGATACAACTACACCAGCCTACCTTTTCGACAATAACACAAAAATTGTAGCCATTGAGTTCGACACCTTCCAAAACCCATGGGATCCAAGTGCTCAGGATCACATCGGCATTGATGTAAGCTCGGTAAAGTCATTGGCTTATGCAAATGTGTCTGTTGGCCTGGTGAACAAAATCTCACAAGCCTTCATATCTTACAATTCCACAACAAAGAATCTAAGTGTCAGCTTGAGTGTAAACGACAGTTCGGTTCCTTTTAGTGTCTCACACATCATCGATTTGAGTACTATTTTGCCTGAATGGATACAAGTTGGCTTCTCTGCTTCAACAGGAGATTTTGTTGAACTTCACAACATTCTTTCATGGAGTTTCAACTCAAGCTTGGAAGAAACCACCACCACAAATACAACCCAACCTCTGCAACAAGGTAGAACTCCAGGAACAAGATCTACAAAAAAGGGCAAGCGGGGATTGGTAGCTGGCGGCCTAGCAGTGGGTATCTCTCTTATCCTAGTATTCAGAGTAGTTATTGCTTGGATAAGATTGCGGGGAAAGAGCCCGAGAGAGGGTAACATTGAGGCTGCTCAGTTTGAAATTGATGAAGATTTTGATACCAAAGCAGGGCCCAAGAGGTTCACTTATGCTGCACTTTCCCAAGCTACCAACAATTTTGCCATCGAAGGGAAGCTGGGAGAAGGCGGATTTGGTGGTGTTTATAAGGGTCTTTTACCAGGTCCCGGAACTCGGGAAATAGCAGTCAAGAAGATCAAAAGTGGATCGAACCAGGGTAAAAAGGAGTATATTTCAGAAGTGAAGATCATTAGTCGGCTCAGACATAGGAACTTGGTCCAACTCCTAGGTTGGTGTCATGATCGTGGAGAATTACTTCTTGTCTATGAGTTCATGCCAAATGGAAGCCTTGACTTCCATCTCTTTGGCCGTAGATTAGCCTTGCTACCTTGGCCAGTGCGGTACAAAATCGCTCTTGGTTTGGCTTCAGCACTGCTCTACCTCCATGAAGAATGGGAGCAATCTGTGGTTCATCGAGACATCAAATCAAGTAATGTCATGCTTGACTTGAACTTCAACCCAAAGCTAGGCGACTTTGGCCTAGCAAGACTCGCGGATCATGATGTTGGCCTGCAAACCACAGCCCCAGCTGGCACACCTGGCTACTTGGCTCCTGAATGCCTTCTGACAGGGAAAGCGAGCAAAGAGTCGGATGTTTACAGTTTCGGGATTGTCGCCCTTGAACTTGCTTGTGGAAGGAAGGTGATTGAGGTAAGGGAAGAAGCTAGTAAAGTGAATCTAGTTGAGTGGGTTTGGGACCTTTACGGAAAAGGGCTCATCCTACAGGCAGTAGATAATGGTTTAAAGGAGGAATTTGACGAGGAGCAAGCAAAATGCTTAATGATAGTCGGATTGTGGTGTGCCCATCCAGACGTTAGCTATCGGCCATCGATAAAGCAGGCCATAGCAGCACTGAACTTTGAAACTCCTCTACCGAGCCTGCCACCACAACTTCCAGTGCCTATATTTGTTTCACCGGGTATGAATTCATCTCTATTTTCTTCATATACATCATCCAACATGACAGAAGGGAATTATCCGAACACTTCTAGCAGCAACATCAGCATATCTACAACTAGTTCTTCTCAGCAATCTGGAAAAAGCACTTCCACGACTAGTTCTTCTCATCAATTTGGAAAAAGCACTTCTTCTACTTATCCTCTTCTGGGAGCTAAATGAATGTAGTGTTCGTTTTTCTTTCTTTTATTTATTTATTTGTATATCAGTAATAAGTTTGACATCATGTGTTCTTTTTCTATTAACCAACAAGCAATGTCAATTTTGTTGTAACATATCTATTGTCTATTGAATGTTGAGCTGAACTTGATTCTATTTGAATTTTGCATAAAACAGTTACATTGTTCTTGTTCCCTATTTTCCCCAATCCCTACCGACCAAAACCTACTTCTGTCCAAACTACATTGCCATCTCAATTCGACAAAGGAAAATTAAATTTTAATTCTCATGCCTCTTTGAGGAATGCATCACAATAATCAGGATTGAAATGATATTGGAGGCTGTAAAAAATACAAAGGCCAAACAATTTGCAGAAAGATTGAACAAATTTATAGCAGGACTTACTAATTCAGCAGAAATTCTTCTTGGAATCGTGGAGGTAGAAATGGAAGGAGAAGAAATCAGCGAAATTGTCGAGCGAGATTCCAAAAAACTAACAAGAGAGTAGCAATGGAACAGATTGAACCCCCCAGCCACCGGCAACTCGCCGGTGACTCGGAGTCGGGGCGACCTTTTCTGATTCGCTCGAATGGTTAGAAGTTAGAACCACATCACCAACTTTACTGTACCAATCTTAAAATTATCGGCCGATGGTCCAGGCCCAATGAGTATCCCGTATCCGTATCCGTATCCATCCCAAGTTCGGTCAAAATTACAAAATGTCAAATAATATATATTTATATAATTTTTTAATATAAAATTATATTTTTAAATAAGTATTATAATTAATATTCTAAAATTATGACTCTTTTAATTTTAATATTTTTTAAATGCCATTTTATATTAAAAATTTATATAAATATATGTTATTTGACTTGTACAATTTAAATATAATTTTTATAACTTTTTTATCATTAGAATATACCCAAATATTTTTGTGTTACACCTAGTGTCACGCCCTGTGTAGCAGGTGATTCATTCTGCCCCCAACCCATGTAAAAATTAAAGAATTCCGATTTACTTACTATACATTTATTTTAAAAAAATTAAAAATTTCATAGTTATTACTATGAAATCAATACATTTGTTGCCAAATATAAAATACATTTTTATATTACAAAATTAATACGAACATGAATATTAAACTATACATTTTGCCGAACAGAGGGGTATAAAACAAATATAGGGTAGAAGGAAATTATTGATGCATATTTTAAATTGAAATTGATAAACAAGAATAGTTTTTTGTTTTTCCGATGAAAAAAAAAAGCAACATGAATAGTTTTCATATATTCGATAATAATACATTTTTTCTGGGAGGTGCAAATATATTTTGAATAACGGTCTAATTTGGATACATTGATTACTGAGCAGGTAGAGAAATGTCAAAGCTGAGGGTTAGTAAACAAAATACATTTATCATATTAAGAGAACCAAAATTGATCAATTCATAGCTTCATGCCAATCGAAGTTCACCAATAAAACAATAAATTTTATTATTATTAATTTATACTTGGTTTATGAACTTCTCAAATAGGAGCTCTGAGCAAGTAGCAATTTCGGAATTTAGGGAATTATGTGTAGATCGATAACCTCAAGAAATCTTCATCAAGACATCAACTAACCACTACGGAGTATTAGAACATGTACAGTGGTGATCAAATTCATTCTACCATTAAAATTTGCAAAGAAAAACAGGTTGACCTTTGCAATCCAGAAGGTTTCCTGATGACATATTTCAGAAGCTGAACATTTCAAAGTCAAAAACAAACAATGACAGAATGACTCGCCCAACGATCGCTTGCCTATTCAAAACACACCCTCTGCTATTAGATAAAGATCAATCTTCCATTTTACTCCACTCCTTCTAAATTGCAAATCCGCAATGGCTTCTCATCACCTCGACTGTCGTCGATGTGTTGCATTTACCAGCTTTGTCTTCCTCTCCCTCCTGCTTTCTCTTCATGTCAAGACGAACTCACTGTCTTTCGGTTTCCCCTCTTTCGATGTCAGCAATCCAGGCCTCGTTCTTCAGGGCGATACATTCATAGCCCAGTCCAGAATACAGCTTACCCTGAATCAGTTGGATACATCCAGCATGGTAAGCAAGGGTAGAGCATTGTATCCAACAGCAATACAACTATGGGAAGGCGACGACAACGCAACCACAAAAAGGCTGACAGACTTCACCACCCAGTTCACTTTCAACACTGCCCCGGCAAACTCCTCCCTTTTCGGGGATGGGCTTGCCTTTCTCCTTGTTCCTGAAAATACCGAGCTCCCCGATGATGCGATTGGCGGGGGTCTTGGCCTGTATTCTGTCAACCAAACTGACTTCAGTTTTATCAATAAAACAGCAATTGTAGCTGTTGAGTTTGACACCTTCAGAAACTCATTTGATCCGAGCGACAGTCACATAGGTATTGATGTAAATTCAGTAAAGTCAGCTGCTTTTGTGAATGTGTTAGTAGGCCTAAGGAACAAGACTGCCCAAGCCTTCTTATCTTACAATTCGACAACGAAGAATCTAAGTGTTAGCTTGAGCATGAATGAAAGTTCGGTTCCTTACAGTGTCTCGCACATCATTGATCTGAGTACTGTTTTGCCTCGAAGGGTGCAAGTTGGCTTCTCTGCAGCAACGGGTTCTTGGGTTGAACTTCACCAGATTCTTAATTGGAGCTTCAACTCAACCTTGGAGGAAACTGCTAATCCTGGCACCACCCCAACACCGCAACAAGGCGCCACTCCAGGAACAAGGTCTACCAAAAAGGGCAAGGGAGGATTCGTGGTTGGCATAGCAGTGGGCATCTCTCTTATCCTAGTATTCGGAGTAGTTATTTGTTGGGTAAGACTGCGAAGGAAGAAACCCAGAGAGAGCAACATTGAGACTGATCAGTTCAATATTGATGAAGATTTTGACACCGAAGCAGGGCCCAAGAGGTTCGCTTATGCTGAACTATCCCAAGCAACCAACAATTTCGCCATCGAAGGGAAGCTGGGAGAAGGTGGATTTGGTGGTGTTTATAGGGGTCTATTGACAGGTCCTGGATCTCGGGAAATTGCAGTCAAGAAGATCAAAAGCGGATCAAACCAGGGTAAAAAGGAGTATATTTCAGAAGTGAAGATTATTAGCCGGCTTAGGCACAGGAACTTGGTCCAACTCCTGGGTTGGTGCCATGACCATGGAGAACTACTACTTGTCTATGAGTTCATGCCGAATGGAAGCCTCGACTTCCATCTCTTTGGCCGCAGATTAGCCTTGCTACCTTGGCCAACACGGTACAAAATCGCACTTGGTTTGGCTTCAGCGCTGCTCTACCTCCATGAAGAATGGGAGCAATCTGTGGTTCATCGTGACATCAAATCAAGTAATGTAATGCTTGATGTGAACTTCAATCCAAAGCTAGGTGACTTTGGCTTGGCAAGACTTGCAGATCATGATGTTGGCTTGCAAACCACAGCCATAGCCGGCACACCAGGCTATTTGGCTCCTGAATGCCTTTTGACCGGGAGAGCAAGCAAGGAGTCGGATGTCTACAGTTTTGGAATTGTCGCCCTTGAAATTGCTTGTGGACGGAAGGTGACTGAGGCAAGGGAAGAACCTAGTAAGGTGAACCTAGTTGAATGGGTTTGGGACCTCTATGGAAAAGGGATCATCCTAGAGGCAGTAGATAACAGTCTAGAGGAGGAATTTGATGAGGAACAAGCAAAATGCTTAATGGTGGTCGGGTTGTGGTGTGCCCATCCAGACGTTAGCTATCGACCATCAATAAAGCAAGCCATAGCCGCCCTGAACTATGAAACTCCTCTACCAAGCCTGCCATCGCAACTTCCAGTGCCTATATATGTTGCCCCCGGTATGAATGCCTCTCTTCATTCTTCAAACGCATCATTGAACATGACAGAAGGGAATTATCCGGCCACTTCAAGAAGCAGCATCGGCACATCTACAACTAGTTCTTCTCAGCAATCTGGCAAGAGCATTTCTAGTGCCTACCCTCTGCTGGGAGCCAAATGAATGCCATGTCAGATTTCCTTTGAATTCGTACTGAGCAAACAATAAATACTTCAGAGATGTTCAGATTAAAATCTTTATATTTCTTTGTAAGATAATGAATACAAAATTTAAAATTTCATTTGTATCGATGATCCATTTAACTCTATTGATCTACCATGTGTTCTTCGTCTAACATGTAACAATGGCTATTAGTTTATTATACTGTAACTATTAACCAGCAAGCAATGTCAATTTTGTATGGAAATTTTGTATGGACTATGGAATGTTGAACTGAACTTGATTCAATTTGCACAAATCAGTTACGGTACTGGTGTTCCCTATTTTCCCCAACCCCTACCAACCAAAATTTACTTCTTTCGAGGCTACAGTTGGTAGCAATTAGGGTTTTTAGCATCAAATTTCACATTATCAGGTCCTTCAAGAAATGCATCAAAATAATCAAGGTTGAAATCGGAGGCCTGTGAAAAAATAGACAAGCCAAACAATTTGCAGATGGATCGAAGAAATGAATAAGCAGAGCTTACCAAATTCAGGATATTCAGCAGAAATTCTTCGTTGAGGAGTCGCGGAAGTAGAAGAAACCGGCGAAATTGTAGAGCGAGAAACCAGATACTAACATATACCAATCGATGGAATGAAATAAACTAAAGGCCCCGATCGACCAGCAACTCGCTGGTGGCTCCGGGCCGAGGGATTTTTTTTTTTTTTTAATCGAAGCCGGCGGATATGTCTTGCCAGCCTAGTCCCTCTCTTTTTTTTTTCCGATACAAGATAAGAGCGGATTGTTTATTATTTGAATTTTTTTTCGAAATAGCCAAAAAAACAAAAAAAAATATTAGGAGACTAGTCAAATTTTGAAAGATTTTAGGGAAATAACCAAAATAGGGTAAAGTCATTGTTATAAACAGCGACTTTACCCAATGTTTAAAAAAAATTTAATTAAATATGTAAGTCGCTGTTATAAACAGCGACTTGCGTTATTTTGTTTTTTTCTTTAAATTTTAGATTATAAGAAATTAATTTATCATAAAACTAAAAAAAAATATATATTTGGGAGAGTCGTTGTAGCGACTCTCCCCTTTTTATTTTTTTTAACCTAGACGGTGAGCAATTGAACGAAGGGCGGCAATAGGCTGGCGGCGCCGTTACTAAGGGGGAGAAGATTGCAGCGCCGGTGGCTGGTCACCAATTGCAGCGCAGCGCAGCGCCGGTACTAGACCAAGGGCGGCGTCCTCCGTCACCTCCCCGTTGGCAGGCTTCCTGAACTGACCGACTCCCCTTTCCTCAACTGGCCGGCGTCCTCCATAACGTCCATCCGATTCCCCTTTCCTCGACCGCAAATCATGAATGACGATCTGCTCGACTTCCTTGCCTTCCGAATTGGGCTTCCTCAACTGCAAATCGGCTTCATCGCCTTCCGAATTGACCTTTGATTTCTGAATTGGCCGATGAATTCAACATCTGCAGATCCGGATTCATCGCCCCCGAATTGGCCGGTGAATTCAACATCTGTCGATCCGGATTTCTGAATTGGGCTTCATCGGCGAAGTCATTGGCGGCGCCGGCTTCCTCTTCTCCTCCAAACATATTTCCGGCGAAGGGGAAGGTCCTCTCCTGTTCGATCTCTCCGCCTCGTATTCCTCCTTCTGTTCGATGCCACTTCGGCTTCCTCTGCTCCTCCAAACGTATTTCAAACGAAGGGGAAGGTCCTCTCCTGTTAGATCGCTCCGCCTTGTATTCGTCCTCCTGCGATGCTACTTCGATTTCCTCTCCTCCTCTAAACGTATTTCCGGCGAGGGGGAGGTCTGATTTTTGCTAGAAATCAAGCGGTTTTGCAAAAAAAAAAATTAAAAAGGGGAGAGTCGCTAATATGTATTTTTTTTTAGTCTTAAGATAAATCAATTTCTTATAATCCAAAATTTAAAAAAAAAAAACAAAATAAGGTAAGTCGCTGTTTATAACAGCGACTTTACCCTGTTTTGGCTATTTCCCTAAAATCTTTCAAATTTTGGCTAGTTTCCTAATATTTATTTGTTTTTTGGCTATTTTGAAAAAAAATTCTTGTTATTTATATAAAATATGGTTTGTTATTTATATAGGTTTTTTTATACTCCATCCGTTAATTAAAACATGTCGTTTTAGATATTTGCACATTTTTTAACAAAGCAAACAAAAATAAACTTATACCCCTAATTATTACTTTACTTTTCCACTCTATTGAAAACTACAACTAACAAATTCATAATCATTATAAGGGTAATTTTACTCCTAAAACGAATGTTTTTCCTAACGGAGAGAGTATGTTTTTAAAAAATAAATAAATAGTAAACAAAATGTTTTAACAAACGGCGAATAGATTAGATTATTTGGTTTTATTTCTAAATAAAATAAATTAGATACTCATTAACTAAAAAGTAAAAATTGTATTATTTTTATTGTCGAGGAGAGAAAATATTTTAACGATCTTTCTCTAACATAGGATCCAAGAGTATAAGTTTAAATCGAAAAATATTCTCAATCAAATAAATAAGGTTAATAAGCAATCCTAGAGAACCAATATTGAAAAAAAAAAACTTAAATAATTTCAATTTGAAGAATCTTTTTCAATTGAGATCCTTAACCTATATTTTATTTGTAAGAAAATATCATTGAAAATGAAAAGTGTTTAGTGGATCCAAACTCCATGTGATATCTACTCCGTATTTATCTATTCCTTTTCTTATTTATTTAATATTACTAATTCTGCTAGCATTTCTTTTCAAAATTTACATATTACTCCGTATATGGTATAGACATCTTTTTTCTTGAAATTTTTTAAATATTTTTGGAGATGGAAGTGAAACATCATTAATTTTAAGAAGAGATTATTTTTACACATGTTATCCTTAAAAAATTGTAGAAAAAATAATTATCAAAAATGAATAAATCTATATTGACTCTACACATTCTACATGATATCTATCTAAATTTTTAACCTAATATTTTTTCAGATAGAAATTATTTATTCTAAAAATCTTAAATGACTATTGGGAATACAAAAAAAAAAGGAACATTTTAAGATCTACATAAAAAAAAAATTGAAGAATTTTTAGAAAAGAAAATGTGAAATTTGGATAAATAAATAAACACTCTTTAATGATTAATTTCTGGGTGTTTGACTTCAAATATTGAAGAAAAAAATTCAAAATGATATTTTACATCTATATTTATTTTATACAACCTAGATCGATGGCCCTTATTATAATTTCAATATTTTAAGGCTTGCAAAAGTTTTTTTTTATGAAGTTAGGAAAAATAATCTATTTGTGAATACTCGATTTCAAAAATTAATTATAAAAATCAGTTAGAGCCAAAAAAATAGTTTTTTTTTCTTACAATTTACTTATTTTAGGCATCTTAAATGACTATCAAAAAATAAATAATATTTTAAGACTTACAAGCATTACTAATGCTTATTTTACATCTTGGATGGGGCTTATTAGATCATTTTTCTACCTTTTAAGATCTTTTTATTTTTACCATCGTACCTTTATTTTCACTATTTATTTTCCTCTCTTTCTAGCCATATTTCTAATGAAAATAAGGAATAAATTATGTATATCTACATAACTTCAAAAGTATTCGCACAATAATGTGCTTATGATTTTTTTTAATCTTTGTATGGGATCTTATATTTTCCTTTTTAGATTTATCCTAATGACAATAATTATATATTTATTTCAATTATATTAGGGTGTGTTTGAGTATTATTACTACTTTACCTTATTAAATCATTTTTAAAAAAATTATTATATCTCTTTCCAACTAATTTATAAACTATAAAAAATACTTTATACATATTTTTGTTATAAATAAGTATATATTAATATAGTATTATATACATAGATATATAAAATGATGTTTAAATTAAAATGGACCAAACTCCCTTGCCTTCAAGGCACGGGTATTACACTCACTGTTCTAAAAAACCCTTCAAGACCCGCCTAGACCCCCGCCTAAACCCTCGAACTCTCCTCACCGTCAAGGTCGTCAAAACCCGCCTAGGCTACAAAGACCCACCATGAAATCCGCCTAGACCATGCCTACACCCCGCCTAAACCCTTGACCCTACCATACCGCCAAGCATCCGCCAAGCGTTTTTTGGAACATTGATTACACTAGTTTTAAATAAGATCATTTAAACCCACATGAGAATACACAAGTTATAGAATTATAAATTTATACCTAGTCTGAAATTACACAATATAGTGGATCAGCAGAATTTGACCCCCATCCAAAACTCTTATCTTGTATTTAAAAAAAAAAATTATACTGCCAAAGATATTTTGAAATAATAGTTTTCTAGTAAATGTCTTGCGAGGATTTCTGCTTTTCGTCTTTTCGACAGCGAGACATCGTGTCAGCATGAGCTGTCCCATACGCTCGCCATCAACTTCACCTCGCCGGACTTCCTTCCTCTCGATGTTGTAACCGCTTGTTTGCTTAGGGTTCAGGGTTTTTCTGGGTTTGTTTTGAGTGGTTCTTTTGTTGTATTATGAGATTGTATTTCTATCACATCTTCGTGATCTCATATTTCGAGATGCTCTCGGGTAGATTAACCACCACCCAAATTTTTATCTTATCAAAAAAAAAAAAAAGTTTTCTAGTAAATATTTGTTGGAGACACTATATTACACGCCCCCAAACCCATTTCCTCTCCTTTACTCCTCCCCTTCTCCCCTCATAAACCTCAATTGAAAAAGGAAAAAAAAATAGGGGTTTTGTGAGGGAGAATAAGAGAAAAAAGACAAGGTGGCAAATTTTGCTTCAAGGGACGGGACTTGGTATTTAGGTGGAGGCGTACTGAAGTCCGTTAGGACTCGGGATCGGGGGTCGTGTGTACGTGTGCGCCCATGCGTTAATAGCCTAGCATATATGCCGAGCGAGGTTCCATCCTAAAACCTGGCATTAGGTGGGGTAGCCCACTAGCTTATATACTATGGCTTCTTTGTTTGTATAAATCAAAATGTGGGACACTTTGTCTCTTCACATTCTCAACACGCCCCCCCCGCAAGTGCAACTAGGGTCGTCTTTCGCCTCTAGTTGACACTTGGACAACGGGTCTAGCATCTCATTCTCTTTTTAGCTAGCCCAGGATCGAGAGTCGGGCCGTTTGGCTTTTTCCGCTCTGATACCATACTGAAGTCCGTTAGGACTCGGGATCGGGGGTCGTGTGTGTACGTGTGCGCCCATGCGCTAATAGCCTAGCATATAAGCCGAGCGAGGTTCCATCCTAAAACCAATTGGCATTAGGTGGGGTAGCCCACTAGCTTATATACTATGGCTTCTTTGTTTGTATAATCAATGTGGGACACTTTGTCTCTTCACATTCTCAACAAGGCGGACGAGATGAACTTCATGGATTGTCTCCATCATCGGGTCTCGGTGTGGAGTGTGGACTGGGATGAAATCAATTCTCCGTCACCTTCTTCTCACAATTGCCCTCGACAATACCCTCCACTTTGGTCGTTTCGTAGTGCTTATCTCTTTCCTCATGTTGACATCCATATCCATCCCCTCTCCTTCCTTCATTGTTATCCAAAATCGTTGTTTCTCACACTCGTCCACTTGTAATCACTATCGCCCCCACCCCCGTCCACTCGTTGAGTTTCCTCACCCAAAATTCCCAAGAATCGACAGCCCAACCTTACTTCGACTCAAGGTACACTCTCCCCACTTTCCTATCTCCTTCCCCTTGTCCACACTCCACCGACACTCCGTCTCCTATGCATCTCAGCCTTGATTTATTGATCTATTTGGGTTTGAATGATTTAAGATTTCATTAGGAGAGAGGAGGGTAGGGGTTGTTGAGGGTCTATTAATAATTAATGGGTGCATTTTGATGATTTTATATTTTACCATTAAAAAAAAATTCATCCCAGCAATCCCCTCCATCTTTTTTTTCGAAAATCAGCACTTAGCCTGGTCATATTGAAATTGGTTGATTATGTTAGAGTTGGTATATAAATCAATAATTTTTAAAGCTCGTATTATTTTTTATTTACTGACGATAGTTTGTATTATCTTTTATCATTTTTACGATTTTTTTTTTGTTTTTTAGCCCAGTTCTAGTATGACCTGAGTTTAAAAAGATGATCATTTAGGTGGGGGCAACGTCGACGATCCACACACCCTCAGGAGTCGCCCTTTCCAGTTGAAATACTGTCGTGAGTCTTCGCACTCTTCTGCGTTCGTGGCACTCGTGGCGCGCCTGGGTTCTCCATCGACTTCTCTGCTGGATGATGTCTTGTATGGGTTGTTTGGGTTTATCTTTCTTTTCTGTTGATTTGTGTCGATTATGTGATGTTTGTATTGACGGATTTCCGTCGGCATCGAGTTTCAGGTTTGTCTGAACTCGAATCTTTACCTAATAAAAAAATATATAAAAAAAAAGATGATCACTGCATCCAAACCAAAAAACTGACTACAGGGTCGTCGCGACCGTTTTGCACATGTTCCTTGTGACCCTGTGTATTTTGTAAAAAAAAATAAAATCGCAACGACCAATTAACATTTGGTTGTTGCGACCACTTGCTATAAACGGAAATTTGACCTTGCTCTGATCAGAAATCATGAAAATAAATCAATCATCAAATTTGGATTGAGTGATTAGATCGATAGAGATCGAAGAAGTTATTTTTCATCTTCACTTATCTCACTCCACATATTAGACTTCTACTGAATACTCGTTTGCCAAATTGATTGGACCTCTCCATCCCTTCTGATCTGCAATGGCTTATGCCTTCGGGTGTATTTGATACTGTATATAGATAAGAAGTTTATATGCCTTAGTTTTTTTCCCTTCAATATGTTCCTAAAAGTGGACCATCATAAGAATTAGTGTGGTTTTGTGTAATCCGTCCACGGTCCACGTTATTACCCAGAAAATAAAAAAAAAACAGGGAGTTCACACTCCACACGCACGATGAAGGAATGAGTAAAGTGACCTACGGAACCTATATAAAACTGACAAAAGTTGAACCATTTTTTTTTTCAATGACGAGGAAGCCACCTTTGGTGGCAAATCCCGGGCACGTGACCCAGTCGGCAAGAGCCACGCACCAGGTAAACCGACTTGTGCCGACTGGCTCAACCCACTGGAAAGGAACAAGATAAACCTTGGATTTTCATCCAAGGAACGGCTCGACCCACTGGAAAGAAACAAGGCAAACCTTGGATTTTCATCCAAGGAAAGGGACGGAGGTAGGGATTGAACCCGAGACCTCCTGACATCCCCTTGCTCCCCACCAGTGAGCCAACCCGACTGGAGTTGTTGAACCGTTGTTTCATAAAGTCAGCAAAGACTTGAAGAAGCATCCATGTAACCAGAAATGTAGCAAGTGGGCAATTAGCTATTGCCAAAAAACTGTTTTTTAACTACCAAGCATTTTACAATGCATCCACCACTATGCAGCTTTACTAGAAACCCTCTAAACTGCAATGGCTTTTGCCTATCCCAACCACCACCAGTTATGCTGCTTCCTTGGCAGATCATACCGTTATCTTGCTATTGCTGAGTTCCTCTTCCTCTTTGTATCTCTTCCTCTCACAGCCAATTCGCGGTCTTTTGAGTTCACCTCTTTCAATCAAAGTAACCCAGGGGTTGATTTGCAGGGTGATGCAGCCATTTCAGATTCCCAAATACAACTTACCAAAAATGAAATAGCTGATTCCATCGTAGCAAACTACGGTAGAGCATTGTACCCAAAAGGTATCCAACTATGGGATGCCACCACTAAGGGTAAAACGCTGACAGATTTTACAACCAATTTCACCTTCAGAACAGCCAACATTAACACCGGGGGTGGCGGGGATGGGCTAACCTTTCTCCTTGTTCCGGAGGGCACTCAGATCCCTAGGGACTCATTTGGCAGGTGTCTTGGCTTGTTCAGTCACTTGGAGAACACAACCAGGTGCGCTCTAAATCAAACAATCGTAGCAGTAGAGTTTGATACATTCAAAAACTATTTTGATCCAAGCGATGATCACATCGGCATTGATGTAAATTCAACAGTATCAACGGCTTATGTCAATGTGTCTGTCGGCCTAAAGAACAAGATCGCAGAAGCCTTCATATCTTACAATTCTACAGCAAAGAACTTGAGTGTCTTTCTAAGTATCAATGAAAGTTCGGCTCCTTATAGTGTCTCCCTTTCACACACCATTGATTTGAGTACTATTTTGCCCGAAAGGGTCCAAGTTGGCTTCTCTGCTTCTACAGGAACTAGTACTGAACTTCACCAAATTCTTGCTTGGAGCTTCAACTCAACCTTGGAAGACAGCATTGCTCCCAGTCCCAGCCCCAGCCTAACTCCACAACAAGGTGGAACTGAAGGAAGACGGTCTAAAAGCAAGGTAGGACTAGCAGTTGGCATAGGAGTGGGTATCTTTTTGGTTCTAAGGCTAACTCCAATGGAGGTGTGTATATGTGCAAATGTACATTTTTTTGTTAATTTTTTACTCCAATGGTGATTTTTTGGGTGCTTAAATGTGTACATTTGAGCACCAAGTGTGTATATATAAGCACAATATCCCCTCCAATGTGTAAAAACTTGACCCATTTTCGAAAAAATAAAAAAACACCCAGAAAAAGTGGTGTGAAACAAACGCACTATTCTTTATGGTCAAAAATTAACACGCGCCAGTAGAAGAAAGGGAATGAATTCTGCAACCCCCATTTCGGATAAAAAAAAAAAGAAAAGCCTGCAATTTGCTTTTGGTTGTGGGCCCCTTCATACACCTTTTCATTTTGCATTTAAATAAAATCTATTTAATTGTGGTTGAATCAATCTAACGGTTATCATTAAAAGGGCTTTCATCCAACGGTAATTTTTTTGATCCAATGGTTGAAATTCAAATCCAACGGTTGAAATAAATAAATGTAGTGAACTGTATATTTTTAAAAAAAAAACGACGGTCAGATTTGTTTACCCATTGTTCTACATTTTTTTTACTATAAATACAAGTCTACATCCACTTCTAAATTGTATTCTACATCTTGTTCTCTCTTCAACTTTCTTACACATATATATAAATATTATTATGACTTCAAGAGGTCTCAAGTGGAGTAGTGATGAAGATGTAATCTTATGCAAGGCATGGATTTCAATTTTGCAAGATGGAGCGGTTGGCACAAACCAATCGTTAGATTCATTTTGGGCAAGGATCCAAAACAAATGCATAGAGTATATTCACACCTTTAATCGGAGCAAAGATTCATGTCATGGGCGTTATAGGCTAATAAGCCAAGAATGTTCTCTATTTCGACAAAGTCTAAGGAAAGCCAACGCATCTCCCGCTAGCGGTTGTAATCAAGTTGATGTTGTAAGTATTTTTTTCCTTGAAATTTTATTTATTTATTTTTCACTTGATCCAATATTGAATATTTATTGTCATAAGTAGTCAAAATATTTAATTTTTTATTCTACTTATGTTGTAGGATCCTCATGCACCAACTATATTTATCAACGATAACAAAGGTAAGTCGTTCAAATTCGATCATGCTTGGAATCTCTTGGGAAAATGCCCCAAATGGCTAAACTTGTTCGAAAGTCCCATTAATGTTGGCGATGCTACTTCTAATGCACCCAACCGATTTGAGAGTCCCATAAATAATAATTTTGGGAACCCCAATCAAATGGAAAGTCTAACACTTATTAGTGTTGGAGGTTCTAGTTCACCCTCGGAGGCTATGACCCCAAGCCCTAGCAACTTGAAAAGACCAATGGGGCGCAACAAACAAAAGGAGAAGAAAAAGGGGAAGCAATCATACGATGGTAGGAGGAAGGCGTTTGATGATAACATGGCTCAATTGATCAAGCAAGGCGAAGTTATGTCAAGTGAGGCCCAAAAGAAAAGAGTGGGGGACCAAAGGGCGATTGATTTCGAAATTCGAAAGCATAATGATATGATCCTTACAATGGAAAGTCTAAAAATAGTGAAGATAATTCAAGCTACTTCCCAAATTCTTCAAGCTATTATGATGGCACCAATGTTGATGGCTACATTCCTCACCTTAGTGACGATAATGATTTTTAGATTTCCATATTATGTAGTTGATTATAATTTGCAATGTTAGTTTCAATTTTGAAGTAATATCCTTAATTTTATGTAACTTTATATTTTTAGATGTAGTTTAATTATGTTACTTTGCTTTGTGTTATAGTTTAACTTAATAAAGTAGGGAATACAACTAAAAAAATTACCAAGAAACAAATAACTAAAGGTGGGACAATGATGTGTGATTCAAAAGAGTAAAACCATGAAAGAAATCCAACGAGCATGAAAAAAAAAGAAGAAAAGTACAATTAAGATGAAACTAAATAAAAAAGTAGCAAAAAACTAGCATTGATCAAACGGTGTGTGATCCAAAGAGCGTCCAAATATGCTTCACGAGATCGTTTCTGATGGAGTGATGCGTATTTGTGTCCCGGATACGGTTGTGATTATGCATGTATTCTTCAAGTGTCGGTCTATCCCGACCCAACTCAAAAGAGGCATTTGGACTTATTTCATAGTCATTCATGGCACATATTGCCTCACCATCTACATCCTCAATATATTCGTCTTCAATGATCATGTTGTGAAGAACAATACATGTAAGCATTATTTCACCTAGTGTTTGAGTATCCCATATTCGAGCTGAGCCACGTACAATAGCCCACCTTGTTTGTAGTATCCCAAAAGCCCTCTCGACATCCTTGCGGTGCGCTTCTTGCATTTGAGAAAATAAAACTTTCTCGGGACTATCTGGACTACTAATAGATTTGACAAATGTTGCCCATGAAGGGTAAATGCCATCAGCTAAATAATAACATTGGTTATAGTAGCGATCGTTTACCTTGAATCGAACGGTAGGGGCTTCTCCATTTACAACTTTATCAAACACCGGAGAGCATCCTAGAGTGTTTAGATCGTTGCTGGAACCAGATGTGCCGAAAAAAGCATGCCAAATCCAAGCGTCGTAAGAAGCCACGGCTTCAAGGACAATAGTTGGTTTTCCTTTGAACCCGGTGTATTGTCCGACATGAGCGGTGGGACAATTCCTCCACTGCCAATGCATGCAGTCTATGGATCCGATCATTCCTGGGAAGCCCCTTTATTGGCCTTGTCCAACAACCTTTGTAGATCATTTTGGTTTGGTTGTCGGAGGTACCAAGTGCCGTAAATTCCTAGTATTGCCTTGCAAAATCTCCTCAAGCACTCTAGCGATGTGGTCTCCCCCAATCGACAATACTCATCCAGTGAGTCGGCCGAACAACCATTGGCCATCATGCGTAGGGCACTTGTTAGCTTTTGTTGGGGTGATAGAGAAATCCTCTTCGCAGCATCTGTTTTGAATTGAAAGTAAAAGTCGTATGTTAATACCTCATTCATGATGCGGTTGAAAAGGCGAGGTTGCATGCGATAGCGCCTTCGAAACATGAGAGCATCATAGGTTGGGTTAAGATTCAAGTAATCCTTCATCAACCGAAGATGTCCTTCACCTCTATCTCTATTTATGTATTTGCGCTCATGCTTGGATTCATCCTCTTCCTCCCTTCTTTGATTTTCACTCATCATGAGTGCCCTCATACGATGCATATGAGCTTCCATCCCATCGGAAAGCTCCATACTAGACATTCCTGAATAGTTTTCATGTGAACTCATGGTTGTTTTGGGGTGGGGTGATGATGAGAAAAAAGATTTGAGTTGGTTTAACCTTGTGAATGTGATATTGTATATATAGTGAGGGAAGAAGACATAAAAAATGGATTTTGAAGACACACCATTTATGTTTAGACTACTATTAAAAAATGCGATTCATTTTGTATGGTCAATTTATATGTAGGAGAAAGACACAACCATTGGTTTTGGATGAGACAAATTCAACTTGACTATTTATACTTAGACAAAAACATTGTATTTTGTGGACATCATTTATTATGGTCAATTTGCATGTAGGACAATGAGACAACCATTGAATTTTAAATTTTACTTTTTGTATAGTCAACTTGTAGGTAGGAACATGGCACAAATATTATACTTTGTGTACAAAATTTATATTTATACTATTATTAAAGTATTTGATTATTTTTCTATATCAAGGATTTGATTTTTGACATTTTGGTCAAAATAATATTTTTTTATATCAAAATGTGCGCAATAAAAAATTATAATAAGAAAAATGATTTAAAATTAAAAATATTGAAAAATTGAAATTATTTTTTAAGGTAAAGATATATTAGTTGGATAAATAAATAAGGATGTGTAAAAAATAGACATTTAACCATTGGAGTAAAAGTACAAAAAGTTGTGTGCATTTATACACACCTTGTGCAAATGTGCACATTTGCACATCTAACCATTGGAGTTAGCCTAATGTTCGGAATATCGATGGCTTGGATCAGATTGCGGAGGAAGAGCCCTAGAGAGGGGACTATTGAAGATGATGAGTTTGATATTCATATTGATAACAATTTTGACCAGGAAATTGGGCCCAGGAGGTTTGTTTATTCTGAACATTCAAAGGCAACCAACAATTTTGCCATCAAAGGGAAGCTTGGAGAAGGTGGATTTGGTGCTGTTTATAAGGGTATTTTAGCAGGTCCTGGGAGCCAAGAAATTGCAGTCAAGAAGATCAAGGGGGAATCAAAGAAGAGTAAAAGGGCACTTATTTCCGAAGTGAAGATCATTAACAGGCTTAGACACAAGAATGTGGTACAGCTCCTGGGTTGGTGCTATGACCATGAAGAATTGCTCCTTGTCTATGAGTTCATGCCAAACAGAAGTCTCGACTACCATCTCTTTGACAGCGAGTTGGTTTTATTACCTTGGCAAACAAGGTATAAAACTGTTCTTGGTTTGGCATCAGCAGTGCTCTACCTTCACGAGGAGTGGGAGCAATGTGTGCTTCATCGGGACATCAAATCAAGTAATGTCATGCTTGACTTGAACTTCAATCCAAAGCTAGGCGACTTTGGCCTAGCAAGACTCGCTGATCATGATGCTAACTTAAAAACCACAGTACAAGCTGGCACACGAGGCTACATGGCTCCGGAATGCCTTTTAGCCGGGAAAGTGAGCAAAGAGTCAGATGTCTACAGTTTTGGGATTGTCGCCCTCGAAATTGCACGTGGAAAGCCTGTGATTGAGGTAAAGGAGCAAGATGGTGTGGTGAACCTAGCTGAGTGGGTTTGGGACCTCTATGGAAAAGGGCTCATCCTAGATGCAGTGGATGGCAGACTTGAAGGGGACTATGATAAGGAACAAGCAGAAAGCCTAATGGTGGTTGGCTTGTGGTGTTCCCATCCATATGTTCGCTATCGGCCATCAATAAAGCAGGCCATTGCGGTGCTAAACTTTGAAACTCCTCTACCTGGTCTACCACCACAATTTCCAGTGCCTAAATATGATTCAATCAATACGAGGTCTGGTTCTTTATAGCCATTATCTGGCAAGTATGAGGGACCCGTCCTCATATTTCAAGCACTTCGAATAGTCATCCTGTGTGCTGGTAGCCAAATGAATGCCAAAGCTGATCTCTCTTGATTTTGCACTGGCCAAAACAATGAAAACCTTCAGAAACAAATAAATCCCCTTTTTTTAAGCTTATTTGTGTGATGTTGTGTTAGATGATAAGTTTGTGTTTGACTATGTATTGCTAAATTTGCTATTGAATGTTCAGTTGAAGTTGATTAAATTTCCATGAAGCATTCATGTAGTTCCCTATTCACCAAATCCTACCGACCAAAATTTTACTTCTTCCCACGCTACATTGAAGTCGCGATTCAACGATTGAGCATAAGAAATGTATCAGAATAATCAAAGTTGAAACCAGAGATTCGTACAACTAAAATATACAAAGCAAGCAATTTGCAGAAATATTGAAGAAAATTATAACAGAATTTGCTAATTCCTAGCAGATCTCCATCTATCATGGAATTTACTACTTTCTGCTATACATTATCATCGTAATTCAACAATATTCAACAATTCCAAATCAAAACAAGGGTTGAAATCGGAGAAATACAGGGCCAAATAATTTGGAGGGATTTGGAACAAAATTACTAAATTCGTAGCGGAAATTCTTGCTCGAATCGAGGGATAGGAAATCGGCCTGCCCTGAGAAATCAGATCAGCGAAAACTAACGCAGCAAAAGCAAATAGATTTGAGCTCCGCGAGCCATCGGCGCCGATTTCTGATTTTCGCTCGCTCGAGTTGAAACTCGGATCTGATGCATCTGAATCGTCGGGAGAAATGGGCCAAGGCCCGTTTATCTTGGCACAGGCCCACTAAATCGCATATCCCGAAATAAAAATAGGTAAAAAAAAAATCTACTCCAATGCTATTGGCAAATCGATTTTAGTTGTGATTTTATGTAGATAGTAGAAGTTTATATTTTGCTAATTGATCAATACTCCGTAATATTTTGCTAATTGATCACTAATATTATTAGACTTTTAAAATTTCTTCAAAATAAAAAATAAAATATTTTTAAAAAATGTGGTAGATTTAAAAAATGGTCTCTTCTCTGTTTTGGAGAATGAGATTGAGAATTTGTTAGATAAAAATATTTTAAAATTCTCTTAAAAAGTCTCAAAATTAGATTCAGTTCCACAACTTTCATCTAGACAGTGTCAAGTGACATCCTTTGAAAAATGACATGTCACATTCACAAGGGTTAATTTTACAAAAACAACCTTCAAAACATTTTCTTTGTTCAATCAAAATAATTGGCACATGATATTGGCCACTTAAATACAACTTCATTAAAAACAAAGTGTTCTTTTTTTCACAAAATCATCAATCAACTAATCTAGAGATGATTTGATGTCAAACTTACCTACATAATCTGATAATCTACAGTAGGTGGTTTTGTGTAACTCGCCCACATTATTTGTACCCAAAAAACCAAAACCAGAGGCAATTCAAGTTGGCCTTACACAAGGACAATTTACACAAATTTGCAAGCATGTGACAAACCGAAGCAGCCATCATCCATGTAATGCAAGTGGGCAATTTGCAAATAATTGGTTTTACACTTTTACTTCACCCACCAAGCATTTTACATGCTTCCAATCTCAACCCAATTCAACTGTACACATCCAACCCTCTAAACTAAAATGGCTTTTGCCTATCTTGTCATAGCCAAGTTCCTCTTCCTCTTTGCATCTCTCCCTCTTAAGTCCGATTCGCTGTCCTTCTATTTCCCCTCTTTCAATCAAACCAGCACCGGAGTCGAGTTGCAGGGTGATGCATCCATTTCCAATTCCAAAATAGAGCTCACAAAAAACGCGATAGCGGATTCAATCATAGCAAACTACGGTAGAGCACTGTACCCCAAAGGGATCCAGCTATGGGATGCCAGAACCAAAAGAGTGACCGATTTCACAACCAACTTCACCTTCAGAACAGCCCATGCTTTCAGCAGAGGCGAAGGCGATGGCCTTACCTTTCTCCTTGTTCCGGAGGGCACTCCGATCCCCGGCGACTCGTTTGGCCGGTGCCTTGGCTTGTTCAGTCACTTGGAGAACACAACCAGGTGCTCTCTAAACCAAACAATCGTAGCGGTTGAGTTCGATACATTTGAAAACTACTTCGATCCAAGCGATGATCATATCGGCATTGATGTAAACTCAATAGCATCAACTGCTTATGCCAATGTGTCCGTCGGCCTAAAGAACAAGACCGCGCAAGCCTTCATATCTTACAATTCTACGGCGAAGAATTTAAGTGTCTTTCTTAGTATCAATGGGAGTTATAGTGTCTCCCTTTCACACACCATTGATTTGAGTACCGTTTTGCCCGAAAGGGTCCAAGTCGGCTTCTCTGCGTCGACTGGAACTAGTACTGAGCTCCATGAGATTCTTGCTTGGAGCTTCAACTCGACATTGGAAGAAAGACGGTCTAGAATCAAGGGAGGACTGGTAGCTGGCATTGGAGTGGGTATCTTTCTGATTCTGGTGTTCGGAGTGTCGATTGCTTGGATCGGTTTGCGGAGGAAGAGGCATAGAGAGAAGTGTATTGAAGCTGATGAGTTTGATATTGATGGAGATTTTGAAGAGGAAGCAGGCCCCAAGAGGTTTGCTTATTCTGAGCTTTGCAAGGCGACCAACAATTTCGCCATCAAAGGAAAGCTCGGAGAAGGTGGATTTGGTGGTGTTTATAAGGGTGTTTTGACAGGTCATGGGAGCCGGGAAGTCGCAGTCAAGAAGATCAAGAGCGGATCAAAGCAGGGGAAGAGGGAGTTTGTTTCGGAAGTGAAGATCATTAGCAGGCTTAGACACAGGAATTTGGTGCAGCTGCTAGGTTGGTGTCATGACCATGAAGAGTTACTCCTTGTGTATGAGTTCATGCCAAACAGAAGCCTCGACTTCCATCTCTTTGGCGGAGAACTGGCTTTACTACCTTGGCAAACAAGGTATAAAATCGCGCTAGGTTTGGCTTCAGCGGTGCTCTACCTGCACGAGGAATGGGAGCAATCTGTGGTTCATCGAGACATCAAGTCAAGCAATGTGATGCTTGATCTAAACTTCAATCCAAAGCTAGGCGACTTTGGCCTAGCAAGACTCGCGGATCATGATGCTAGCTTGAAAACCACAGTCCCAGCGGGCACACTAGGCTACTTGGCCCCCGAATGCCTTTTAACAAGGAAAGTGAGCAAAGAGTCGGATGTGTACAGCTTCGGGATTGTTGCCCTTGAAATTGCTTGCGGAAAGTCTGTGAATGAGGTAAAGGAGCAAGCTAGTGAAGTGAGCCTAGTCGAGTGGGTTTGGGACCTCTATGGAGAAGGGCTCATCTTAGAAGCAGTAGATAGCCGACTTGAAGGAGAATTCGATGAGCAACAAGCAATATGCTTGATGGTGGTTGGCTTGTGGTGTTCCCATCCATATGTTCGCTATCGGCCATCAATCAAGCAGGCCATAGCTGCACTGAACTTTGAAACTCCTCTACCTGGTCTACCTCCCCAATTTCCAGTGCCTAAATATGATGTAATCGATACGAATACATCTCCTTCTTTATAGGGATTATCTAGCGTAAGAGGGGAATTGTACTCACATTTCAAGCACTTGGAGTCATCCTCTAACTGTAGTCATCTCATACACCACAATAACTTAAGCTAGATCAAAACCTTGTAACCAAAAATAAAATAAACTCGACACGACTCACGTTTTCATACGACTTGATCGGGGTTTCTCGGAATTTCACACACTAATCCTTTCCACGTTACATTGAAGTTGCAATTCATCAAATTTGATTTCTCACCACGTTACATTGAAGTTGCAATTCATCAAATTTGATTTCTCATCATGTATATAGAAATGCTTCACAATCATCAAAATTGAAATAAGAGATTCATAGAAGATTTCCATCTTTCACCGAATTTATTTTTATTTAAAAAAAAAAATCCATACCTGGAAAACTGCCAAAAAAAAAAGTACCACTAATTCACCTGTAATTCAATCTAATGGTTAATGGCAATTGTCAGCAAACTTAACATTGAGGGAGGTAGCAGAGCACTCCAACTCTCCCAGCCTCCCATACATATATTGGCCTTGTCAATTAAATTTCTTTATATTATTTTCCGTATGTATATGTATATATGTACACTCGAGTGAGGTAGCAGAGCATTCGAAGGCATCCGAAAGTCCAGAATGACGAAAATCATCAATCAGGCTTCATGACTTGAAATTCTTCAGAGGGTGGCATGACATGAACATACATTCCTAATCGCCGCGCAAGAAGAGGCAGAGTGCAGTGCAGTCGTCTACCTTTGCGTACACAAACTTGCGCTCCCAAGCTTTGCGAGCCTTCAAGACCACCGCCCTGGCTGCATCCGCCTCGCTGCTTGCTCCCTGCACGGCCTTTACAACCTCCTCATTGCTCAGAGCATCCCACACCTGCCCAATAAGTCAACTCTCCATTTATGCTGTTTTTTTTTTTAATTTGAAAAACTTCAATAAATTTGTCACTATTGTCAAAGTCGATCAATTACCCCATCGGTAGCGAGGACAAGGAAGCGGTCGTCGGGGGAAATGCGGTGGTGGGAGACTTGCGGGGTGGAGATGATGCCGTGCTGCTTCAGAACAAAGTCGCCGAATGATCGGGACATTGCCAGCCCCGGGTAGTTTTCCTCCGGCATCCACACTCTCTGGATGTGCGGCTCTGCGTCGAGTGCAAACACTCGACCTTTCGACTTCATTATCCTATCCGCTTCATCTAAATCATTCGATGATTGCACATGTTTATTTAAGTCCCAAACAAAGTAATTCAATCAATTCAAGATCGAGTCGAGTTGATCGAGTCTAGCTAACTCACCAGGTAGCCCGGGCTTCAAATCAGTAGTCAACTGGTTAACCTTGGTTGTACCGTTGGGCGTCGTCGTCCCCAACACGGCTCTTGAATCTCCCAGGTTCGCTATGTAAAGATCTTCCTTCTGTTTGACGACCACAACCGCAGTAGTTCCGCTAAGGGAGAAGTCGAGGTTTTCTTGGAGCTTGATCTCCTTATCCATGGAGGTAAAAGCGACATCAAACGCCCTTTCCCAAAGCACAAGTAGCTCTTCCTGCGTCGGATTGGGGAGATCAACCAATCCGGCACAAAGAGCGTCCTTTTGGGCGAGAAACAGGGATGGGAGACGGTCCCTCACCATCTCACTCACCACATGACCGTTCTTTCCGTGGCCGTCGAACACCCCGCATAACACTACCTCCGCCTCCCCTCCGTATCCCTGAAATTCGTGTATATTAGCCAAAAAGGCAAAAAGAAAAAGTTAATTAAAAAAAAAAAAGTGGCGCGCAGGAATTAATGGAAGGAATTGGAGGGAGGGATACCAGGTGGAGGATGGCGGAGTCTTGGTTGAGGCCTTTGCTTCCCTGGACAGAGAACAGAGAACCGGCGGCCATCGGAGCAACGCCGCTTCCGCCATTTTTAATCTCCGAAACAAAGCGTACGACGTCGTTTCGGAATTCAGAGTGGAGATCTTCGTCGCAAGATACGGTGCAGGAGGATAGGCAGATTCCCATTTCGATGGATCAGTTTCGTGTTATTCCCGTCGCAGCAAAGATACAAAATTGGAATCCTCTAATTTTAATTTATTCTTGTTTGCTTGGTAGATTAAGCCCCCAATTCAACTTCGAAGAGACATTATTATGATTATTATTAATTATAAATTATTGTATAAATTATATATTCGGAGTATAGGTCAATGGGGATTTTATTTTAATAATAATGCAAAATTAATTAAATGATGAGATAGCAAAGGGGATTACCTTTTCATTCCCTTGGAAAGGGCAGCTGAGGTGGATATGTGTAAGATTGCGAGTTGGTATCTCAAAGAATCAAGGAAGCAAATATATCAATTGTGAGATTAATTCAACTCCATTTTTATATTGTATATGGAATATCCTAATCTCAATATTCGGCAGGATACGTATGTTTGATGGAATGTGTTCTGATAAACATCTTATTCAAAACCAATATACAGGTATTTTGCAACTTGCAAGCTAGTTTGTCTCTGTATGGATGAGAATATTTTGCAACTTGCAAGCTAGTTTGTCTCTGTATGGATGAGAAATTTTATAGTGTGATTCAATCTATATCGTCAAGTGTCATCGTATTATGCTTAAATATTTTAGGTAATTTTTTAAAATTTATTAAATACTCATTTTTTTTATATCAATGAGTTAAATTCAAAATAGTGAATTAATATTAATATATAATTTAAATAAAATATAATTTTGATGGGGTGGTATTATCAAATTAATTATATTTTTTTCTTTAATATGTAGAGAATATATTCTACATGTGACGAACATCTCCATTTTATTACTAATTTTAACTTATTTTTAATTGTTAAACTGTATTCCTTCGATCGGAAATATTTGATATTTTTAATTGTCAAATATTTCCGATCGATTGGAGTAATAAAAAACAAGGGGTAAAATTGCACTTTCACACACTTAATAGAATTTTGGACTGAAAATTAACGAGGGTGGTCGATTGCTAACAGACCTAATATAAAGGGTAGTTTTCGGTAACTAGTTATATAAGGGGTGGTTTAGGCAATATGGTATATTGTATGGGTGATTTTCTGTAGTTTACACTTAAATTAATACTTGGGCCCAACATTTTAACTAAAAAAAATTGTCGATCACAATGCCTACTAAAATAAAAAAGGGCCAATTTTTAAACTATTGGGCCCAAATTTAGTTGGATCGTGTCGTCCAATCTGTTTTTTGCCTTTTTTTTTGCAAAATTAAAGAAAATCACCCTTTAAATAGGCTATTTTGCATAAAATCACTTCTTAAAAAAATTGCAGAAATATTAACCTTCAAAAATATTAACCTTCAAAAATAAATAATGTATATTTATCTACAAACAAAACAAATAAAAAAATCTACAAACAAAAAAATAATCTGGATATTATAATAATTTTTATATAATTTAATATTAAAAAATAAAAATTTATTTGAATACTAACAAAGGAAATTGTTTTAATGACCCTCCAGCAAAATTAACAATTCGAAAATCACTCTACATAATGATATCATGATATGTGTCAAACTGTCAAACCATCCCCTTATGCTAATTGAAAAACATAAATGATATGCCCATGCATCTGCCATCTTCGAGGTTGATACTAGAATAGCTCTTACACACATGCAAAAGTTAGAGGGGTATGTGGTGGCTTAAGCCCCCTCTACTTAGGAAGGAAAAAAATTGCATGTTTTTTCAAAATATTTCTTTACTAATTTTAGAACTAAATTATTAATACAAAAAAATTATAATAAATTATAAAGTTTATTTCTTAGTTGGTACAGAGTGAGTATTAAATCATGAAGTCATAAGTTCCAATTCCTTTGGCCAAATTTTTGCTTCTTTTAATTTTATTAATTAAAAATGACGGTTTAAATAATAAATTTAAGGATTTGTTAAAAATATTTTTTTATAACATTACAGTTTTTAATTTAATAACTATTTTAAAAATTATTTTAAAAAATTGATCCTCTCTTATAAAAAAAATTCCTAACTATGAGTTACCTATATTCAAAACTTAAGAAAATACTAAATAATTTCAAACAATTTAGTGTTTATAGTTTTTAATTTATTAAAATCACTCTTTAAAAATATACAACTAAATTATTTTGAATAAAATTACCTAATTAAATTAGTTTATTTAAAATAAATTGAAAAAATAACATTAAAAAGTTTATTTAAATTAAAATAAATTTTAAAAATAACATTATAGCATTTATTTAAATACTAGTGTATGCCCCGTTCCCTGCACGGGAATATATTAACACAATATTATAAAACTTCACTTATTATCTATAAAAAAAATCCTATTATAAATATGAAAATAAATAAATAAATATGAATTACATTATGATAATTAAACTAATAAGTGGAAATATAAGATTAAAATTAATCTAGATCTAAATAACTCATTCTCCTAAAAAATAATATATATAAATAAAATAACTATGAAATAATTAATTTTGATATAAATAATTCTTTCCACACTAAATAATCGATATATAAACTGTCCATATGCCATATATATACCATCCATTGGAAAGATTATTTATAATCCAGATGAAGATACACTTATATGACAATTTGTATATTTGTATATGCCAAATTTATTACTATTATTGTGTTTAATTATATTGATATAATTATTTCCTTATATAATATTTACTCTTGTATACTATATTCCATCTATTCAATTATATGAATTAATGGTAAAATAAAATAATTATTTTTAATTATATGGATTAGAACTATCTTATTATTTTTATTAGCTTTCCTTTTTTAAGGGAAAAAGTTTTGCGAGAAGCACTCACGCGCCGTCACGTAGGCAGATTCACTCACATGCCGCCACGCAGGCTTCAATGCATCGGTTTTAGTATATGTATATAGATATAGATGATATGATATTCCCTTTTAGAAATATATAATTAATAATATTGGACAATTCCAATATTCTAATTACAACAATATAAATGTAACAAAAATAAATAATATATTTGGAAACTATATCAATTTAAATTTATATTAATTATATTTTAAAGATATTAAAAGATGATTACAAACTATATAAATTTGGCAAGTATACATTGAACTTATTATCAATGAAAAGTTTATATTAGTAATCTTATGACATATATAATCCAAAATTAAATAAATATTGCGACAATATAATCCAAAGGTTTATATTAGTAATGCTAAGATTAAAATATTGCAAAAAATAAGCATTTAGTTATTGCCAAAAATAACTATATAGACATCTTTCTTAAAATAATATAAAAAAGATTAAATATGGCATGATACTATTGGTTAAAAGTTGGGAATACTAATTAAAATATCCCCACCTTTGGGGGTATGGTAAAAATATATCCTTAACTTTTAAATGTAATAAAAATATCCTGACCTTTGAGGGTGGTGGTAATATATTACCCTATGTTTTCTCACGGGTCAAAAATGCTGACAATGTACCTTACGTGGATTATTTTTTGACAAGACAGTATACGCGGAAGCCTTTTTTTACAAATTAACACGAAAATTGGGTTTTTTTAACGGTTTCCTTAGGGAAAAAATAAAATGATAACAAATTAAACCGGAAAAACAAAATTGATTCAACCAAGCAACTAATCCAGTCAAAATTGCCTCAAATTAACACAACCTGACTATTTCTAACACCAAACCGACAACAAAACTAAACCGACAACAACGAAGAGGGAAAAAAAACTTACCCAACCAAGTCCGTGGACGAATCAGAGGTGAAGAAGATGTGAGAGAGACAACTCAAGATAATCAATCACGAGGGAGGAAGACTGACATTGAAGAGGAACCATAAGCTACCTGAAAGCCAATTCAAGAGGCGACCAGCCGACCACGGAAGAAGATGTGAGGGAGGAAAAGACGTTGGGTATGAACCCGGTCAAGATCTTTATTTTTTTTCCTAAGGAGACTGTTTAAGAAAACCCTTGTAAAAAAAATCCACGTAGGCTGCCTTATCAACATTTTTGACTCGTGAAAAAGCTTGTGGTAATATATTACCACTACCCTCAAAGGTCGGGATATTTTTATTACATTTGAAAGTTGAGGATATATTTTTACCATACCCCCAAAGGTGGGGGTATTTTAATTAGTTTTCCCTTAAAAGTTTTGGAGGTAAAACTTTTAACCAGAGATTGACATGTGGCAGGAACAGTTTCTGCTTTAGTATTGGTTTTGATGATACATTCTAATTAGAAATATAAAATATTTTAAGAAAATAAAAAAAATTCCTCTTATAATTTGATTGGTTGAAAACCATACAATTAATATAATAATGAGACATCATAAAAAATGTTATTATATACATATATAGATATAGATTATTCAAAATCACCCAGTTTAGTGTTTCTCTAATATATAGAGAAAAAAAAACCCGCCTAAAATAAACTGAAATAATATAAAAGAACAAAACTACCCGAATTATTACTAGAAGAACGAAAAATCAACCAAAAAATAAAAGGGACAGAACTCTATTTTCATATTCCTCCCTATGACTTTCAAATCTTCGGCATTGGAACGATGTTTTTGGTAAATTAGTAATGGTAGAAAGGTAGCACTAAAAAAAATAATGGGTAGAAAGGAAAGGAAAAGAAAAGATGAAAAATGATGGGAATGGAAGAGTTCTATAAAAACTAACGGACTCCAATACTTCTTATTTTCACCGCGTGGCGTCGGGCCAGTCGGCCAGAGACATAGAAAACAAATTCGAAACATCACTTCAGCCGAATGTACTTTCATTATTGGCGAGGAAAATGTCAAGTGCATGTCCAACATTAGCTTCGATCTCATTATTTCTAGGGAATCAAAACATGAATCAAAGTTACTCCATCAAATATTTGTAGATTTAGATATAAGAAGTAATTGAAACAAGAACTGCTTATCAATTCTTCATTTCATATTACAGACCTTGGATGGAACGCAAGGATAAGTTCTTTCATTTCCGGGGCGACATAGTCTGACAACTCCATAAACTTCTCATTATCGATAACACTGCTCTACAAAAATAGAGTTGTTAGGGTCATGAAATGTCGATGTAAATAACCTTAGGATCAATGCACACCTATAGTTGTGTCCGCTCAAAACTAGCCCGACTGCAAAGGGCATCATACACCCCCACGTCTTGTGTTGCAATCAAATCAGCATACTTAGATCCCATATTGCGACTTACTCTCACAAGCTACAAAAGCCAAGATTAACAAGCACAATCGGATATCATTGCCAACCGGAGCAACATTGTTAGAAACAAGAGAAGCAACATTGTCAAAACCAGAGGCGCGAGGAGAAGAAATAATTGGGAAATCAATCGGATCGAGGAAAGCTAGCGATCGCAAAACCCGCAAAGAATGGAAGCAAGTGCTTAAGGCATAAGTTGTAAGACTGGGGATTTTAAGAGGTGTCAACTTAGGCCATCTAGCCTTCTCAAGTCCGCTATCCTTGTAACTTGGAGCTTGAAAATGAAGAATTCTTGTGACACTGGTAGGACTTAAATCACTTATAAATTACTCCGAATATCCTTATTATATCACTCCAAACATCCTTATTATATTCGATGTAGGACATGGTGTTACAATATCCCCCACTTAAAGAACTAATGACCCCATCAGACCCAAGGGACCGCCCTCCTGGAGATGCGCATGCGCATGCAGATGAATGTCCAACAACAACTTGGACCCGAGATTTTCTACATTCTTGAAGCACGATTCAAAGCCGCTACATCAAAAATTCAGATGTATGAGCATGAGTCGAACTAGGAGTATTAAAACTAAAAGTCATGAATCAATTATTCATAACAGTACTTATCCTGAAAGAAAATATAGTATGGCCTCCTTCATTTCAAGCACATAATCCAAAACACCCCGGAACGATATTTTATTGAATGCTTCTTCCTGGATAAAGTTTATAGCCATTAAAATCTAATTTGAAGTCCTTTTTTTTCTAGATGAATTAATTAACTAAAAAATAGTAAAATACCTCAATCTCTTCCCTATTAAATACGAAGAGACTACAGAGTTCACCATAGGTCTCCACATCAGGTTTGGAAAGAAGATTGGAATAACTTGATCCCGATCCCTCGACATTGACAAACTGCAAAAATTAAAAAAAAAACAATTACAATCAAAGTACCAACACACCCCCGCAAGTGTCAACTACATGAGAACGACTCGGACCGATGACTGGGGGTCATGTGCACGGGTCGACATGCGCTAATAGCTAGCACACAAGCCAAGTATGGTTGCATTCTAAAATCAATTGCACAAATCCACGGGTCGGCTATGCCTACATCCATGGGTCTCAAGAGTTGGCCAAATCCACAAGAAAGAGTTTGTACAGGGACAGATCAAGTAACAAATACAAGATAAACCCTAGATCTAAGCATGTGATCCGAAAGTAAAGGAGAAGGAAACCCCCATGTGTGGGAACCAGAAGATCGAAGATAGCTTCAATCTCCAAACCCTAGATCGCCTGGAAGGAAGAGCGGCCACCCAAAGCTTGAACACCGGAACTCACAACACCTCTAGGAGACACCGTCGACCACCTTCTTTTTCTTCCTCACTCGAAAACGGCGGCCAAGGAGATGGAACACCAAACCCTAGAAACCCTAACAGAGAGCGTGTTTGGAATCTGAAGAGGCAAAGCTGAAGAAGTGAGAGAAAAGCAAGCAGCTCTCTCGCCTTTATAGCTAGGTCATCAGGAGGAGTCTCATCCAAAGCCAAAACGTCGTCTTTCACATAAGTGAGAGATATGAGCTTAGGAGCTTTGGGCTACTGGCCTTCATCCGACAATCATGGGCCTTTTCTCTGTATGGGCTAAAGCCCAATAACATAACAGCTCACACATACTTTATACATATTATACATATAATATATGTATATAAACTATGTATTATCACACCATATATTAACCCTTAACCTTGTTAGAGGATCAAGCCCAAAAATAACTCAATACAACTCAGTCAAAGTTGGTATTAAATATGCATCCATACATAGCATATACATATTATATGTTATATGTATGATCATCATATGTACATACATGCCACAAGCATACACACAATATTACATGCAACAAACAAGCAAACAAGACATAGGAAAGTAATATCATTACACATATCCCACATCGAAAAGCTATGAACCCCGGTGTGGTTATATAAGTGAGAGTCCAACTACCCCTTGAGAAAGGTAGAATTCCCCAACCTTAAGGTAGTTTTTGAACTTTTGACCCCTCTCTTGAAGCTTTGGCAACTAAGGAAATGTTAAATACATGTACGTTCATATATTACAGTCCATCTTATTAATAGTCACCATGATTAAAAAAGGAGAATGTTCATACCCTGAAACTTTCCTCCAGGTGTGCAGTCCCATACTCAATCTCCTTCTCAATCCAGCTCGGATCTAGGTTGTATCTAGGACCTACACTCCCGTCGATGGCTCCAACTACCTTCTTGAATAACTTTAAATCGAGGCCCTTCTTACTCTCTGAGTAAGCAACTCGGAGAGCCTTCCGTTTTAGCTCTACGTTACCGGCCTTCTCGGCTATAAACAGGAGCCTTTGGATTTTTGTTCGCTCGGTATACAAAGATGCATACTCCTCAATTCTAACTCGTACAATGGCTCTGGATTTTTGTTATGTAGCTGACGAGTTGTTGGTGCCCCTGTCGATGATTAACTCGTACAATGGCTCGACATGCTCATGCAGATGGAGGTCCAACAACAACTTGGCCTTGAGATTTTCTAGATGCTTGAAGCATGATTCAAACTCGCTGCATCAAAAGTTCAAATGCACGAGCGTGGGTGGAACTTAAGAGTATTAAAACTAAGTCATTGATTAGGAGCATTAAAACTTAGATTCATGAATCAATTATTCATAATACCTTACTTACCCTGAATGGAAATCTACTATAGCCTCCCTCATTTCTGGGACATAATCCAAAATACGGAAGAAGTCTTCTTTTTCTATTACCTCTACCTGGAAAAAGTAGAAAAATCATAGGCATTCAAATCTAATACAAAGTCCCATGCTTTTAGAAGAATTAACTAAAAATACCTCAAGCTCTTCCCGATCAAATACGGCAAGACTACAGAGTTCACCGTAAGTCGCTATATCTTGTTGGGAAAGAGGATTGGAATAGCTTGATCTCAAGCCCTTAACATTGACAAACTGCACATATAATATTAAAAATATTTAAAAAACATTTAAAAAAAACAATTACAATTACAATATGTACCTGAAGAGCTGCGTCTCTATAATTCTTTTCTTTGAGATGGGCTACCCCAGAAGCACATGACAACTTGTCCAGATAGACATAATAGTTTATGATTGATGAATTGAAATTTGGCATCAATTCTATGTACTACAAGTCACGAGCTAAGTTGATGGCCGTGGCGACTTTCTCTATGATGAGGGAAGTGATGCGTTGTAATTCCCAACGACTCGAATTGTTCGGATCTTGCGACGTCTTAAGACTAATCTCGACTCGTTTGTGCGCGATATTGATCGATTCTCGATCAGCCGCTTGAATTCGCCCACTCGGCCCTGGGATCGGCCAACTAATTAACAAAGTGTTAAATGATGATCAACAATAGCGGCTTGACTTCCTCTTCCAAATTGTAATTGCAATGTAACGCAAATTGAGTTCACCGATGGACATAGAGTCAACAATGACGGCTAGACTAAATTTGCTAATTGAAATGATTTGGATCGGCAAAAATAGGAACAGGTGTGGATGAAAGAGCGTGAGAGAGCGTAGAGCGTATTAGGGTTGAACAAAGAAGAGAACGCTTAGCCAAGCGCTCTTCTATTCAATTCAACGTAAAAATAAAAGAAGGCAAATACAACTTAAATAGGGTTTGATGGTGAATGAGAGTGACTCCTTGCAAAGGAACCCTAGCTCTCTCATTTATCTAAGATAATAAACTAATTAAATAAAATATAAATCATACTAATTTTATCTATCTTAGAAACTAGCTAAAAATAGATAAAGAGCAAGGAGATAAAATATCTCCTCACATTTATTCCCTAAATAACTAACACTAAAGAAAATAAATAAATGTCTTAAAAAATAACAAGGGCATTTGGCCCTACCACAAATCATCAAGTCTCGCCCCTCATTAAGGTAGAATGGGGACGAAGACTAACCGTCGGTTGAACCTTGAGCATCGTGACCCATGAAGGTCGAAGCCCTTGGTCCACGGTAGCACCTAGACGAACAAGAAGAGCCTTGGTTGCATCTTGAATCATCTTGGCCCGAGCTCTAGTGATCGGAGCTCCGAATGGCACTCTCATCTTGTCGCCAATGTCGTCCGGAGTCATGGGACTTCTGGCGCTATCATTCTCCTCCACTTGATCACGATTAGTCCTCGAATCGTCGTCGGAAGTGTCATCCGGAACGAACAAAGATAAATCTGCGACGTTGAAAGTGGTGTGAACTCCATACTTGTCCGCTGGGAGGTCGAGCTTGTAGGCATTGGGACCCATCTTCTGAATCACACGGAATGGTCCATCTCCTCGGGGATCAAGCTTTGACCTCCTCTGCTGTGGGAATCTCTCCTTTCTCAAGTGCACCCAAACAAGGTCGCCGACGTCAAACTGCACATCCCGACGATGCTTGTCCTTAGATGCCTTGTACTGGGCCGCCTTCCTCTCCAATTGCGCCCTAGTCCGGTCATGCAGTTGCCGGATGAAGTCCGCTTGCTTCGCCGCATCAATGTTCTCCTTCTCCTTGAAAGGACGCGGCGTCATGTCTACAGGGGTAAGGGGGTTTCGGCCATACACCACCTCAAATGGAGTCCGCTTCGTCACTGAATGGATCGACCTGTTATAAGCAAACTCAACAAAAGGTAGGCAGTCTTCCCACCTCCTGAGGTTAGTACGCAAAACAACCCTTAGGAGAGCCCCTAGGGTCCTATTAGTGACCTCCGTCTGGCCATCAGTTTGGGGATGACATGAAGTAGAAAACAAAAGTTTAGTCCCCAACTTAGACCAAAGAGATTTCCAAAATGAACTCACAAATTTAGGGTCACGATCCGATACAATAGTCAAAGGCACACCATGCAATCTAACAATTTCCCTAAAGAACAAGCTAGAAACATGTATAGCATCATCGGTTTTGTGACATGGAATAAAATGAGCCATTTTAGAAAATCTATCAACCACAACAAATATAGAATCATGGCCCTTAGAAGTCCTAGGCAAGCCTACAATGAAATCCATCGAGACATCTTCCCAAGGCCCCTTAGGAATCGGTAAGGGTGTATACAAGCCATGTGGTTGGTGTTTAGACTTAGCCCTAGCACAAATGACACAACTTTTGACAAATCTCAGCACATAATTAGTCATTTTTGGCCAAAAGTAGTGTTCTTTTAACCCTGCTAAGGTCTTTTCTAGGCCTCCGTGGCCCCTAGACTCATGAACCTCTAAGGTGAGAAGTCTCCTAATAGAAGAAGTCGGAATACAAAGCTTGCCCGATCTAAATAAATAACCATTATCCACAAAATAGGACTCAAACTCACCTTTTGACACACATTGAGCATATATAGACTTAAAGAAGGGGTCATGCTCATAAAGTTCCTTGATTAAAGAAAAACCAAGTATATGTGCATCACAATGGTTCAAGAGAACATACCTTCGTGATAGCGCGTCGGCTACCACATTCTCCGTGCCTTTCTTATGTTGCACCACATAAGAGAAGGTCTCCAGGAACTCCACCCACCTCGCTAGAAGCCGACTCAGCACAGTTTGACCCTTGAGGTACTTGAGGGCCTCGTGATCCAAGTGTATGAAAAACTCCTTTGGCCACAAGTAGTGTTGCCAAGTGCGCAGGCAACGAACAAGAGCGAGCAACTCCTTGTCATAGGTGGTGTAGTTGAGCTCCGCAGGGCCTAATTTCTCGCTGAAATAGGCCACGGGTCGACGGTCCTGAAGAAGAACACCTCCAATCCCTGTGTTGGACGCGTCACACTCGAGCTCAAAGGTCTTGGAGAAGTCCGGGAGCTGGAGCACGGGTGCATGGGTGAGACGGTCCTTGAGGGCGTCGAAAGCCCTCTGATGAGCGCCATTCCAGCGAAACGCTACATCCTTCTTGGTGAGCTCATGGAGTGTGGCGGCAATGATGCTGAAATCCTTCACGAAACGCCGGTAGAACCCCGCAAGACCAAGGAATGATCTCACATGGGTTGGCGTCGATGGCTGCGGCCACTCCTCAATAGCGCGAACTTTCTCGGTATCTACCTTGAGACCATCCCTGGACACAACAAAACCAAGAAAAATGGTAGATTCCGAAGCAAAAACACATTTCTTAAAGTTAGCATAGAGTTTCTCCTTTCGAAGACAATCAAAAACACACTTTAAGTGTTGAACATGGTCATCTATGTTCTTGCTATAAATTAAGATATCGTCAAAGTAAACAACGACAAACTTCCCTAAGTATTTTCTAAGGACATGGTTCATAAGCCTCATGAAGGTAGAAGGTGCATTAGTAAGACCAAAAGGCATTACAAGCCATTCATAAAGACCATACTTAGTTTTGAAGGCCGTTTTCCATTCATCCCCTTGTTTCATCCTAATTTGGTGATAGCCACTCCTAAGATCAATTTTAGTAAAAATGCATGCACCATGGAGTTCATCAAGCATATCATCCAAACGAGGTATAGGGTGACGATACTTAACTGTAATTTGGTTGATTGCGCGACAATCAACGCACATTCGCCACGATCCGTCCTTCTTGGGCACCAAAATGACAGGGACGGCGCAAGGGCTAAGGCTCTCCTGGACATAGCCCTTCTCCATAAGCTCAGAGACTTGGCGTTGCAACTCCTTAGTCTCCTCTGGACTAGCACGGTACGCCGCACGGTTAGGCAAGGAAGCGCCGAGCATGAAATCGATTTGGTGCTCAATCCCACGGACGGGTGGTAAGCCAGGGGGTAGCTCATCGGGCATCACATCTAAATAGTCCTGCAATAAGCGAGAGATAAGCGGGGGCAAACTATCAAAAGAACTAGAAGTGACAAGAACTTCCTTTTGAAGCAAAAGGACATAAGGTCGATGTGAATCCCGTGTCAACTTCCGAGTCGTGAGAGCCCGCTTCTCCACGGATCCCTTGATGGTCGATGAGGGCGTCGTCGTGGAAGAAGAAGAGGAAGAAAAGGACGTTGTGGGGGCCGCGGGTGCTGCCCCAGAAGCCGCGGGCGCGGCAATTCCAGCAGCTGGGGATGCAGTGGCCGCGGGCGCGGCTCCTTTGGCCGCGGGCGCGGCCTGCTTAGCCGGGTTGCTTGTGTTGCCGTCGTCCTTCTTGTGTGATTGGGCCGCCTTTTCGGCTTGTTGTTGGCGCTTGCGGACCTGATCCTTTAAAATAACTTGAGGAGAAAGGGGTAGGAGAGTAACTCTCCTCCCGTCATAGTTAAAGGAATAAGTATTCAAGCGACCATCATGAATGACACTCCTATCATACAACCAAGGTCGGCCTAGCAAGATATGAGTACAATCCATATTTACAACATCACACAATACTTGATCGCTATATGACCCTATTTGAAAGGACACCAAGCATTGTTTAGTAACAAGGGTTTCGGAGTTACCGTCGGTGATGCCGTTAAGACCATAGTGGGTAGCACGTGGTGTAGTAGCAAGATGGAGGTAATCAACGACCTTCTCGTTGATCAAATTGCAGCAGCTCCCTCCTTCGATGATGACCGTGAGTGTGGCTTCCCGAACCACACACTTGGTGTGAAAAATAGTCTCCCGTTGGTCGGCCGTAGGCGTTTCTTGAAGAGTTAGAACGCGCCGGTTGACCAAGCAAAGTGCATCGTCGAAGGAGTTGGGGTCGATGTCTATGTTGTCCTCATGAGACATATGAGCCGACTCCTCCACTTCGATTGAACTTGGGGGATTTTCAAGAGCTTCTTCCTCATAATAGTAGTCTCCAATGTCATTGAGCAACACCTTCTTCTTTTGGGGGCAATTCCTAGCGATGTGGTCGGTACTATTGCAGGTGAAGCAACGTTGCTCTCGAGCTTGAGCATTAGGAGATGGTGCGGCAACCCTTCGTGTTTGAACCTCAAATCCTGGCTTAGGTGAGTCGGAGACTCCCTTGGGCTGCGAGGAAGAGTTAGAAGAAAACTTAGAAGTGTGAGGAGAAGTAGGTGCAGGAACAAACCTTCGACCAAAAGATGATTGGCTTGACCTCTTCGCCTCCTGCTGTTGTTCATATAAGAGCTACGCTTTGTGACAAAGAGTGTTAATGTCTCTAAAGTTATGAATAGCCAAAGGATTACGAATAGAAACATTTAAACCAGCAAGAAACTGTCTACAAAGGGCTCTTTCAGTAAGAAAAACGTTCGCCTGGTGAGAGATTCTCTCAATCTCATCTCTAAACTCCATAGGTGTCCTAGTACCTTGGTGAAGGGTGGCTAATTTCAGCCTCATAGATTCGACATATTCCTCGGGTACGTGCCTCTTTTTCAAGAGGTAACGTAGTTGAGGCCATGTCTCTACTGGTTGCTTACCTTGCCTCCGACGGATGTCCCTTGTGCGAAACCACCATGAGCGAGCAAGGCCTGTAAGGTGAAGGGTTACTACCTCAAGTTTTTCCATCTCAGCATAACGAAGGTGGTCAAGGATGTAGTCGGTGTGCGTCTCCCAAGCGAGGTATGCCTCCGGATCATTGGCGCCATCAAAAGTGTCAAGCTTTACCTTAACGTCTCGACGTTGGGTGGCTTGATCATTGTTGTGATTCATATTGGGGCGACCAAAGTTGGGGCGAGGAATATCATCAAAGGCGTCATCGGCCTCCTGGAATGGGTCCTCAAGGAGGGGCATGCCATCAACATTCCTCTCGGTTCGCTGTCCTTCCCAATCGTCGAAGACCGGGTGGTCTCGAATGAGAGGCCGATGTGGTTGCTGTGGGGGAGGAGCGGTGGGATGACCCTCCTGGCGAGTTGTCTTGGCTGCAAAAACTTCATCATCGTCCTCGGTCTTGCCGAGAAATGGATTAGAACGATGTTTAGGAATAAAAATTGAGCTATCATCTAAATGACCCTTACCATGTCTCTTACCGGTCGATGAAGATGGCCCTTCTATATGAAATTCAGCAAGCTTCTTTTCCATCAATCCCATCAATATGCCGGTAAGTTGGGCGTTGTTGGCGGAGAGCATCGACTCCAACCGTTTCTCCACCGCTCCGCTAGCGGAATCAATGACGAAACGCATTTGCTCATCCGTAATAGCACCCGGTGGCGGGTGTGTGCCCGAGGTGGTAGACTTGTCGGAATTTTCATCCATGTTCCTATATGCAAAGTAACGACACAAGTAATCCGAACAAATAGGCAAAGAAACAAGCAATGCAAGTCTTTGATCCTATAAGTGATCGAAGTATTTGAAAACAAGCAAGCGAGGAAAACAAGGGCACTAAATTGACAATCTACCCTGGACACAGAACTTTGCAATGATGAAAGTAGCAAGATAACAATGCAAAATGCGAGAAATAGCCACAAAAAGAGTATGCAAGGAGATGCAATCGATGATAAGCGGCTAAATATGAAATTGCAAATAATAAGAGAATGCAATGAAGAATACAATGTGAAGCGCAAAAATTCAGCAACTAAGGAAAATAATACGAGCAACACAAGGGCTAAAAAGTGCACACACTCCGTCGACTATTATCCGACGGTTGCAACACGGCTCGGAGAAAGATGGGTGTGACCACGGCCCCGGTGTCGGCACGGCTCTAAATCACACAAATAAGGGTTCTTTGTGGAGCTTAAAACCTAATAGATCATCAATATATAGCAAAAGATGTAAACTAAACAAATGACCAAAGAAAGTGAGTTACTAACTCACATAAAAGCAAAAATAGCTCTCGACTTTTTCTGAATTTTTCTGATTTTTTTTTTTTTTTGGAACAAATGCCGATCAGACCCTAATGCAAACTTGCCTAACAGATGTTAATCAACAACATGAATTGCCGCATGCAACAGTAGACAAAACAAATAAAAATAAAATTAAGATGATCTAATTAGTAAGCTAAATTAACAAATTAGGATAAAGGCTTAACAAATTGGAAAAAATTAGGGTTTTTTTTGTGGTGCAAGATCATCGATCACAATTATCCAAGAACTCATTCATAGGCATGATATAGCAAAACAAAGCAATGAAACTTGCAACTAAGAACTCAATCATCTTCCAAGTTATAGATCCAACAAGCAAATCACCAACTAGTGCCAATTTTAGGGTTAAAAGATGCGAAAATTATAAGAAATATACCCAAATTAAATCGGCATAGGGGTTGAAAAAAAAATAGACACGAAATAGATCACTCAAATAAACGAATCAAGGCTTAAGACTTGCATAACCTTGGCTCTGATACAAAGTTGATGCGTTGTAATTCCCAACGACTCGAATTGTTCGGATCTTGCGACGTCTTAAGACTAATCTCGACTCGTTTGTGCGCGATATTGATCGATTCTCGATCAGCCGCTTGAATCCGCCCACTCGGCCCTGGGATCGGCCAACTAATTAACAAAGTGTTAAATGATGATCAACAATAGCGGCTTGACTTCCTCTTCCAAATTGTAATTGCAATGTAACGCAAATTGAGTTCACCGATGGACATAGAGTCAACAATGACGGCTAGACTAAATTTGCTAATTGAAATGATTTGGATCGGCAAAAATAGGAACAGGTGTGGATGAAAGAGCGTGAGAGAGCGTAGAGCGTATTAGGGTTGAACAAAGAAGAGAACGCTTAGCCAAACGCTCTTCTATTCAATTCAACGTAAAAATAAAAGAAGGCAAATACAACTTAAATAGGGTTTGATGGTGAATGAGAGTGACTCCTTGCAAAGGAACCCTAGCTCTCTCATTTATCTAAGATAATAAACTAATTAAATAAAATATAAATCCTACTAATTTTATCTATCTTAGAAACTAGCTAAAAATTGATAAAGAGCAAGGAGATAAAATATCTCCTCACATTTATTCCCTAAATAACTAACACTAAAGAAAATAAATAAATGTCTTAAAAAATAACAAGGGCATTTGGCCCTACCACAAATCATCAAGTCTCGCCCCTCATTAAGGTAGAATGGGGACGAAGACTAACCGTCGGTTGAACCTTGAGCATCGTGACCCATGAAGGTCGAAGCCCTTGGTCCACGGTAGCACCTAGACGAACAAGAAGAGCCTTGGTTGCATCTTGAATCATCTTGGCCCGAGCTCTAGTGATCGGAGCTCCGAATGGCACTCTCATCTTGTCGTCAATGTCGTCCGGAGTCATGGGACTTCTGGCGCTATCAGGAAGTACTATTAGACTTCAGTAGCGAAACAAATTCCTTAAAGTATAACTCAAGCGTTCTGGGCAATATGATGGATCGTAAGCAAGCACGACTCTCTGTTGTTCTTGACATTAAGGTTTTTGCTGATGCTTGTTTTATTCTTCATGAATGGACACATTTTCAGAATGTTTGGTTAATGGCTTAAGAATTGCTTATGTTATTTATATAGTACATGAGTAAATGCCAAAAAAAAAAGTAAAATAGAGAAACGATTGGAGTTAAAGCCGTAATTTTTTAGGAATTTTGATATTTATTTATCTATTTTAAAGAGTTTTTAGATGAGCCATTGCAGATGCTCTTACAAGTGAAACGAGTTAGATATTGTATTTGATTTGATTAATTGTTTAGGTTTGTACTAGAGATGTGCAAGCATTGTTGAATCTGCAGCTGAGTTGTTGTTGGGCTTTGTCCTAATGTGAGTGACATGGACTAAGACTTGATTGCTAATGGGCTTTACACCATTGTTCATGGGCTCTGAATCTGTATTCTCTATATTGAGTTTAAGATTTGTGATCATTTTTGGATAGTGCTAATTAAGATTTTGTGGTAATTTTGTGTTATCGTTGTATTATGTTTCAACGCTTTCTTTTATTTATTATTTCTATTAAGTTGTATGAAGCTTTTTTTTTCATTTATAAAATAATAATGCAGAAATTAAACGTGATTTTGAGAAAAGATTTAAGAAGGAACCAATCAATGAGAATATTCTCAACAACCTATTATGTCTCATTCAGCCAACAATTACAGCAGAAGATAACCTGGCGCTAATTCAGCATCCTTCTAATAGTGAAATAAAGTATACATTATTTACTATTTAGTATGGGATCCAACAAGTCCTCTAACCCAGGTGGCCTAACAACAGAGTTCTATAAAAACTGTTGGGACATTGTCGGCCCCTCAATTATCAAGGCTGTCAAAGGTTTCTTTCGCTCTGGGAAACTTTTAAAACAAAATAATCATACGTTTATCTCTTTGTTTCCTAAGTGTGATAACCCCTCCTCCACTAACCACTACAGACCCATCAGCTTATACTCCACACTGTACAAAGTAATATCCAAAATTTGAACTGAAAGACTAAAAAATACCATTGGAAAGCTAATCCACCCTCTTCAATGAGCCTTTGTATCTGATAGAGACATCCAGGATAATGTTCTTATTGCCCACGAAATCTTTCATTCATTCAAATCCCGCAAAGGTAGTGAAGACTGGCTAGCAATAAAACTAGATATGGAGAAAGTTTATGATAGGGTAGATTATAATTTCACACAAAAAATACTAGAAAAATTTGGCTTTCACCCGATCTTTGTAACCTGGGTCATGGAATGTGTGACAACTGTCTCATTCTCTGTTTTAGTTAACAACGGTCCTACCGACATGTTCCTACCCACTTGGGGTCTTCTTCAAGGTGATCCGCTATCCCCTTTCCTCTTTATTTTAGGAGCAGAAATCCTTTCTCGCAAACTTGCGCTGGATGCTAGCACCGCAAATAGTCCAAATGGATTTAGATATGGTAGAAATGGTTCGTGCATTCCATTTCTAGCGTTCGCAAACGATATCATTATTTTCTCAAAAGGCAGCGTATCTGCTAGCCTCAAAGTCAAATCCATTATTGACAATTATTGTAAAGTTTCGGGACAACGTGTAAATGATCACAAATCTAGTTTTCAAGCAACTAAAGGAATTTCGAACTCTAGGGTCTAGGAGCTTTCTAATTGTTTAAATATTACCAACGAAAACACTCTTGAAAAATATCTTGGTTGCCCGATAGTCAATGAGAGAGTGAATAAGGAAACCTTTGAAGAAATCATCTGTAAATCAAAGGAACAATTGAGTAAGTGCAAGGCGAGTGCTTTCTCAACATGGTTGTGCAATTCTCATTGGATCAAATTTGGCTTTGAAACTTCTCTATACAATGTAAAGTTTTATGCTACCATCCTCTGTTCACAATGAACTGGATCAAATTAATAGAAGGTTTTTCTGGAACAAGGATAATCAACACCACCCTCTTATTAGTTGTGATAGAATTTGTAGGCCAAAGAAATCCGGGGGAATGGGTTTGAGAAAATCTAAGGAAATGAATAAAGCACTCCAAATGAAATTACTATGGAAAATTTTAGCTGAACCTGATAATGCATGGGTAAAACTTGTTACTCATAAATATCTTGGTCTCGTAAACATTCTCAATTATCGAAAATAGGGCAATTCATCTTGGTAATGGTCAGAGCTTACCCCACTCATTGATAAATTCAAAACGAGGCTAATTTGGTCAATTAGAAATGGTAAATCGGTCAGATTTTGGACAGATAACTGGTTAACAACGTCTTCAATTCGCTCTAGACCGGATTGTCCTGACATCTCAAATCCCGACGAAAGTGTTAGCAACTATATCATAGGTGGTCAGTGGTGGCTTGAAAAGCTTCAGGTCACTCTTCTGTCTTCGATTGTCTACGAAATCTTAGATACGCCATTACCTACGAATCAATTTGAGGATCATCTCTATTGGTGGCCCGATCGGGAGGGGTGGTTTTTCACTTCGTCCGCTTACAAACTTGTTTCTTCACAAAATGTCATGGAAATGGATAGCAACACATGGATTTGGACTCTTAATACTCCGCCCAAAATTAAAAACTTTTTATGGAAAATCTCCCAAGAAGGACTCTCCACTACTGACCGGCTTAACCAACGATGTGTTTATGTTCCTTCTACTTGTTGTCTCTGCAACTCTGTTGTTGAAGACGACACTTATTTGCTTATTGAATGCCATTACATGAACTTGTTACGATCCTTCCCAACGAGTATTAGGACCAAAATTTCCAATCTGATTGGCCAATCACGTGATTTTAAGCATATCCTCAACTTTATTGGAAACACCTTTTCAATGAAGAATAAAGACAAACTTGCTTTTATTTGGTGGACTAAGTGGTACATTAGAAACCAATTCCTGTTTAGACAAGTTGACATCCCTCGCATATCAGTAACAAGTTATCTCATACAAACTCACATTGATAATTGGAAGAAAATACCAGTGTTCGATGATGTCCTGTATCCGATGGATTATCCTACTAAGCAAGCTACATCAGTGCAGGTCAAACAAAATCAAAAGACAAAAACCTCTTGGTGAAAACCTCCTGTAGGTTTTTACAAGCTTAATTTTGATGGTTCAACATTGCATAACTCAAATAGCTCCGATGGCATAATTATTCGGGATTGGTTGGGGAATCTGATTCACATTGGGTTTTGGCAACTTGGTTCACAAACTACACTTAAATCGGAAGCCCTTGCTCTTAAACTTGGGGTACAAAAAATTAGACAATTGCATATAGACAAAGTAAAAATTGAAGGTGATTCTCTTATAATAATAAATCATTTGAAAAACAGGCATAATTGCTTGTGGGAAATTAAATTGATCATGGCTGATATCAAAACCCTTATGTCGGTTGTGAAAGAAGTTTCTTACTTTCACATTCCCCGATGAGCAATAGAGTGACTGAGAAGGTTGCACACCTTAGTCACTCTGCCCGGGGTACCGACATCTCAAATAATCTAGATTTACCTGACTCATCCGTAAGGATGCTCTCTGGTAGAGTCTTCCCACCCGAAAATTTTCCTAATCAAGAAAAAAAATAATGGGAAGGGAAGAGGAGAGGTGAGATTCTAAAAAAAATAAGAAAAATTCCTATGTTTTTGGTTTTTATTAGGGAAACGACTGGAAAATTATTTTCATTTGAATGTAAAGTGCTGTTATCAATGGTTGAGCCTTTAACATTGATTCTTCCATCAAATTTCACTATTTTGGTGGGATTCATTTTCCTCTCCGTACTCACAAAATTTAGGTTTATTTTATCCAATAAAGATCTCCTATACTTACCACTCCTTAAAATCCGATGATATATCTCCAACCTTATCCACACCCAAGCTAATTACCTAGAGGTGATTCCAGTGCCTCTATGTTTTAATTGTTTCCAGACTACCGTACCCTTAGAAAGAGTCGCAATTGGGCAACCAGTCAGTCTCAGAGAGCCCATACGAAGAAATAGCAAATTTGAACAAATTTGTTTACTGAGTCAAAATAAAAGACCAAGCGAAGCATCCATGTATGTATGTAACCAGAAAAATTACCAACTACCAAGACAAAAGTTGCCATTGACACAAATGTGTTTTTATTTATTTACCAACAATTTTACAGCTTCCACCCCCATTCAACAATGGCTCCCTCCTATCTCCGCCACTGGTTATGCTGCCTTCTTGGCAGATCATACCGGTATCTTGTCATCGTCGAGTTCCTCTTCCTCTTCATATCTCTTCCTCTCAAAACAAATTCCTTAACTTTCAATTTCACCTCTTTCAATCAAAACAACCTGGGTGTCGATTTGCAGGTTGATGCGTCTGTTTCCAATTCCCAGATACAGCTTACCAAAGCCCTGATAGGTGATACCATCTTTGGAAGCTATGGTAGAGCATTGTACCCGAAAGCTATCCAACTATGGGAGGCGGCTACCCCTAAAACGGCTAAAAGGCTGACTGATTTTACAACCAATTTCACCTTCAAAGTAGCTCAGGCTTCGTCCGGCAGTTATGGGGACGGACTTGCGTTTCTCCTTGTCCCGGAGAACACCCAGACCCCAAAGGATTCCAGTGGTGGCTGTCTTGCCTTGTTTAGCAACGATGTAAACCACACCAGCTGTGTCCTAAATCAAACGCTTGTAGCCATTGAATTTGACACATTCCAAAACTACTGGGATCCGACTCCTACGGATCACATAGGCATTGATGTGAATTCAATATACTCATCAACTTATGTTAATGTGTCTATTGACTCTGCTGGTCTGAAGAACAAGACCTCGCAAGCCTTCGTATCTTACAATTCTACAACAAAGAACTTAAGTGTCTTTGTTAGTATCAATGGAAGTTATAATGTCTCCCTTTCACACACCATTGATTTGAGTACTGTTTTGCCAGAAAGGGTCCAAGTTGGCTTCTCTGCTGCAACAGGAATTAGTACTGAACTTCACCAGATTCTGACTTGGAGCTTCAACTCAACCTTGGAAGATAGTGTTGCTCCTAGTCCCAGCCCGACTCTGCAACAAGGTGGAGCTCAAGGAAGACGGTCTAAAAGCAAGGGAGGATTGATGGCGGGCGTAGGAGTGGGTATCTTTCTGATTCTAATTTTCGGAATAGCCATTGTTTGGTTCATATTGAGCAGGAAGAGCCCAATAGAGGAAAACATTGAAGCTGATCAGTTTGATATTGATGAAGATTTTGATGAGGAAGCAGGGCCCAAAAGGTTTGCTTACTCGGAACTTTCCCAAGCGACCAACAATTTTTCCCTTGAAGGAAAGCTGGGAGAAGGCGGATTTGGCGGTGTTTATAAGGGTGTTTTAATAGGTTCTGGAAGCAGGGAAATTGCAGTCAAGAAAATCAAAAGCGGATCAACGCAAGGTAAAAAGGAGTATATCTCAGAAGTGAAGATCATTAGCAAGCTTAGACATAGGAACTTGGTCCAACTCTTAGGTTGGTGCCATGGCCATGGAGAGTTACTCCTTGTCTACGAGTTCATGCCTAACGGAAGCCTAGACTTCCATCTCTTTAGCCGCAAATTAGCCTTGCTACCTTGGCCAACAAGGTACAAAATCGCTTGTGGTTTGGCTTCAGCACTGCTCTACCTTCACGAGGATTGGGAACAATCTGTGGTTCATCGGGACATCAAATCAAGTAATGTCATGCTTGACTTGAACTTCAATCCAAAGCTAGGTGACTTCGGCCTGGCAAGATTCGCTGATCATGATGCTGGCATGCAAACCACACTCCCAGCTGGCACGCCAGGTTACATGGCTCCAGAATGCCTTTTGACTGGGAAAGCAAGCAAAGAGTCGGATGTCTACAGTTTTGGGATTGTCGCCCTTGAAATTGCTTGTGGAAGGAGGGTGATTGAGGTAAAGGAAGAAGCTAACAGAGTGAATCTAGTTGAGTGGGTTTGGGATCTTTACGGAAAAGGGCTCATCCTAGAAGCAGTAGATAACGGCCTAGAAGGGGATTTTGATGAGGAACAAGTGAAATGCTTGATGGTGGTCGGGTTGTGGTGTGCCCATCCAGATGTTAGCTATCGACCATCAATGAAGCAGGCCATAGCCGCCATAAACTTTGAAACTCCTCTACCGAGCCTGCCACCACAACTTCCAGTGCCTATCTATGTTGCACCTGGTATGAATGCATTTCTTTTTTCTTCATCGTCCAACATGACAGAAGGGAATTATCCACACACTTCAAGCAGCAGTATCAGCACATCTACAACTAGTTCTTCTCAGCAATCTGAGAAAGGCACGTATCCTCTCCTGGGAGCCAAATGAACGCCACATCCAATCTGTTTGTGTATCGATGATAAGTTTCTGATCTACAATGCTTTCTTCGTGTAATAATGGCTATTAGTTTATTACTATTATAGCAAGCAATCTCAAAATCTGAAAACAAAATAGTTATGTTGTTCCCTATTTTCCCCAATCTCTACCCGCCAAAATTTACTTGTTTCGAGCATCAAATTTCTCATTCTCATGCATAGGTTTCTCAATATGTCTATGTTTATGAAATGATTGTTTATATTTATGAAATGATTGTATGATAAACGGACACAAAAGATTATATGTTTTTATTAAAAAAAAATCAATCGGATAAGAATTATAAAACAAATGAATTGATTAATTATTTATCTAAAAAAAGTGATTTGATTTATAATAATTAATAAATTAATTATGAAAAACATTTAATTATAACTAATGTGCCTATATTAAAGGAGAAGGTGCCACATGGCTTAGGTGACTTCTCCTTTAGTATATAAAGTATTGATTAATTCTTCTTAATTTCTCTCTATATTTTTTCTTCCTATCAACTATTTCATTAAAAAATGTCATATTTATTTTTAAATTATACATTTAACTTTTTCCTTCAATATTGTTTTAAAAGTAATTCTTCATAATTTTTTTCTATATTTTTTGTTTCTTTTTTTTTTTTTGTTACTCTCAACTATTTAAATACAAAAAAACATTAAAAAATCACAATTCTAATGTTTTTTTCAATATTTTTTTTAAAAAAATCTTCTTAATAAGTATATAAAAAAAAAATTCATGAGATTTTTTTAGCACCCCTTCCCACTCATTCTCTGCTACGCATCCATGTAAATCAACTAACGGAGAAAGTGGGCTATATCACCTTGCAGAGGCGTTCATCTCATTCTCCCCTTCCCTCTCATGCCGTCTTCTTGGCCGTTGTCTCCTCCCCGTAGTCCTTTGGGCGTCCCTAATGATTCGGGTGGAGGGTGTCTTGCCTTGTTTAGCAAAGATCAAAACCACACCACCTGTATCCAAAATCAAACAATTGTAGCCATTGAGTTTGACGCCTTCCGAAACCCATGGGATCCAACTTCTTGGGATCACATAGGCATTGATGTAAACTCAATAGTATCAACGGCTTATGTCAGTGTGCCGGTTGGCCTAATGAACAAGACCGCCCAACCCTTCATATCATACAATTACACAGCAAAGATCCTAAGTTTCAGCCTGAGTATGCATACGTTGCCAGCAAGTGTACAGGTTGGCTTCTCGGCTTCAACAGGTGCATATGTTGAACTTCACAGAATTCTAGCCTCTGTTGCCTGTTGAGAGCCAAACAAATGCCAAATTCGATCTCTCTTGATTTTGGGGTTTTTTGTTTATTGTTGTGATAAGTTTGAATTCATTGGTAAGATAGAACTCCCTCCTACAGACATATTTTAAAATTTTAAAAATATATATAAAATATTAACTCTTTTTTTTACAATTTAATACAGTACATATTAGTAACAAATGTTAAAATTATTTTAAAAAATTACTAGGTGCCAAAAAGTTAAATGTCTTGAAACTTCTCTACCTAGTCTACCACCACAAACTCCACTGCCTATATATATGTCTGAAAATGGAATTTTGGGATTAATCCCAAAATACATGAACAAACACAATCACCGGCTTCCTTGTTTACTATTTAAAAACACTAACAATGTTTCACTCCTTTTCTACTTTCTTTGTAAAATGAGTGATGATAGTGTGTAAACCGGTTTTGTATTTATATTTATATCTGAACCGGGTTTATTCCCATTGATTGTTAATGATATCACGTGACTAGCACGTGACATCTTCGGCTATAAGAGGCGTTGTCTTCCTCTTTGCCCAATTTACTTCTTCACTTCTTTCGGTTATAACAAACTCCAGATTCTCAATACAAGTTGTTCGTTCATGGATTCCGCTCGTTCTTGATTGTGTTCTAGAATTCAATTGACGAATTCTGAAATGGTATCAGAGCTCTCGAAGCTCATCTAAAGTCTGTAATTTCCGCATTTGTTTTTCTAAAGTTTTTTTTGAGTTTCTTGATCAGTCATGGATGGTGAAGAAGTAGCTCATGTGGATCTGATTCAAATCGATGCGAATGATGTGTTGTTCTTGCACCATTCGGATCATCCAAGTTACAATCTATCAACTCATCTGCTAAACGAAACCAATTACAACCATTGGAGGCGCGCGGTTGAAGTGTCATTGGTTGCTAAGAACAAGATCGGTCTTGTTGATGGATCTTTCCAGATTCCGGCGGAAACGTCGCCTCGCTACATTCATTGGAGGAGATGCAACGGAATGATGGTTGCGTGGCTACTGCACTCAGTTGAGAAAGAAATTGCTGAAACATTGCTGTATTTTCGAACTGCGAAAGATATCTGGGATGAGCTAAAGATGCGATTTGGTTCTCCAAATAGCACTCGGTTGTATCAGGTTCAGAAGGAGATGTTCAACATTTCTTTGAATGGTTCTTCTATTACCTCTTATTTTTCGAAATTCAAGAAACTGTGGGATGAGTACATGGATTTGATTGATGCTCCTGTCTGTGTTTCTTGTGGAACTGCAAATCCAGTATCTCGTTCTTTTGCTAATCAACAGGTTATTCAGTTTCTTGTGGGTTTGCCTGACACTTATAACAGTGTTCGGACAAATATTTTGTTGATCAAGCCTTCTCCTAACATTGCTGATGTGTATAGAATGTTGCTTGATGAAGAAGCTCAGAGAGGATTGAACAATTCAAGTGTGATTGGTGATAGCACTGCTGCTTTTAATGCTTTTCAAAGGTCTGGAAATCAGAATGGGTCTCAATCTGGCAATTCTCAGTTTGGAAAGAACAATGGCCAGAAGTGGAACTCAGGCAATCAGGGTGGCAGCCAGCAAACTCAGACTGGTGGCCAGCAATCTCAGGGTGGTCGTAAAGGAAAAGGGAATTATTTTTGTGAGCATTGCAAGATGTCTGGACATTCTATGAGTAGGTGTTTCAAACTGAATGGGTATCCTCCCAATTTCAAGGGAGACAAGTCCAAAAGGTTTGCTTCTAATGTGACTGTTGAGGGAGATGCTCAAGAACCTGTTCCCACATTAACTAAGGGTCAGTATGATCAGATTCTTGCTTTCCTGAGCAAGCAAAGTTCTGGTGATGACAACAATATGGTGGCAGGTACTACATTGTGTTTTAGTGTTCTTGGGAATGATCATAGTTGGGTCATAGATAGTGGGGCAACCCATCATATTTGTCCTACTTTATCCATGTTTCATTATCATAAGTCTTTTACTTTACCAAGCTATATTACAGTACCCAATGGCCAGCAGTCAAAGATATGCAATATTGGTTCTATTATGTTGCAAAATAAGATAGTTTTGCATAATGTATTACATGTCCCTGAGTTTGCATATAATTTGTTGTCTGTGAAAAAGTTTGTGAGTGATTTAAATGCTTATATGTTATTTACTCCATCTCAATGTTTGATACAGGACCCTTCAATGAACAAGCCACTGGTGCTTGGTGAAGTGTCAAAGGGCTTGTATCTCACATCTATAGGGAGCAATGTTGATATTGACATAGATGCATTTGCTGTTCTGTCTTCTGCTTTACATGATACCAAGTTTATGAACTGTAATAGTGCTCGTGCTGTATCTTTAGAACTTTGGCATTGTAGACTTGGACATGTTCCATTTGATCAGTTGTTTCACTTTCAGTTTTTGCAGAGTCTTGTAAGACATAAGAAACACCATGTTTGTAAAGTCTGTCCCAAGGCTAGACAGCACAGGTGTTCATTTCCTGATAGTTCAATAAAATCTTTGGTTTGTTTTGAAATGATTCATGTGGACATATGGGGACCTTACAGTGTTCCTACTCATAATGGCTACAAGTATTTTTTGACTATTGTAGATGATTATTCTCGAGCCACCTGGACTCATCTCATTGCTTCTAAGTGTAATGCCTTTACTGTTTTAAGATCTTTCATTGCTTTTGTGGCTAACCAGTTTGGTGCAAAGATTAAAATTATAAGATCTGACAATGGAATGGAGTTTTGCAGCAATGAGGCTCAGAAGTTTTATCTTGACAATGGGATTATTCATCAAACTACATGTGCATATACTCCACAGCAGAATGGTGTTGTTGAGAGGAAGCATAAACATTTGCTTGAGACTGCCCGTGCTCTCTTATTTCAATCTCATCTTCCCATACAATATTGGGGAGAATGTGTGTTAACTGCAACTTTTCTTATAAACAGGTTTCCTTTATCTTCCATACAGTATAGAACTCCTTATGAAATTTTGTTCAACAAATCTCCCGATTATAATATGTTGAGATCTTTTGGTTGCTTGTGTTTTGTCAGTACTAATAAGCATAACAGATTAAAGTTTGACTCCAGGAGCACTCCATGTATCTTTGTGGGATATCCTCATGGAACTAAAGGTTACAAAGTCCTGGACTTGAGATCTCACAAGATCTTTGTGTCTAGAGATGTGCAGTTTCATGAGCTCCAGTTTCCTTTGCATAAAGTTGACTTTGAGAAAGGCATTCCTTTACCAAATGTTATGCCTAATTGTTCTGACTCTATATTTTTCCCTGACAGTGAAATAATTGATGAAAATGATCTTCACATCAATGATATTGCTGTTAACTCTGACCAAGACATTTCTGTACACAGTCAATCTTCTAACAACACTCCAGGTGCTGGGAATGAAGAACCTGTCATACAAGAGCTCAGGAGATCATCTAGAATTTCTAGACAACCTCCTCATCTCCAAGATTATATTTGTAATTTTGGATCAAATTTTGAGTTATTTCCACTATTCTCTGGTTTCACAGATTCTTTTTTACCTACTGATCATTTTCAGTTCATGTGCAATTCTGTTTCCATTCATGACACAGTTGATCTAAGTGAGCCTAAGTCCTTTGCAAGAGCCTCTAAGAATCCAAACTGGATTGATGCAATGAACAAAGAGGTAATGGCTTTACAGTCTAACAATACATGGGTATTAACTGATCTTCCTACGGGTAAGAAAGCAATAGGTTGCAAATGGGTATACAAGATAAAGCTAAAAGCAGATGGATCAATTGAAAGATTCAAAGCACGGTTAGTAGCCAAGGGTTACAACCAACAGTATGGCATTGATTATGAGGAAACATTCTCACCTGTGGTAAAGATGTCCACTGTAAGAGTTATTCTGTCTCTTGCTTTGAATAAAGGTTGGGATATTTACCAATTAGATGTTAATAATGCCTTCTTGCATGGTGACTTACATGAAGAAGTATATATGACTATGCCTCAAGGAGTACCTAATCTTGACAATAAAGTTTGCTTGCTGAAAAAATCTCTATATGGTTTAAAACAAGCATCAAGACAATGGTTTAACAAGTTATACACTACTTTGATTGAATTTGGCTTTGTTCAGTCCAAATTTGATCCATCTTTGTTTATATCTCATCAAAATGATCATCTAACAGTGGTTGGTGTATATGTAGATGACATTATTGTTACAGGATCTGATCTATCTCAGGTTACTGGTCTCAAGAAGCATCTTCATGAGCTGTTCAGCATAAAAGACTTGGGGAAATTGAATTACTTCTTAGGCATAGAAGTAATTCATTCAAAGGACTCTCTGATCTTAAGCCAAAAGAAATTTTGCCAGGAAATCATCAAGGAAGCAAATATTGAAGATCAAAGACCTTGTGTCACACCTTTGCCTTTAAATTTCAAGCTTCATTCATCTGATTTGCAAAATTTAATTTCTGATCCTACAACTTATAGAAGTATTGTTGGGAAACTGAGTTACTTAACAAATACCAGGCCAGATATCTCTTTTTCTGTCCAGGTATTAAGCCAGTTTCTCAAGAATCCAGACATCAATCATCAAGAGGCTTTACATCACCTATTGAGATATGTCAAAGGGACAGTACACTATGGAATTCGATTACAGAAAGGATCTTCCATCAAATTACAAGCATTTTCAGACTTTGACTGGGCCTCTTGCCCGATCTCCAGAAAGTCAGTCACAGGTTATGTAGTCCTATATGGTGACAATCCCATCACTTGGAAGTCTAAGAAGCAACCCACAGTATCTCGAAGCTCGTCTGAAGCAGAGTACAGATCAATGAGCCAAGCTGCAGCTGAAGTTACTTGGCTTGTCAACATTCTACAGGAGCTTGGAGAGACGAAATTGACACCAGTAACTCTACATTGCGACAACAAATCGGCGATTCAAATCGCCAGAAACCCTGTGTTTCATGAGAGGACGAAACACATAGAAATCGACTGCCATTTTACAAGGGAAAAAGTGATGGAAGGCCTTCTCCAACTCACATACCTCCCCACACAAAACCAATTGGCAGACGTCTTGACGAAGATCCTCCCGGCGACACACCACAAAGAGCTGCTCGGCAAACTGGGAATGCACCTCGAAGCTCCATCTCCAGTTTGAGGGGGGATGATAGTGTGTAAACCGGTTTTGTATTTATATTTATATCTGAACCGGGTTTATTCCCATTGATTGTTAATGATATCACGTGACTAGCACGTGACATCTTCGGCTATAAGAGGCGTTGTCTTCCTCTTTGCCCAATTTACTTCTTCACTTCTTTCGGTTATAACAAACTCCAGATTCTCAATACAAGTTGTTCGTTCATGGATTCCGCTCGTTCTTGATTGTGTTCTAGAATTCAATTGACGAATTCTGAAAAGTGACGGTAAAGTACAAAGATGCCTAAAAATCCTTGTAGCCTTAAAAAAATAAATTACACTCCGTATTTGTATTTCCTTGCAAATAAATTTTTTCTATTATGGTGACGAACTACTTTTATTATTATCTACACACCAGAAAGAAAAAATTATCAGCAGTGAACCTGCAAATAAGGTTGAATCACTGCAAAAGATTGATGAAAATTCTATGTTCAACTGAACTCATTACAACAAAAGATATATTGCAGAAGTATACAGAAGCTTCTGAATGTAACATGCACTAAAAATCTGCTATGTACATCTTCTGCAATGCCTATCAACCCTAACGGCTAGTACTGTGAATAAAATCTTATATTGCAATCCCTAATGTATTTTCTTGGCAATATAGTCAGAACAAATACATAACATAGTTCTGAACTTGAGTAGGTTCACTAATTTGCATTGAATGTGATTGAATTGCAAATAAGGTAATGTTAGACAAATTTTTTTTATTGCTGTTTATACCTTATTTTTTTCCCTAACATGCCCAGGAAAATATACTGAAAATTTAACAATTGTAAAAAGGGGTGTTTGAAATCAAACCTTTGGCACCAAAAACTCATCTACAAATGAGGGTGCTCCGGCCATAGGCTCTTCACGCTTGTTCCTCCTCCTACCCTTACTCTTCAGTTGTGCTTTCCTCTTCTTTGCTTCAGTTCCTTGTTCTTCAGCGTCCATGGAATTCCCTGATGATTTTGATAGCCTCGATTTCCCCTCATTTCCTGCAGTTCCCGATTCTTTAGCATCCATGGAATTCCTTAGTGATTTTGATAGCCTTGACTTCCTCTCCTATCCTACAGTTCCCAGTTCTTCAGCGTCCATGGAATTCTCTTATGATTTTGATAGCCTTGACTTTGATGCAGATTTGAGCACCCCAACTCACAATGTCAATCCTACCATCAACCAAAACCCGCCTCTCAACTGCCTTGGTGGTGCTGAGCAGATCCCCGGGCATGTTGATGGCGCCAATGTTGATGAACAGGTGGCTCTGACCATCCCAAGGGGCCCTGTTAGCCACTCTTCACAGCTTGATAACATTGATTCAGGTTCGAGCACCCACGCTCAGAATGACAACAATGGTTCTCTTTTGATTCACAATGTCAGTCCTACCATCAACCAAAACTCCCCTCTAAACTGCCTTGGTGGTGCTGAGCAGACTCCCGGGCGTGATGATGTCATTGTCAATCGTGATGAACAGATGGCTCTGACCATCCCAAGGGTCCCCCTTAGCCCCCCTCCACGGCTTCTTCATCAAGTGCTTTCTGAGGGTCAGTTTGTGAGGGTTGAACTCAGCAATCCTCCAGCTGAACAACCACCCTTCACATCTTCAGCTCGATCCGATAAACCAACAACATATGTTGTTGATCCTAGAGCACCTGCTGATGGTGATGCCAGAATGGTCCCAATAACTCAAACCCTTAAGATGGTAAGGATGTCACCAAGGCGAAGACCAACCAAAAATGGCAATCGCCGCAAACCTCAAAGTACCAGCCGCCGTCCTGAGTGGCGGGCAGTATTTAATTTGGCAGGACCAAATCCTAAAGCATTCACCACCTCTCGCAGTTCTGGCCTCAGTATTCGTTCAGCTGAGTGGCGAGCAGTGTTTCATCTGGAGGGACCCAATGCTAAAACATTCATCACCTCTCGCAGCTCTGGTCTCAGCATTCGTGACAAAGCTCGTTCAAGCTAGAACCTCCCATCAAATGCGAAAAAATAATAATATGAGAATCAAAGAGGTCTCCCTGCCAAAGATGTGCCTCCCATATAGCTAAAGAGGAAGAAGCATGAGGGAATGTCTTATTCTGAAGAAGAGAGCTACTAGGTTTCCTTACTCATCTTTCTCTTTTTTCATCTTTTTTTTTTAATCTTTTCTCTCTATGCTATGCATTGTGAACTATGCGTTGTGAACTATGTGTTGTTGTTGTTGCTATGCATTGTGAACTATGCTTCCTCAGTTTAACAGCAGTTTATGTTTGATAAATATCAATGTTTTGTATTGTGTGGTATGATGCCCGACTTGCAACTGAATCAGCGATGATAAAATTAATCAATCTTACCATGGATTTTTCAAATAAAAGAATGAGAAGCTTGGTCCCTTCTACTACTCTTCCATTCATGTAAGCGGTCAAAAGGAATCAGTGATTAGAAGCAACAAAAACAAGCCAGCAGTCAACCATACATTTGACTCACAGTACGAGAGAATGGAGAAGTTGTACCAATAAACTTATCCTGTTTTGCCCATCAAGGAAAAAGAATGAAAAAAAGGGAGACGAAAATGGTGTTGTATGCAAATGAAGAGAGATTTTCAACAATTAGAAGTAGATCTTTCCCTCCATAAAATGGAATGATGTCGAATGCATGGTAACTGATCAATGGAGAAGAACTCTTTTTTTATGGAAAGATATTATAAGAATAGGTAAACAAAGAAGAGAAGCCAAACGTCAAAAAAGAAGAGACCTAATAGTATTAAGTAGTTCTCTCATTAGAGTGAATCGTTGTCAACATCCTTCAAAAGTATGGTATTGGCAGAAGCCCTCCAGAATTTGAAGATGTTATCCTGAGAAGATCTAAAGATAACTGTTAGTTTTTCTAGTTAACCATCTCTTTTTTCTTTTGACAGGGAGAGCGATTGGTTGTTGCCTGTTGGGATGGGAACAGAAAGGTCTGTGTTTTTTGGGTGGCATTTTCAAAATAAGTGGATGAGAATCTCAATAGTACAGTAGCCAGTGCAACTCAGCTCTTGCTATACACAGCTCATGACAGATGAATATGTTGGGGTCCAACATGCACATAAATATCATAAATACGTGTAAAACAAATCTAGCAGAGGAAATGAGGAAAGGAACTTACCTTCTACTTGACTTTCCGTCTACGTCACAGACCAAATAAATCAGATAAAAGCCGGTGGAAAGTGGATTTTGTTCCGGATAAGAGAAAATAAATATTGAGCTAATAATTGCATGACAGAAACAGAATACTGGGATCAAACACGACAGGATTATGGAATTTGAATCACTTTCAAGCATAGGAACAATTTTCATATTGTACCAATGGAGTATTCAGCTGATGTGTAACTCAATATAACCTCAAAATTTTAATATAACTGGATATGGAATGGCAGAAACTGCACCAACATCATGCATTAAATTTACTATTCTGAAAATTACAGAAACGACAAAAAAATTATCCGAAAAAACCCCTTGCGTGCAACGGAAGAAACTATTTTAACATTGAGTTATAGATTTAGTTGCTAGTGCTTCATTCCACCTTATGCATTAAACAGTATGATTAAATGTGTGTTGGCTTCCGAGTTTGGCTCCTATATATCGACGAAATAAAAATGGGAGCCAACAGAAGAGAAAGCAAACAATAAAAGTTATATGTCTGAAAAGAATTCAAATATTAGCCCTCGACAGAGGGGTTCACTGTGGTACACTGCTCCAGACTGGAGGATGGAACTACAGCATGTTGATGACATATCATTCCCTCAGGGTTTTGAGCTGATGCTTGAACAAAAGCTTAAGAGAACGACACATAGCAGTGTCAAAGTTAATATTTTTCCCCTTTCATTTTATGGCATGGGGGTGACAGTAGGGAGTGGCCGAGTGGGCAAGGAAGATAGGCTTTCCAAATTTTCAAGTGTTGAATAAAAAATTAACAGTCTTCAAAATTCATGTTTGCCAGTGCATCTCAGCTACTGTAAAGGGTCACCCACGCTTTTTCATAGTGTAATTTGTGTATACGATCTTTAATTTATATGATTACTGAAAATAGATATCTTTGCACCAAAGCATTTCAATGGGATTTAACTTGCACGTAGATCAGTTTCAGAATAATGGAAGAGCAACATACATAGATCAAACAAAGGAAATGATAAGAAAACTAAACCTCTGACTGAACTTCAATCAGAGGCAGAAAAAAAATGATTCAGGTTTGAGTGTGTACCAAGTTCCTGCAGACAGCCTAACTGAAATAGATAGTTCATAACTGCACAGCAAAAACTTGATATTCAACACACTGCAGGAAATTAGAACCTGTAACACTTCTAGAGTAGGGCTGGTTTGACGATTGAGAGAATAGATAAGTTACCTGATAAGGAATTCAGTTAAACTCGGCAACCATACCCCGACTTTCTGTGTTCTGTTCAGTTAGGAAAAAAATAAGGAATCAACAAAGCCTCGCGAGTAATAGAAGTAAATCTTTCAACAATGAGTAATAGCCTTCCCTTCACGGATTTGGGTGTGTTTGCAAACATACAACAACCTTACATTGTATAACCACATTAACGGTAAAACCGTTATTTTATTACCGTATAAATCCGTTTACATTAAAAGCTGTGTTACCAGGCACCCAAAATGGCATGAGCTAATTAGCTTTACTTCAGAATATTTTCAGACCACTCCTGTGCATCAGCACATATGGAATGCCGTTATGATAAGAAATGTGGAGACTGAACGCATTTTACATAAAAAGTAAATGATGAACATTTTACCTGTGAACCTATACATAACTATGCAAAGCATCGACTACCATAACAGAAATCCATTCTACTTTCAGATGTCCGTGACAAACCGTGACTTGTACTCCAGAAGTCCAATGAATTAACGAAGTTGTAGTCATGTTCAACGTTTGCTGCTCACTAAACAGCCTACAGTTGGTTTCATACTATGTACCCCTTCAACTCTTGTGTTTGATAACAAAATTACATTAATCTATTGTTCTTCACCAAAGCTAAACTTTAGATTGCAGGAATCAAAACCGTTTACCATCCACAAGAAACTGACGGAAGGAGAGGAAGCATCATCTATTCAACAGGTTCCATTGCCTTTATTCTTTGATGATGAGATACTAAATAATGTAACCATGTAATTAAATCAACAAAAATGTGCTAGTAAACGGCTATCTTCTATTTATGGGCGGAAAAGCATGCAAGCCTGTTGATGGAAAGCATTCTATTGGGCCTTTACCAAGACTTCATCAATATTGAATCCACTTTCAGGATTCGGTATCAGGTGTCTATTTAGCAACACTTCACTTTTTTGTAACAGCAAAATCTGGGGCAAGCGTGGGTGCTTAGCTTAAGAAAAGCAAAGCCCTAAATCACACTAAATGTATGGCTCAATCCAATAGCTAATTTAGTGCATGATAGTGGATGGTTGAAGATGTTGAAGTATCTAGTACTTCACTCATGTCTCTTCCTCATACCACATTATATTTTTCTGAACATCCGGTATCAGGTATCACCAATACCAACAGCATGCCAAACAACAAGCATTTCCATACCCAAACCAGCTTATACCGATGCCTGCGTTAATACAAAAGGGCCCTTAATTTGACCCCAAACTCCATCAACTTTCCATTCATTCCCATCCTAGAACCCCAGTTTCTGTAATTTCTTCACACTGAACATAGAAACATCCATTAATTACTAACCTATTAGGTGTTCTGATGTAGCCATGTAGTGTAGATCTTTCAAGTTGGACTTGGCAAGTATCCAGTGCCAGTTTTGTGATCTGTTTCACATCTTTGCAGACAAGGTTCTTTCCGAATAGAGAAAAAAGAAGAACCCCGTGAAAACCATCAAAATCAAAGGGTTTCGTTAGACAGAGAGATGCACCAAGGATTCTGACCAAAAAAAGAGATGCACCAAGGGATTGAAGTTCGAAATGAAAGCAGTACGAGGTTCTTGGGGGGATTCAGAAGATTATAGAACTTGAAAGTAGCCATTGACGAGGTTACCTGACGAGCTGAAGCCAATGTAGTGGATGAACAGTGAACTGGCGAGCGATTTTACCCTGCGCATGAGAATCATTGCTTTCGTGCAACCGCCATCGGAGATATTGTGGGTATTTCCGACACGAACCGGAATTGGTAGAGGAAGACAAATCTTCTTCTTCTATTTTTTGGATAAATTACAAAAAACTACCCTTAAAATAGCTTAGTTTTCACAAACCACCCTTAAACTAAAAGTTTACAGAAAATCACCCATAAATTTATCTTTCTTTCAAAAAACTACCCATGAGCCTTTTTATACTTCAGTAGTTCTAAAAAGTTATACAAAAAAATGTTAAAGTTTTCATATTTTCTTAAACGTTTTGGTTAATTTTATAATTTATTATATAATTATGTAATACTGAATATATCAAATGTGATAATTTAAAATTTTAAAATACTTTTTACATATAAAAATGGTTATGGGTGTATTTTTGTTTGTTTTCTTAATAATTGTGTAGATTTCTAAAATAATAATTTTTAATTAACGGATGGAATATCATTTTCATCTTTTAGCAATTCTTTTGATGAGGTGGATATAAATGTCGCATTTTGCTCCCTCTCCACTAGAAAATAGGTATACTTGAAATACCAGTATAATATATCTCAATGTACATGAGTGTTTGGATAATGATATCCACTGTTGTTATTGGTTGAATTAACTTTTGTGTTATTTATGAGATTATGGGTTCGTATGGGACGGGGTTAATAAACTGACTAAAATTATAAACAGGGTAAAAATTTATAAACTGTTGGTAAAAGTAGTTAAAATTTTATGAAAAAATATAAACTCCGTATGGGACGAAAAACAGTTTATTTGTAAAAAGTGGGGTTTATTTGGTTGTTATTAGGGATATACTTGTCTTTTCAAAACAAATAAACCCCCAAAACCCAAAATAAGCAGCAAAAACAAGCTTATTTTTTAACCCCCCATTTTAACTATAAACTAGCTACAATTAATTACCATACCCAACTTATAATTTAAACTACCTACTTCTACTACTTTTTTAGTAGTTGAAAATGCAACCATACACACCCTATCTCTCGCTTCCATCATTTCCCATTATGAAAAGTACATGGAGGTTGTGGTGGGGGATAGAGTTTGGTCGTTAGGGTTGAAAATAACCTCTAGATATCGGATCTGCTCGCTCAACCTGCATAATTTTACGGATGAAAACCCGCAACAAAGTGGGTGCATGATGGGTAGTGTGGATGCGGGTGATTATCCGTTGCAATAGTCCACCCACTAACTCGCTACATTTTAATTTTTCTTGATAAGCAACCCGCTCCATTCATCTGCCCATGCAGTTAACCTTAAAACCATATGTGTGTGTTTACTATTTTACGCTTTCCATATAAAGTCTTTAAAGTCCAAACCCTAATCTTTAGTCTTGAGTAACATATTATTGTGATGTACGACACATATTCGACTCCCACATACTCATATTTTCAGTACTTGTAAATTAAAATTCAAGCTTTTATTCATCTTTCAATTTTATTAAAAAATATCATAACTATATTTATTTAACCCATTGTGCACCTGCTCCATCTGCATGGGTCAAAATCGTTGGACGAGGGTAAAAAAGTTTACAGATGATGGGGGAAACGGGTGAAGCTATTTACACCCCCCTTTCCACTCACAGGGATGGTGGAAGGGTCCTATTATAAGGATGCAGAGGAGAAGCATGGAAAACGAAAAAATGTGTAGAAGGGTAATGAAGATTGATTTGACTATTAAAGATGAAAAAAATAACATCAATTGGGTTCATAGTGATGATACGATTAACATTAAGGAACCGAGAAACAAAACTCTCTATTTATTTTTAAGTGACTTTTTTATTTGTAAGTTTTATTAAGCATGATAAAAATTGTTTAAAATATATAAATTTGTACGAAAATTAATCTTGTAAAATAAGTAACATTTTTTAGTAATAAGTGATATATTTCGAGGTTATCGGGACTATTCGTTAGTCGATAGCAAGTAGTGCTAACTTATTAAATTATTTATGGAAAATTATTCAATTATTAATAAGTGATGTTGAAACACATTAATATTCCTAATATAAAATATGATTTTTCTAATATGTATCCTAAAGACATGCATAGTCATTATATTGGAATAAATTATTTATATATTTACATATACTATTTTTTAAATAGAATTTTAAAGATTTATCAATTGAGATTTATAAAAAAATTACAATATAATTACTTAACTTATGTTTCTAAAATTATCGATTAAAAAGACCGAAAAATTATATTATGGTTGTAACTTGTAAAGTAATGAGGTCATACTTGTTTTGTTTTATTAACAAATCTCAATTTCACACGTCATGTGAAATATACAACATACCATATGCGTGCATTTTAAACATCAATAATCAATTTCATAAACAAAAATCAATAATCAATATATTGAATTATACGAAGCAATACAAATGTTTTACCGTATAAGTTTTATTTGAGCAATCAAACCCTTCTAAAATTGAAGATAATCACTTTAATATATACTTTTTTTACTAAAGATCTTAATGAAATATACTATTATACAATTGATTGACAATATAAAATATACTAATCAAATACTTTTTATAATTTGATTAAACACATCAAAATTCAAACATACCACATTCTCCCGGGGTGACTCGGCTCAGCTTCACTTTCAGAAAAGAAAGTGGGGTCACCGCCACCCCCGTCCATTATCAGGCGATTAAAGCCGCTTTGTTTTGGGCTTAAAGCATGCACAGACAATTTTCTAATTTTATCACCTTCGCGGCCTTAAAAGACCTCAATACCCCTCAAATATTTTATTTCCCCCATTTTCCTATTTTCCCCAATTCCAATACCATTCAAACAAATTTCTCGAGAAAGGCACGTACCGTACCGTAATACCCCGGGGTAATTCACATTCTCAATTAGTAACATTTAACAACGCGGCACTGTAGTATTAGGGTATACACGAGGGTAATCTCGACATTTTATCGTCCTTAAAAACCGTAACGTTCCTGTCCTCTTGTACTCTAACTCGGTAGCTGGGATAATTCGACTTCACTTTTTTGAATTTCAATTTTTAAAACCAAAAATGCCCCTGCAGGCTGCAACTTTATGGTTATTTTTCACAGGTCATTGTCAATGATATCGACGCCACGTATTTCCCCAAAACACCCCAGTCAAAACTTGAATTTACCACCCCCGGAGTACATTTCCATTGCCGACTGTGCAAAAATGGGAAGGCGGTGGAGGCCTGGAGGGTTCAGGCAGTGGCAAATGTGTAAATAATGTAGAAAACAAGGGGCTGAAAATCAGCCATAAAAAGCGTTCAGAGAAAAGCGGGCCCCACTAGCCAGTAAAAATCAAGACTAGCAATCTCCCAATTGGGTTTTGCTGCTTTCTATACTCTCTCTGCTTTTCACTCTCTCCCTACCCTCCACTCCCATCTCTGTCTCTCTCTTTCCTTCGCCTGTAAGCAGCTTGAACAATCAGCAACTCTCTCAGCGGTGGTTCTGCTTTTCGCCTAATTTTCGATCGATATCGCACTTTTGGATAATCACTGCTCTTTCTCACCTTCTGATTTTCTCCACTTCGTAGATGTCGTAGCTTGGCCCACTTTGTTTATTATCTGGTATGGTTTTTGAACTTTCGATGGTAGATTTGTGTACGCGTTGGATCTATGGGGTGATTTGATCTGTTCTGAGGTCGGAAATGTGCTACTCCATTGTTGTTGCAGGTTCTGCTCCGACGGAGTAATAGTGGCTGGTTGTGTACTGTGAGGAGTGGTAAGTATGTCTTCGAGAGCGGGGCCGTCCGATCAGCCGCCTCAGAAGCGTTTGACGCGGACGCAGACGGCGGGGACTCTCGGAGAAACGGCGTTCGACAGTGAGATTGTGCCTTCTTCTTTGGTGGAGATTGCTCCCATCCTTCGTGTTGCTAATGAAGTTGAGAAGCACAACCCTAGGGTTGCTTATCTATGTAATGACTCTCTTTCTCTCCTTGTGGCAGCTCTAGATGACATTATTGTTAAGCCTCGAGGTTTTAGAGGTTGTTGTATGTAGTCATTAGCAAATTATGCTTCATGAAGATTGCTTGTGTTAAAGTGGCTGGTTGGCTGTTGTGCTTGGAGATATGCACATGCATTTATTGTTTCCAGATTTGAAGATTGAAGGACCTGTTGGATAGTTATTTTAGGGTTTTGCCTTACCTCTAGATGGCCGTGTCTTTGCATTTGCAAAAGCATTTTACTAAGCTAATTTTGTAATAATTAATCCTTCTTTTTCTTGTGTAGGCCGATTCTATGCCTTTGAGAAAGCTCACAGGTTGGACCCGAATTCTAGTGGACGCGGCGTCCGTCAATTTAAAACTGCCCTTCTGCAAAGATTGGAAAGGGTAATGTCCTACACTTCCATGTCCCATCTTGCTTTGTAGTAGATTTCTATTGGTGTAAGTCATCACTCTTATCAATAGATCTGAAAGCAATAGATATCTTAGTTTACTGATGCAAATCATCTATTAATGTGAGGTGGAGTACTCGAGCAATAAATACCTAAATAAGAAAAGCTTTTTGTGGTGAATGTATCCTGCATCGGCAATTAACATGTTGTTGCAGACTCTTCTTCAATGGTGCAATTGGAGAACAGGCATTCCTAGTTGGTTTTTTAACATTCTTTTGCTACCTTAATTTGTTTTTATTGTTTTCTGAGGGATAGAAAGTGTAAACTTGAGTTAGTGAACCATTTGGTGCTCTATTTGCTTGATTTCATGCGATTCTGCTAATGTCTGTAGTTTACATCTATCATCATAAAGAGTTCTTTTGTTTTCATTCGATGTTCCTTTTCTTTTCGTTCACACAACCCGACCCTCAAGACCCTGCATAATTGTGGGATACATGAGGTTGTTGTTGTTTCATTCCCTTGCTGATAATTTGCTTTGACACCATAGGAGAATGATCCCACATTAATGGGAAGAGTCAAGAAAAGTGATGCACGTGAAATGCAAAGTTTTTATCAGCTCTACTACAAGAAATATATTCAAGCTCTACAAAATGCTGCTGATAAGGCTGATCGGTAGGTGTTTCTTTATAGAAGAAGAAGTAAATGATGTACTTGTTTTATCTGTATTGATTCTCCTTCCCTGCTAGTCATGATTTGATGAAATTTGCTGTTCAGTGCACAGCTAACAAAGGCATACCAGACTGCTAATGTTCTATTTGAGGTGTTGAAGGCTGTTAATAAGACGCAGGAAATTGAACTTGATCGTGAGGTCAGATCAAACGGCGCCTAACCTTTTAATATCAGTCTCCCTTTATTGATGCCAATGTTGGGTTTTTGTTTTGGCGAATGAAATCAGTGTCAATATCACTAAAAGTCTTACCGGATCTATTACAGATATTGGAAACACAAGGTAAAGTTGCAGAGAAAACGGAAAGCTACCGCCCTTATAATATTCTTCCTCTTGATCCGGATAGTGCTAATCAGGCAATTATGAGATATCCAGAGGTTGGTTTTGACATTTATTTATATATGCATCATTGTTCCTTTTGTAGTTGAAATATACCGACATGTCTTGAGTTTGATATTTTTTTATGCAGATTCAAGCTGCGGTTCTTGCACTTCGTAACACTAGGGGACTTCCTTGGCCAAAAGAGCATAGGAAGAAACAAGATGAAGATATTTTGGATTGGCTGCAAGTGACATTTGGATTTCAGGTATTTTGCTTGGGCTCTCTCCACTTGTTTCTTCCATTTTTCTGGAAATGTAGATCCTTGATCTGATATTTTGCTTACTGCTTGCGCTTCCTTAAATAGAAAGATAGCGTTGCAAATCAAAGGGAGCACCTTATTCTGTTGCTTGCAAATGTGCACATAAGACAGATTCCAAAGCCAGATCAGCAACCCAAGGTTTGTCAATATAGCTATTGCTTTCCGCTTTAGTTACTGTCTGTTAGTCGTATCCAATTCCTACATTCATTAAGATAAATATTTCTAGTTTTCTTTGGGAAGATAGAATAGTTATCTGCACACTTTTACTTTTATTAAAGATGCATACTTCATTTGACTTACATGGAATGTTGTTGGATCTTCTCTTTCAATGCCTTATTATTATTATGATTATTATTATTTTGTTGGGGGGGGGGGGGGGGTTGGAAAATGATTTTTAGGATTGGTAGCATTGTCTGCATTAAATTGTTAATAATAATGCATGCCTTTTTGGTCTAGCAGTTTAGTGAATGATTATTTTTGCTTTTGCTGTGCCTAGTTGGATGATCGTGCACTGACATTAGTAATGAAGAGATTATTCAAGAATTACAAAAGGTGGTGCAAATATTTGGATCGTAAGAGTAGTCTCTGGTAAGCTTCTGTATATCGAACAATTTTACTTGAATCAGAGTACTATTCGGAGGTTTTCAAATACCATAATGGAGGAAATTTAATGCTTTAAGAGTCTGGTGGGGGCGTGGGAGGCATATTTAATGCTTTCAGAGGCTTCTACTTGTTAATCTGTTCCCACCCCCGAAATTGACGTTCACCATGACTATTGGTAGTTTAATTACAAATGTCCACTTCAATGTTTATATATTCCGGGTACATATGTTATTCTGGATAACTAACACCGTGTACGGTTAAAAGGTGAAAATGGTGGCAATGTCATCCTTATCCCAAATAATTTTATTGTTTGATATGATTCACATTATTTTGGTGTAAATGCAGGCTGCCCACTATACAGCAGGAAGTGCAGCAACGTAAATTGTTGTACATGGGGCTGTATCTGCTAATCTGGGGTGAAGCTGCAAATTTGAGATTCATGCCAGAATGCCTATGCTATATTTATCATCATGTATGTTTTTACTAATTTCTCTTATTTTGTCATTCGTATTTGATGTTGCTTATCCTGTTTATTTTTAAAAATTACTGTGAAAGTGTTGTGTGTAGAATAAAATACATTGAATATCTGTCTTTAATAGAGCTGGACTGATAAAATTCATTAGAAGCAAGCATCTCACTAGAATATTTGATAGGACTGCTTAGCAAGGATCTTAAGCACAAGAATTGCTGGAGAAATCTTCATTTTCTGATATATTAATTGAATGGAATTCTAATGATAATTGGAAACTTTCACACCAGGAAACTGGAGATTTCTCCTGCTTCCTCACTAAAACACTACAGAGACCAACCCAGAAACTACTGAACTCACAATGAGATAATGAAGGAGTGTCAATTAAAATAGGAAAACAACTCATGTCGAGGAATAAGTTGAGCAATTAGCTTGATCCCCGTAGAGTTGAGACATGTATCAATAGTGGATACATATTGTAGAGACCCTTTAGTTTTCTCGTGCCAAGTTTCACCTCTGATAATGAACTAGATATCTTTGTTTCACTGGTGTAGTCTATCTAGATCACTAGTAGATCTAGTGTACGTGCATACTATTTTATCATGGGCTTTGATTCTTTATATTGTAGGAATCAGCAATGCTTGTAGCTAGTATTTTCTAACTTTGGCTTCAGCACTATGTTACCATGTGTTTGTGCATTGAATGCGCGGAATTAAATAGTGGGTTTGTCGGGTGAGTTGCACAGAAGAATTCGTATCCAGACCGAAATTGAACAGTTTAATGGTGTTTCTTCGTCTAACCCCCAACTCTTAAAGAAGATGGAATGTTGGGTTACTCCAAAGTGATATTGTTGATATGATCAATTGACTTTTGGGTGTTATACAATGGATGATGGAATGGGCATTTTATTCTTTTCATCAATCACTGATTGGTCGAGACCAGTATTGATCATTGCTTATGGCTCATTCTTTTATCTGACATGGACAAGGAGAGATTTGTGCCATGTTCTTCAGTGATTCTAGCTTTTTGGAAGACCTGTGAGTGTGTTCTAAATTGTAAAATGTAAGGGAAGATTTTGGGGCAGAAGTAATTCTTGACAAGCCTGGAGTTGGATAGAATGGGGGACTGGTTAGTTTAATGACTGGGAATAAGTGTTTTGGTTAGTTTATTTTTTAAACATTCTTTTTCTAATGATTGGATGTGTGAATCATTTTATTACTGATGAAAGAAACTTCCTTCTGTGGTAAGTTAGGACAGTATCTAGAATCTCCAGGCTCCAGCATCATTAGTCATTTCATTATGCTACAAATAGATCGACGTGTAAACAAGTTTCATGAAATCGATATAGGGGCATGAGTAAAGAAAATTTTATTTGAGGCAAGTGTTTGCGTTTGCCAATTGGTGATAGTTGTTTCACATTTGATTCCCCATATTTGCAAAGAAGACAATGCTCCAGTAGTTTGAGGTTCAGATTATGAGTTTATGCAATAAATGTTCTTATATTTTATCTCTGACCTAGGTTGTTGCTTTTATGTGTTTGCAGATGGCGTTTGAACTTTATGGTATGCTGGCAGGCAATGTTAGCCCCATGACAGGTGAGGTTGTCAAGCCAGCCTATGGTGGCGAAGAGGAATCTTTTTTAACAAATGTTGTTTCAAAGATTTATGAGGTCATAAAACAGGTATATTATGGCTACATTTTAAACCTTGTTGTAATTCCTGAAACTATTCTGTTTTTTTATTCTGTTTTATTGTGCAGGAAGCTGGGAGCAGCAAGAAAGGCAAATCGAAGCATTCTACATGGAGGAATTATGATGATTTAAATGAATACTTTTGGTATTTTCTTATCCACAGAGTTGTAGTTTTTCCAATCAAATTGAAGAGACATCTGCCAACAAAAGTTTTCTTTGGTTATGCTGTAGGTCAGTTGATTGTTTCCGGCTCGGCTGGCCTATGCGGGGCGATGCTGATTTCTTCTATCTACCTATAAACCCACACACTTTTGACAAAAGTGATGTAAGTTTTAAGTTCGATATGGACTTTTGGATATTCTCTGTCATTCTATGACTATGCCCTCTTTACGTTAGAAGTTCTTTTATCCACTTTTAGACTCAAGATTCCTAGTTTCATACTTATCCCCTTTTATCATGTTCTTTTGGAAATGGAGATTCATTCAGGGCGCAAAATCATTGCATGTGTACTTTACTGCTGCCGATTTGTTTTTAGATTTTTTTAAATTATGCTTCTTTGAGAAGTTTACCTAGTTTTAGTTACTATGCAACACTTGCCTTATCCCCAAATGGTCCTTGTTACACCCCCAATGCTTCTTATAGAAGTTTATAGAGTTCGTTTTTTCATTCTTTTGGATATGTGCTTCCAATTTTTTAGATTTTTTTTATTTAAAAGTACTTTTTATAAAAAGTTTTACTAGCTTCTAGTCACTATTTGATACTCCCTTTATCCCAAGTGATTCTTGTGACATCCTATTTGTTTCAATTCCTTTCTCTTATTTGATCTTGGTGGTAAATTGCTGGTTATCTTGTGCCTACTTGATTGTTCCCATTTTTTAATCTGGTATATTTTTGTTTCCAATTTTATATTCAGGATGACAAACCACCATCTGGAAGCGATAGGTGGATTGGGAAAGTCAATTTCGTTGAAATACGTTCATATTGGCACATTTTCAGAAGCTTTGATCGACTGTGGAGCTTCTTCATACTATGTTTGCAGGTAAGTATTTTGCTTTTGCTTGCTTGGTTTTCCTGCAACGTATCTCTCTTTTTCACCATATCTTTTTTCTTGTTCGCTCTTTAGGCTATGATTATAATTGCATGGAATGGATCTGGGGATCTAGGTGCAGCATTTAGCTCACATGTTTTCAAGAAAGTGTTAAGTGTTTTTATAACTGCTTCAATTTTGAAGCTTGGACAAGGTGGGTACTGCAAAACTTGAATATGAAGCTAATACATGCACGAAAGAAAACTGATATTGGACTTAATATCAAACTATGCAGCTGTTCTTGATGTTATCTTAAGCTGGAAAGCAAGGCGTAGCATGTCATTCCATGTCAAGCTGAGATATGTTTTGAAGGTAGTGTCTGCTGCTGCATGGGTGATAGTTCTGCCAGTAACATATGCATACTCTTTTGAAAATCCTCCAGGCTTTGCTCAAACTATCAAAAGCTGGTTCGGAAGCAATGGGAGCGTCCCTTCACTATATATTTTGGCTGTTGTAATCTACCTTTCCCCAAACATGCTTTCTGGTTTGTTGTTTCTTTTTCCCTTTATCCGACGTGCTCTTGAAAGATCAAACTTTAAGGTTGTCATGTTGATGATGTGGTGGTCACAGGTATGATGTCTCAAGTGCTATGGCTTCAAAAAGTTCATTTTCTCGTGCCCTGTTCAGTCTTTTTTTTTTTTTAATTTAACAAACATTACATTTTACTTTACAGCCACGACTCTATGTGGGTAGGGGAATGCATGAGAGCACATGGTCTCTAATAAAGTAAGTATTATCAATGTTTTGGAATTGTTATGTTTGCTCAATTTGCCTAATATGTCATCGTTTCTAACAGTGTGACTTCTGATTTCTTTTCAGCTATACCCTGTTCTGGGTTCTTCTAATTGCTACGAAATTGGCATTTAGTTTCTACATAGAGGTTGAGCTACTTTCTATTCTTATGAACTATTTAATATTTTCTTTCTTTTATATATGTTAAGTTTCTCTGATACAGATTCTGACTTCTTAACTGAACTTTGAGGCCCTTTTGATTTTAGTTACTTGTTGGTAGAATATCTTGGAGACTGGAGTATAAATACGAAGTTCATTTGTTGGGACTCCCCTCATTATCTATTTTGTGTTTGAGTCTTTGCCTGAAGCCAGGGTTTTTTCTCTTTTGGTGGCTTCAATATAGCAGCAGTACCGAGGCAAATAGTCTCTTCTTATCCCTCAGTGTGATTTGGTTTTGATTCTCTGTGTGTGTTCTTTCCCTTTGTATTGATTAATATTCTAACCCCCAACAGCTGCAATGAGTGTTCACTTAAGATTTCTCACTAAAACTAAACTATTAATAACTTTCATTCATTTCCAAATACGTATAATTTTCATCAAAATTATTATTCGTCTGTTTTTTCAGTGAGACTTTTTTCTGCATGCAGATTAAGCCTCTTGTTGGTCCAACCAAAGATGTCATGAGAATCCCAGTGAGTGGCTCAAGTTACAAGTGGCATGAGTTTTTCCCACGTGGTAATTGGCATGGCTTTTTGTTTCTAGTTGTTGAAACAATTATTCTTGTTTCACAGAAGGATAACTGCTTGGTAATCATTTGTGTACAGCAAAGAACAATATAGGCGTTGTCATTGCAATTTGGGCTCCGGTTATTCTGGTAATTATGATGATTTATATATCTATATTGAATACTAATCCAGCTTACTGAGTAGGTTCTTAATCAGTGCATCCTTGTGTAGGTATATTTCATGGATGCCCAGATTTGGTATGCCATATTCTCTACAATGTTTGGTGGCATATATGGTGCTTTCCGCCGACTAGGAGAGGTACAAGAACAATATTTTTCATATATCTTGACCCCCTCCCCCCCCAAGTCATTGGATTTCTAACATGTGCAGCATATGAGCCAACTAAAGTTTTTTTCTTTGATTTTGACACGATTTTGTTTTGATGCATTCTAGATTCGGACTTTAGGAATGCTGAGATCACGATTTCAGTCATTGCCTAGTGCTTTCAATGTGTGTCTTATGCCACCTGAGAAAGGTGAGGAGAAAAAGAAAGGATTGAAGGCTACTTTGTCAAAGAGATTTGTTGAGGTGAGGTTTTGTCAGGGTTCAGAGTAGAGATACTGCATCTTACTTGGCAGTTGGCACATAGTTAATATTGATATATACTTGTTGGGACTTTCACCCTAGACTTCGTTAAGAAGCAGCTCATATTCTTTAATTCTGTTGTTTCATTTGAGTACATATTTCTTTATGGTTTGTGTCAGGTTCCATCAAATAAAGGGAAGGAGGCCGCCCGGTTTGCTCAATTGTGGAACGAAGTGATCACTAGTTTCAGAGAAGAAGATCTCATCAGTGATAGGTGTTCTTTGTTATAAAGCACGCTTGTTCTTGATTGTTTTATTTGTCGAGCACATTATCAGTATAGTGCAAATATAAAATGATTATGTGAACCAATGCCTGAGTCAGTGGTAAAAGTTGCGCAATTTCATATTTTTGAGCAACATGTATGTTAAATAGGAATATCATTCACAGAAATGCATTCTTCGATGTATGGGAAATTATATTTGCGCATTGAAATGTTTAGTCATCACTTGATATTAATGGAGTGTTTATTTATCTTGAATCTAGGGAGAAGGATTTGCTGCTCGTTCCTTATTGTGCAGATCCTGATCTGGACCTCATCCAATGGCCACCTTTTTTGCTTGCGAGCAAGGTTACAAATGCTACTTTACTTCTTCCCACTTGATCTCTTGTTTGTTCTTGAATAAATATTGAGTGAGCTTTTCTGCAATGCAGATCCCTATTGCTGTTGATATGGCCAAGGACAGCAGTGGGAAGGACAATGAGCTGAAGAAAAGGATTGGAGGCGATTACTACATGTCATGTGCTGTAAAGGAATGCTACGCCTCTTTCAAAAGCATAATTAATATAATGGTCCAAGGTGACCGTGAAACGGAGTAAGTCTTCTAATCTATCATGTTGGCTGACTACTGTTGGCACATCAGGAAAGCGAGTTTGAAGAATTAACTTCTAATATAATTGTTCAGGCTGATAAATGGCATCTTTAACATGGTGGATACACACATAGCAGAAGGTGATCTTATTACGGAATACAACATGAGTGCCCTTCCTAGCCTCTATGAGCACTTCGTTGAGCTTATGAAATGCCTGGTAAACATTCATGATATATTGCCAGACTCACAGTTTGTTTGTTGACACACACACACACATATATGATTTTGATCTAAATCACACTTATTTTTGCAGTTAGAAAGTAACCAGATTCTAAGGGAGCCGCAGTCAGAAAATAACCAAAAGGAGAGGGATTTGCAGCTAGAAAATATGAAGAATCGAGTCGTAATTCTTTTCCAGGACATGTTGGAAGTCGTGGCAAAGGATATTTTTGATGATAATTTACCCAGGTGAAGAATGACTATGCTTTCTATTACTGTAAAAACATATGTCCTTTCTTCCTTGTCCTCACATATGGGAAATTTCTTCTTTCAATAGTTTATTGGATTCAATACATGGAGGGCCCTTTCACGAGGGAACACTTTATCCTGATCAGCAGCATCAGTTATTTGCTGGGGCAATAAAGTTTCCAATTGAGGCAACAGAAGCATGGAGCGAGAAGGTTTGTGTGATGGTTGGGATTGTGATTTGTTTGTCCTCTCTATGAATGCCTTTTAACTAATATCTGGATATCTTACATGACAGATCAAACGACTTCATCTATTGCTCACGGTGAAGGAGTCTGCTATGGACGTGCCTTCAAACCTGGATGCTAGACGTCGTATTTCTTTCTTTTCAAATTCTTTATTTATGGACATGCCACCAGCACCTAAAGTTCGCAACATGCTTTCATTCTCGTAAGTTCTCACTTGTTTCTCTTTACAAAACTTGCACCAGAAACGTGCAGATTTCTGTGCTGATATATCTTGCTCGTATTCAGAGTCTTATTTATTGACCTTGGATCTTGTGAAGCATTTTTATTTGATAAACGAGTGAGTTTATCTATTTTCTTGTAAATGCTGGGAAGATGGAGTGTAGCTTAATACATGTAAATTGAACTTTGTTCTGGATTGTGCAATGTTGAAGGCTTGGATGGGCCATGGAAATAGGGCATGTTATATTTGCTTTTATGATAAGAGTTTGCTCAACAACACTGATAATGGCCCATGTCATCATAATTGCTTTTCTAGGTTCCTCCCCTTAAAACTGTGAAACTTTTTGGTTGGGTTGTTTAAGGACCTCTGCCCCGCCCATTTGTCCTCTTTATGGGGATAATGGGGTTTTGGGTCAGGGTGCTCATGTCTGTCCCTTTCTCTGTCATAATTTTACATCTCGGAATCTATATAGTATTTGTGTGTTGCATATTTTGCTATTCTTGCATGATGTCCTTTGCATGCCATTAGATTTGAAACTTGTTCTTCATTCATTCCAAGGGTGAGATATAAGAAACATGCTAGAATACATGTTTTTTTTGTTTTTTTAAAAAGAATTTAATGGGTAATAGTAAGAGATGGTGTTTAACGGGTGGCTTCCTGAACTTTGCCCTGTATTAAATTTTACATGTAAGTCTTCTAATATAATGCTTATTATTTGCGGAAGTTATTAAAGGGGAGCATCTTACAAATAACTTTTCCTTCAGACTTGCATTTATGAGAAAAAGGAAATACCTAACTGCCAGCTCTTTTCTATGGCCGTTATTCAGTTGACTTTTCCCCTTTTCATCAAACTTATTTGTGCAGTGTACTGACTCCTTACTACTCCGAGGAGGTTCTTTTCTCACTAAAAGACCTGGACACACAAAATGAAGATGGTGTTTCCATCCTTTTTTACTTGCAAAAGATCTTTCCAGGTTTGCATGAATTGGTATAAACATGTGGATACATTGGCATTGATGCATGAAAAGTTCTTTGCTTAAGTTTCCTTCTAATATAATACATAGATGAATGGAAGAACTTTCTAGAGCGAGTGAAGTGCAACACTGAAGAAGATGTTAAAGATTCTGACAATTTACAATTACATGAAGAATTACGCCTTTGGGCATCATATAGAGGCCAGACTCTGGCTAGGACAGGTATGGTGATATGGCTTTTCACTTTAAAATGATTGCCCTTGGATGCATTTTGTCATTTCTGCATTCTGTTTGCCACTCTCAGCAATCTTTGGGTTTTTAAATAGTTGGTGAGAGTTTTACCCCATTGCTGACAGATAAATTTTCATCTTGCAGTTAGGGGTATGATGTACTACCGAAAAGCTTTGGAGCTTCAAGCATTCCTTGATATGGCCAAAGATGAGGGTACTTTCTCCTACTTTGTTTACTTGTCATCTAATCCCTTTCCACATTTCTGGTTCAACTTTTGTATTCTTTCAGTTGGAGATGCAATAAAAAAAATTGAGTATTATGCTGCTTTTCTTAACCTTTTTTCATCTTGAAGTGCTTATGGAGGGCTACAAGGCTATTGAGCTAAATGCCGAGGATCATTCACAAGGTGAAAGGTCACTATGGGCACAATGTCAAGCAGTAGCTGATATGAAGTTCACATATGTGGTATCATGCCAGCAATATGGGATTCATAAAAGATCTGGTGACCAACGTGCACACGATATTTTGAGGCTGATGACAAGGTATGTTTCCCATTTATCTAATTACCCTTATAACGAAATGGATGAAAAAGGAATTCCAGTTGTGTTGGGATAAATTTTACAATCAAGTTATAAATCTTCTGCTGGCAGAAACCCATCATTACGTGTAGCGTACATTGATGAAGTTGAAGAAACTATCGGCAACAAGAATGGTGCCAGGGAGATTCAGAAGGTCTATTATTCTATTCTGGTGAAGGCAGCATTACCAAATTCTAGTGGTTCCAAGGACCCTGGGCAAGATTTAGATCAGGTATTTGTTTTTACTGCTGCCCGGTACCATAATTATAAAGTGGCTGTGATAAATGTGCCGTGTACTGTTGCAATGGTTCTACGATATATAGAGGAAGGAAAGCTGCAGCATTAATCTGATCCAAGAAATCGTTCATTTTAAGGGAAAAGAAAAAGACATTCACTTTCTTAGAAAACGGAGGCAGTAAAATCGATTTTTCCATCTGGCATAAAGAGGCTGTTTGAAGAGAAAAGCAGATATCAAATATGATAATAATATGTACAGTTATTCTGAACCCTTTGGTCTTTGCTTAACTGGTCCAGCGACGTTCTCATTTCAGGAAGTTTACAAGATAAAACTACCAGGACCGGCTGTCTTTGGTGAGGGGAAGCCAGAGAATCAGAATCATGCAATGATTTTCACCCGTGGAGAAGGCCTCCAAACTATAGATATGAACCAGGTGGATACTTGTTTCACTTTATTGAATTATGTTATGGTTTGTATACTCTTGATCATCTACTTACTCTTGATCATCTACTCGTGTAGGATAATTACCTGGAAGAAGCTTTGAAAATGAGGAACCTGCTTCAAGAATTCCTCAAAAAGCACGGTGGTGTCCGGGAGCCTACAATACTAGGACTTAGGGAGCATATCTTCACTGGAAGGTCAGCTGTTTTTTTTTGGTAGCCCAAATATCAAACTTTAAAATCTACTTTTATGAATTCTCATTTTCTTGTATTGTCATGCAGTGTTTCCTCACTTGCATGGTTCATGTCTAGTCAAGAGAACAGTTTTGTTACGATTGGTCAAAGATTGTTGGCGAATCCCCTGAAGTAAGCTTTTTAGTTATTTTTATGTGTTGAGCGTATTATCCCACTAGCTGATGCTGTGTAAGGTATCGAAACTCATGCTATTGCACCATCTAATGTTGATACTTTCTGATCACAGGGTTCGCTTCCACTATGGCCATCCAGATGTCTTCGACAGATTGTTTCACCTCACTCGAGGTGGAATCAGCAAAGCATCTAAAGTTATCAATTTGAGCGAGGATATATTTGCTGGTACGCTTGAACAGAAGCTTCCCAATTGCCCAACTAATAATTTCTTTTTATGGTTTGCATCCGTTTGATAAAAAAATCATTATTTATATTCCATAATCTCCTTGTAGGATTTAATTCTACTCTTCGTGAGGGCAATGTCACTCATCATGAATACATTCAAGTTGGGAAAGGTCGAGATATGGGTCTTAACCAAATCTCAATGTTTGAGGCAAAAATAGCCAATGGAAATGGAGAGCAAACATTGAGCCGTGACGTGTACAGACTAGGTCATCGTTTTGACTTCTTCCGCATGATGTCTTGTTATTTCACAACCATCGGTTTCTACTTCAACACACTTGTATGTTGTAAAATTCAATACCTCTTTCATGCTTTACATGCTATTTCAAATGAAGTGGTCTACTAACTCTGTCGTTTTTGTTTAACAGCTTACAGTGCTGACTGTATATATTTTCCTTTATGGGCGACTCTATCTTGTCCTTAGTGGTCTTGAAGAAGGGTTGAGTAGCCAAAAGGCATTTAGAAACAATACACCTCTTCAAGTGGCTCTTGCTTCTCAATCTTTTGTTCAAATTGGTTTTTTGATGGCCTTACCAATGTTAATGGAGATCGGTTTGGAAAGAGGCTTTCGGACTGCCCTCAGTGAATTTATACTAATGCAATTGCAATTGGCTCCTGTTTTCTTCACATTCTCATTGGGAACAAAGACACACTATTATGGGAGGACACTGCTTCATGGAGGTGCAAAGTATAGGCCTACTGGTCGAGGATTTGTTGTGTTTCATGCTAAATTTGCTGAAAACTATAGACTGTACTCCCGCAGCCATTTTGTCAAAGGAATTGAACTTATGATTTTGCTGATTGTTTATGAGATCTTTGGTCAAAGTTACAGAGGTGCGGTTGCATATATACTGATAACCATATCAATGTGGTTCATGGTCAGCACCTGGTTGTTTGCTCCCTTCCTGTTTAATCCTTCTGGTTTTGAATGGCAAAAGATTGTTGATGATTGGACCGACTGGAACAAATGGATAAACAATAGGGGTGGAATAGGTGTGCCTTCTGAAAAGAGTTGGGAATCATGGTGGGATGAGGAACAGGAACATCTGCAACATTCTGGTATACGTGGCATCGTTGCAGAGATACTGTTGGCATTGCGATTCTTTATTTTTCAGTATGGCCTTGTTTATCACTTGAACATCACAAAGCACACAAGGAGCTTTTTGGTAACGTGTTTACATACACTGCTTCCCACCTTTTCTCGTGTAATGTCATTCATGTATTGCTCCTTTCTGATCATTCATGGTTTCTGCAGGTATATGGTGTATCATGGTTGGTGATCTTTTTTATATTGTTTGTAATGAAGGTGAGTGGATCATTAGCAGGAAATTCAGTTTGGCTTTTGCCTTTGTTTGGTGCAACTTGGTTGGTTGCTTGTAATGTACTTATTTGTTCTAGTTTAGCACTTAAAGGATGCTGATTAAGTACTTGTGAATAATATAACAAGTGATTGGTTGCTTACTGTTAGCTTCAGTATTGCAAATTGTCTTGCACTTGTTTCTTGCTTGTGTATCTAATATGTTTCCTATCTTATCAGACTGTCTCTGTTGGAAGGCGGAAGTTTAGTGCAAACTTTCAGCTGGTGTTTAGACTTATCAAGGGTATGATTTTCCTGACATTCGTTGCCATACTGGTGATCCTCATGGTAATTGCCCACATGACAGTGCAAGACATTGTGGTCTGCGTTCTTGCTTTCATGCCCACTGGCTGGGGTTTGCTTCTGGTAAGCTTTAAAATGCCTCTCGTGTCAGATTATAAACTAACCGAACTTAACTAGATCATCCTATGTTAATATTAATTTGGAATTTGTTGCTAATTGATGCACTTTGGTTGTTTGTCTTGTGTGCTTTTTTTTCTGAACAAGATTGCACAAGCTCTGAAGCCGGCTGTGAAAAAGTTTGGGATCTGGAGCTCAGTTAAGACACTAGCCCGAGGTTACGAGATATTGATGGGATTGCTTCTCTTCACCCCAGTCGCCTTTCTGGCATGGTTCCCATTCGTCTCCGAGTTCCAGACCCGGATGCTGTTCAACCAAGCCTTCAGTAGAGGTCTTCAGATATCACGTATTTTGGGTGGCCACAGAAAGGACCGAGCATCGCGCAACAAAGACTGATAAGTGAGATAATCTGTATTGGGTTTGTTGTCTGCAACTTCATCCCGGTATTCATTCCCAAGCTCTTCGTGCTGCCATATCTAGACTCCCCTATTCGGAGCCTGATTAATCTGTTCTGATGATGCGATATAACTACATCATCGTATCTTAATTAATCCTTGTACATATTTTGAAGTAGTGGTTGAATTTTTTGATCCTCTAGGTTAATTATTTTTTAGTTAAATTAGCTGTATGGTTCCTACTTCCTAGCATTTGGCCTTCGTGTACGAACATTAATTTGTTGCAACGATGTTTTTCGTTGACGTTGTATTCAGTTTAGTGTGGGTGCCATTACGGTGATGCATTCAGAGGGAACTTAACCAAACATTGTTTTGTTTTCAGGGAAACAATTTCCCCATCTCTAATAGTATTAGCTTGAAATCTGTTGGGTCTGTTTGGCTGAGGTGATTAAGATCTGCCAATGCTTTGTAATCTGTTTATACTTTTTTTTTTTTTAATAAGATAAGAATTCGAGGGTCAGACAGACCTGACACCTCGATGTTGCTTTTACTTCGTTAATCTTTATCACTTGGATGACTTTGATCTTATCTATTACTCCACCTTTCATTGTGGTATTATTATTAGTGATGTGATGGGTAAAAAAAAAAGATGTGATGAGTGTAGGAATACGAAGGATGGCAATAGGTCAGATGGTGGGTGAATGATATACTTTCGTCACCTGATCCATCACCCAAAAAACCTCATCCGATCTGACTCATTATCTGTTTCTAATTTCACCCACTCTGTAAAAATTTGAGTGATCCATATTCCATTAAATTTAACCAAAAAACTTGAGGAAAAAAAAATCAATTCAGTGTTCAACGAGTAAACAACTAATAATGTAAAATCGACATAATCATATCAAATAAACAAAATACATAATAAATGAGATCATTATTATACTATAAAAGTAAATACTATGTACTCCCTCCGATTGGAAATAAACGCCCTCTGATCAGAAATAAACGATTTTTTAGAGATCTTCACAAAGAGTAGCAAAGGTCACTTCCACTTTTAAATACCCCATCAAATAATTTTTACTCTTCATCATATTTATTATGCACAAATGTGATTGGTTAAACAAAAAAAAGTACAAATTATATTATTATTAGTGCAAAAATAAAAAAGAATAAAATTATTATTCCAAAAACATCAAATATTGTGAATTTTGCCTAAAAAAACATCAAATATTTCCGATCGGAAGAAGTATAAAACAATATAAGAAACTAAAAATTAAAAGGTCATCCATAATTGAACGGGTATAATAGTTTTTTTTTAAGTTCCTTAAAAAGTGCTTCAAAAAGTAAAAAAAAAAACTACGTAGTAGTAATTTTTTGTAATGGAGGAAGTAGTTTTTTTTTTTTTTTAACAAAAAGTCTGTCATAGATCAATTACATTGAGAACTTCTTTTCGAAAATGATTACATGTGTACTATGTTACCAATAGGGTTTTTGAAAGAAGGGTTGGAGTATAAGTAGGGGTGTTATTCGAGTTGAACGAGACGAGTTTGACATTTTCAACTTTGGTTTGTTTGTTAAACAAGCTCAAGTCGAGTTGAGCCTAATTTTTAACGAGGTTATTATTTTGTGTTAAGTTTGGCTTGTTTAAAAAATGAACGAGTTTGAACCGAACTTTTTTCGAGTTTTAAGCAGTTCTATTTAGTCGTAACATGTTAATTTAAAAAAAATTTAGAAATTTCATAGAATTCGAGTTTTATTCGAACGAGTCGAGCTTTCAACCGAGCTTAAAATTTTTGTTCAAGTTCGATTTGTTTAAATAAGTGAACGAGCTCGAGTCGAGTTTTTACGAGCCGATCCCGAACCGAGCTAGAGATGTTCAGGTTATATAACATCCCTAATTATATGTTAGGGTTAATTGCAGGAAACCACCCCTTAAATGCACCATATTGCTCAAAACCACCCTCTAAAATCAATATTACAGTAAACCACCCTTTACATAAGTTCTGTTAACCAAATACCACCCCCACCACTATACACGGTTAGGGTTCTGTTAAATACTTTGAAATGCCGAAATCACCCCTACACCACCTCTTTTCTCATCCTCCCATGGCTTTCTCATCCATCGACACCCCTGGACTCTCCTCTTTGACAATTATACTTTTCTAATTGAAATCCCTCAACAACTCCATTCCTGCCGATAGCTCTCGCCCTTCGCTCTAATTCAAGTCCGATTATGCCTAGCCTAACTCAGACTCGATCAATCAATTTCACAATCTCACCAATAGTCCGACTCCCGTCCATGGCGTATTCTTCCTCGTTATAGGTCGATCCTTTGATTTGCGACTATAGCCGGCCTGGAAGCTGCGTCGCGACCTTTCGCCTTCTTTGCAGGCTTGAAACGACGTGTGGCGGAGGTCGTCGCCTCCGATCTCTCTTCGAGGACTCACCGCCTAAAAGGAAAAGATAATAACCCTCAATATACTGTTTTCTCTCTAATTAATTAGTCTCTTCCTACATGACCTTCAAATTTAAAATTGTTGCTTTCAATTCAAATAGTCAAATCGTTGAATTTTGCCTTAATTCAAGCTTCATATCTTCTATCCAGTATTTCATATTTTTTGGGAGTTAAAAAATCCTAATTTTTCAAGGCCATGCAAGCAATTTCCCTTTTTAATGATTTTCAACTTCAACTTCAAATTATGTTATTGACAGTCTCAATTTCAAATTTGAAACTTGAAAGTCTTAATTTCAAAATTGATGAGTTCTTGATTCCTACTCAAAATTGCTTATCAACTGGTTGCAAAGATAGTCCAGCTTTTACTAAAGTTCAAGGGCAACGAAAAGTGAATTTCATGAATTGATAAGGGTATTTTGGTAATTCAATGGTTTTTTTATTAAAAAAAATGCTAGAAATAGGGACAGGGTGGTCTTTGGTTAACGAAACTTATATAAAGGGTGGTTTATTGCAATATTAATTTTAAAGGGTGGTTTTGAGCAATATGGCACATTTAAAGGGTGGTTTCCTGCAATTAACCCTATATGTTACTTATACTTAAAGGAAACACCTAAACCAATCACAAGTTGGTGTAGTGGTTATGGGGCTACATCCCATGTCTTGAGGTTCAAAGTTGAATCCCCGTGGAAACATAGAGACACTTGTGATTTGTGAGTGGGAGGGTCAACCCTTAAATGAGTCTATAGTAACCCGATCCAGATTAGAGTGAGCAAAGCCCACTTGAACTGGAAAGGATTAAAAAAAAAAAAAAAGGAAACACCTAAATAAATAAAAAAATGATTGAATTCTTATAAAATATTTAAAATTGGCTAAGTTTTGAATTTAATTGAATCTTTTTAAAACTACTATACTTAAACCGTGTTCCAAGACTATATGTTAGAAAATCCATATAAAAAAATCTCTAATGTTTTTGGGAATATTGGTCAAAATAAAGTGAATGATTCAATTGATATGAATAATAAAAAGATAGAATAATCTCTAACGTCTTTATGGGGTAAACTCCTGCCCATTAATTGATTTTGATTAATTTCTTTTTGGGGTGGATTATCTTTAATATGAATAATAAAAAGATATAATAAAAAATAAATATTAATCCAATTACCATGGTACAAAACTTTAAAAATCCCCCTCAAAAAAAAAAAACTTTAAAAATCTTGGGATAGAAGTAGAAAAAATTCTTCAAAAAGAAAAGAATATTCTGTAGGAGTACTCCAAGAAATCTCAGCCGTCCGCGTATGCCGGCAAAGCCACGCAAAGTCCTTGCTTGACACGTACAAGCAATTTCAGCCGTCCGATTAGCTAGAACAAAGCACAGATCTGACCGTCCATTCCCATCATAAGTCTATAAATACACCCCACAGGTCAGAGGTTGCAAAGTTGTTCTTCCCTTTATTCGGTCTCCCTTCGATTTGCTTCACAAGAAAACCTTCACAACCGCGATTGTTCGTGAACGATCACGAAAATTAAAAAAAAAAAAAACATTTGTAAGAGAGGAGAGATAAAGAATCGGATTCTTGAATCACCAATCGCGCACTCGATTGATTGCTAATTTCGCCTTTGTACACTGCCTAGGTTTTTCAATCGACGCTTCCTGTGATTGAATCTGAATCTTCACTTGATTTTTGTTTTCCAATTGTACTTGTCGGTTTGAGCAGAAATTGAGTTGAATTGGAAGTTTGCGTCGATTTTCTTATCGTTTTCTTTGCCTGATTTGTCACTTTTATTGAGCCTTTTAGGGTTTTGTTTGAGAACAAACAATCTACGAACGATCAGTCTCAATTCATGAATCAGCATCAGGTAATCAGCCACTCACAGCCGCTTAAAATGGCTCAGTCTCATCAATTGATGCACCAATCACAGGTCTTGAATCGGCTTCAGCTGCTGAACTTGCCACAGATGCTGAATCCGATGGTTAGCCAGGCTCAGATGATGCCACCGAGCTATGGAAACTGGGCGCAACAGTCTCTCAACATGCCTCCGATGACTAATTTGAAGTTTCCTAAATACGGAGGTCCCAATCCAGGAAGAAGCAATTGGAAGGGCAACAACAGAAGTAAAGCTGGTGGTAGTGTTGGCCCTGGATCCGGAGAACTCGAAATCCAGAATCGGTTGAAGGCGAGGAGGTTTAATCACAAGAAGAAGTTCAACAGGATGGGGCCTTGTGCCCATGCTCCAAGGAATACGACCTCGTATCTAATCCGAGCGAAGAAGGAAGGGGGAATTGCGTCACTGGTTTCGCCTTGCCCGGTGACACCTGCAGTGCTTCCAACGCCGGTTTTTTCTCCTTCAAGGGAGGCATTGGTTGACATGGCGAAGGCAGAATGGGGTGTGAATGGCTATGGGAGCATGAAAGGGCTTATTAGGCTGCGGTCTTCTCCTCCCGGACACGAGGCGGAGATGGATGATTACGACGATGAAGACGAGGGAGATTCGAGTGAGAGTGATGTAGAGGAGCATTTGGAGGTGGAGAGGAGATTGGATCATGACTTGAGCCGGTTCGAGATGATATACCCTAACATTGGATCGGAGTACACTAGCGGTCTGGAGAATCGAGTTGATGATCAAGACTCGCATTTGTCGCAGCTGGAGGGGGAGAATGTCTTGCTCAAGGAGAAGCTTCACTTGATGGAGAGGGAGCTCAGAGAGATCAAGCGGCGGATGCAATCCCTAGAGAGGCAAAGCCAGGTTGTAGAGGAGATTCTTGATGAAGTGGTTGACAATGTGTCTGAAAATTCAAGTGAAGGAACATTGGATGTCATTGCAGGTGAAGTACTGGAAGATGGATCAATTAAGAGGGATACTGAATTTCCTGATGAAAACAATGAGTTGGTGTCTGGATTTGGAGAAGTAGATGATGGAAAAGATTTGATCAAGAAGGACAAGATTGGGTCAATTGAAGCTGCTGGTGATGCATCCATGGAAGACAATGCACCCAACAAGGAACCAGAGTTTGCTTAATCCAAGCAGTGAAGGGTGAGTTTTGAGTTGTGGAATGTTTCCATGCTCAGATGCAAATCATGCAATTCTCTAATCTGATACTTACCCTTGATTGCAGGAAAGCTTAACCAGGTGGTTCCATTTAGCTGACAAAAGAGGGATAAATAAATACATTACCTTGTTCATATCTTTGTAAAGGCTTTTACTGACATTTTAGTCTTGTTTTAGTCTCAATCACCGCCCTTTTAGATGTCTGCGTAGAAGAACAAAACTGTTGTTTGTTTAGGTCTGAAACGAGGGGTTTGGTAGATTTTTGTCTTTAGTTCCAACTTTTAGCGGTAAATGATGACATGATAAGTTTGTTGTTATGTTTCTAGTTCACAAATTCTGGTGCTTGTGTGGTATGTTTTGAAGTAATTTCATACTTTATATTTTTTGGATTTACATGGGTATTTTTGGGTCTAAGTTAACGATCAGATAAACATGTGAGGCTGTGACCGCTCTTATTCTTTAGGTATTAGATTACCCTCAGACTGAACCATCTTCTAACCGGCTGAACCAACCGAAGATGGTCAGGACTCAGGATGTGTGTGTTTTTAAGCAAATTTTATTTTGGATAAATCAGGTTTAATTTGTGTGATGTTTGCATTGCAAAGAAAGTGCAATTTCATTCTTTTATTTTTCTTTCCTTTTCGAGACCAAAAAAAATAAAAAATCAAGTTATTTCTCAAAATAAAAAAATAAAAAAAAATCAAGGTATTTCAGGAATTTACTACCTGCATCTGCATGTCGCCATGTGTATGACTCATGTCATGCGCTCTCTGCAACCAGATATTTTTTTTTTTTTAAATCTCATTAAATTAACCAGCTTTAGATTTCATCAATGCTCAAATGAGTCAAATACGTTAAAAAAAATGTGAGAAAAGATTGAACTCATCAAAGGTAAACCCATCCCTCGATGGCTCGATCGGTGATGAAAGCTCAGAATATAACCTGACCAATGAAATTATCAGATTAGTGTATATATATAAGAAATTATCCGAAATTTGAAGCCTCAAGCTTTAAAACAATTTATGAAAAGGTGATCGATGCATGCCTTCCTGGGCGACTCCACGATGGAGAGAACGTACTGAGAAGGTGATGCGTAGCCTCACCAAACAAACGTTCCGAAAATCTTTTTTTTTTTCCCCAACTTTTAGGCTCTGATAATATCATTATTAATACAAAATTCCATTTCATAGCGGTTCCGCGTTTCTACATATGAAGAAACTCTGAGAAAACACCTCAGAAATGTTTCTGAGAGGTCAGAAACTTTGACCGTTTTGTTGACCAAAAAAGTCAAAAACTTTGACCGTTTTCGTTTGGTCAGAAATGTTTCTGACTTGTCAGATGGCGTTGCCACTGATTTTATAGTTAAAAAAATAAAAAATCAAACCCTAAATCATACTCCCCCTTCCCTCCGTTTGAAACTCCCGTTTCCCTCTATCCTTGCCGCCTACTTCTCCTCCATTTTCGATCCTCCCTCCTCTCACTTGATCAGTGCTCTCTCTCTCTCTCTTCTGGTAAACCCTCACTTTCCAACTTTCTCTTGATAAGCCAGAACTCAAGGAAGAGTTAGCTAAGTAGAAGATTGATGTTGGATTGATTACTTTGTGTTGTTCTTGATTATGTTGTTATTTTAAAACAAAGTTACTTTATTTTGTTGGTTTGCAAGATATTTAATATATTTGTTGTGTCTGTATTGATTTCTATTAAGTAGTAAGGACAATATTCATCACGGTATTGAATATTTCAATTTGTAGCCTTAATGATGCATTCTATGTGTATCATTTGGTGATATGTTTATTGCTCATATTTTGATCTCTAAATGAACATATAATTCATATTGTCGTTTCCTCGGCGTTTCCATTTCCGTTTCCCTCTCAATTTCCGTTTCTGTTTCCATGTAACATCATACATATCTAATTAATGAATAGCTGAAACTGATAATTTAAGTGTCCCCTTAACCATCCGTCGACTTTAGTTTCATTAATCTTTCTATTCTTTAGAATTGAATTGATTGCCTTGCGGATGCTTCATACTAGTGTATTAGTTTTCTTACTTGCTTACCTATACATTGAATTGTAGTTAAATAAGATGTTTATTTTGAAGATGGTTTTATTACATCAGGAACAAGTGGCGGGGAAGACTAGCATTTCAAGCGTAAGTGACGGGGAAGACGTCCATCGCCTAGATCAGCTTGACTCTTTCTAAACACCACTCGCTTGAAATCAAAACTTTCAATAATCCAAATTCAAATTTACAATAATTCAATTTTACTCCTATTTTATGCTTGTAGATATTTACGTGCAACTCAATATGCATGTAAATATTCTAACAATAATTTACAAAGGATAAATATGGGAGTGTCCATAGGAATTTTTATCGTATGAATTTTTTTAATAAAATATCATATTTATAGGAAAATTTATGGTTTTACTTTAATATTTTTTTAAAAAAATTTCTTGTATATATGCCTCTCTCTAGAGAATCATGCGGCCGCTATTTATCATACCCCCTCCGTTCCAAAATACATGGTCTTTTACTTTTCAGCACGCTTTTTAAGGAGCGAAAAACTCTATGAAATATTATTTTTTAATTAATTTTTTTTATATAAATAGATACTTATTAGTAATAAGTACGGAGTATCAAACAGTATAAAAATTTTAATTAAAAAAATAATATTTTATAAAGTTTTTCGTTTTTTAAAATACGTGCCAAAAAAAGAAAAGGCTGTGTATTTTGAAACGGAGGGAGTATAATACACCATAGTTTAGAATTTTTAAAGTTGCTTCGTTGAGGTTAATAAAGTGGTTGAAAAACTACTAAATTTACCTAGGTCCACTAGTAACTACCGTGGATTATCCAAAAGAATTTTTAAAATAATCGACCTTACGAGGCCGGTTGAATTTTGTATTTCAGTCTCACAGCGACCCCAAGACTCAAGAGCCTCAAAAAGACAGGTTCCGGGTTCGATCCCTGCCTCCGCCTCTTTACTTGGGTGAAAATCCAAGGTTTACCTTGCTCCTTACAACTGGGTCGAGCCGGTCGGTGCAAGCCGGTTTACCTGGTACGTGGCTCTTGCCGGCTGAGTCACGTGCTCGGGGTTTGCCACCGAAGGTGGGTTCCTCGTCATCAAAAAAAAAAAAAAAAAAAAAAAAAGACAAAAAAAAAAATAAAAATCAAAGAGAGTGTTTATGCTTTCAGAAGCTGGATCAATTGAGTATATCAAATGTGTGATCAAGGAATGTGTCCGTCTTTAATTTTTCATGGGTGTTGATAGATACAACGTAAATCTAAAGGTAAAAAATGCACATCAGCGTTTAAAAAAATTAATTAAACCCTTTTAAGTTTTAACCAACCATTCTGACTAAATGCATGATTTGGGGTGTGTATAGCGAACACGTTTTTCATTCAGAGTACTTTCGGGATTGGTAAAAACAATGTGTAATCGACACAGTACAAAACAACAACAATTCATTGGTTCTTCCAAAAAAACAACAATTCATTTCCTTCTACAAGTATATTAGTGGTATATCATTTCCAAGTGAGTAAAAACAACGCAACTACAACAATTTCTTTACAAAAATGAAAGTATCAAAGTAACTGTCATTTGACTGATTGCCTAAAGTTCTATACCTTCAATTCCTCATTTGGTGGTTTTTTGCTTGTGCTTCTTGTAATGGCTGATCAGAATCTGAGTGTACAAGATCTCATTCCATGTATCAGGAACACCAGGTAGACACCAATGAGAGCAATCTTGGAATCTTAGAGGATCACGCCTCGCTTCGTCGGATAGATGTTGTGCTCTATAGACTGCTGGGTGAGCATCTTTTCGGTAGTCTGTTAGCCTTGTGATGTTCAGATAATGGATATGGGTCTTCATCCCCTTCATAACTGACTCAAACATCTCCATCTTTTCCGGGTAATGTAACAAGTACTTTTCATTCTTGAAGGGCTCGGTTTCCTTCTCGCATCGCCCACCAGAGTTCCACTCTCCACCCCTGCAAAAAGAAACAATAACATTTTGTTATTCAGAAGTAATAACAATCCACACCCACTAACAACAAATGGAGCTTCTTCAAATAAAATCAGGGATCAATACAAAGGAATTAAACCACTCAAATCACAAATTCACAAATCACAACCAAGGTAAATTTCAATAAAAAAAACCACTGACTTACCTAAAGTGAGTAGCAGAAAATCCCCTGAAGTAAACCTGGGTGGTCAATGGATTCACATTAGTATCCACCCATCTGCCCCATGTAGTCATTGCTCTCCGATAAGCCTCCACTACGTTCAATTTACCATAAACATGGCTACCTTCTTGATAGTAGTTTTTCCTGAACAAATGAGAAGTTCTTTCAGAAATGCTACTAAATGGGGAGATCAAAAGATATATATTCTAAAAAAAGCTTTACCCCATTGAAGTTTTGCTATGAGTCCACCAATGACCAGAATTGAAAATGAGAATATCTGCATCTTTGTATCTATCAGATGTTCTTTCCACTAAGTCCAACCTTAGCGTCTCATTCTTTGATCCATCCCTATTGGGTGTTTCCCATTCTTGAACCAAAAATGGAGACCGAAAGAACTCCACAGAGCAGTTATAATCCTGATAGATCATATAACCAATCAGCAATACGCAATCACTTGATAAGGATCTTCTTTGCAAACTAAAGCATTTACTTCACAGAGAAAAAAAGGGAATTAGAGTTTTAAAAGGAATATGAGAATATATACCCTAAATATAAAGGAGTAGGATCCTTCGGTGCGAAATTCTTGTTTTCCAGATGCCTCAAAAACTCTGCTCTTGTCCTCCAATGAATTCCTCAGTATACACACAAGAGACTCCCACATGTTTCTATTCAAAGAGTCTCCAACAAACACAAGGCGCTTCCCTCTAATCAATTCCAACATATGTTTACCTCTCAGCCTACAAAACAAATGAAACTAAAACCATTGTCACTCCAACAGAGATGATTAATTGCACATATTTATTTTCCACTAAGTTAACAAAATTCAGTAAACTGTTAGATTATGATTCATTAATCCTAATTTTAACCAAAACCCTTCTCAGCTAATTTACAATACAAAACTCATTTCCCTTCACAGATGAAACTAAAGCCACTGTCACTCCAACACAGATGCTTAATTCCACGTATTTTCACTAAGATACAGACAGAGAGGAAAAGTTAACAAATTCAGTCAAACTGTTAGATTATGATTCATCAATTATACAAAACCCTTTTCTTTCCTTCCATTTGAATCCACATTTGGAGGTTACAAAATCCTTTTCTCTTCCCCTTTCATAGTTCCTTATGTTCCAAATCAGATGCCAAACAAAATAAAGATCACAAGCAAGCAATCAAACCAGGAAAAAAGGAGCCATTATACCTTGGGATGTTGCAGTGATTGGGCTGCCATCTGTAATTCTCATAACCACTGTCAGGTCTCTTATTGAGAAAGCAATTGAAGGGCTCATCAATGAGAGGACATGATCCATGTGGATAAAGTGGATAGGAATGATCTCTCACCCACTTCCCATCAAAAAGATCACACTTTAACAAGGATTCGTAGTCATACGCCTGGCTAACATTAGCATTTACACTGGCACTAGCATTAGTAGATGATTCCGGGATCTGGCTCATCGCCGTCTGATTGACAACCACTGTGTGATTAACAGACGGCAGAGGACTGAATCCAATCGGTTTGGTGCCATTGACACCTCTGTAAGGCGAAGACGAAGACATATTTGGGGAAAGCCCCATATTCGATGAATTGTGTTGAGAATTAGGGATTCGGGAATCAGACGCAAGGGACTGGGAGGAGTTCGGGAAGAAGTGGGATATGAGGGAAGAGAACTTTGGGGGAGAGTGTTTGATATGGAAGACATCTTTGAAGTACCAAGGAGAGGAAGAAGATGAAGATTGGCCAGATGGATCGGACAACAGAATCAGCAGAATGCAAACGACGAATGTGGCCATGACTCCGTACGCGAAAGCCATGGTTTTCTTGGTTTCGTAGAGCAAGAGATTGGACTTCGAAGGCGATGGAAAGAGCTTGGTTGGACTGCTTGGATCCTCTACCGCCATAGCAAGCTTAGTTAACTTCTTCTGTAACTGCGAGTGACTGAGGAAGAAGAAGAAGAAAAAAACAAAGATTACAGATGGGAGGTTTTTTAGGGGGAATGATCAATTGCAGAGATATTCAAGTTTTGCACATTCCACATGAATCAGAATCTCGCCGAAAATAAGGGGGAGATGGAGATCGGAGAAGAACACAAGACCGGCACAAGATCGATCGATCGGTCGACGTGAGCGATTAATATCGGCTTTGAAATCGGGAAAGGGTTTTACGAATTACTATTTGTACGGAGTGTGTTTATTTTTTAAATTTTATAGCAAGGGTGGGGCACATGGGGTGTTGACGGCCGAGATCGTGCCACGTGTATAGGTTTACCTCCGAAGGATCCGGATCGGGTGATGTGGGAACCGGGAAACTATACTCCCTCCGTTCCAAAATAAATGTCACAATGCTTTTCGGCACGTTTTTTAAGGTGTTAAAAACTCTATAAAATATTATTTTTTTAATCAAATTTTTTATATAATTTCATAGTCATTACAAATAAGTATAAAGTTGTACAAAAAATTTAACTAAAATAATAATATTTTATAGATTTTTTAACTCATTGAAAAACGTGCACTAAAAGACAAACGACACTTATTTTGGAACAGAGGGAGTAATAAATAAGTCGTCGGGGCGATAAAACTATTTTTGTATATTTTTTTAAAAAAAAATTATACAAATCGGAAATTTCGCGTAGTACCTATGAGGAGGTAAAGGATATTTCGCGTGGTACATAAAAGTTTGCCACATTTCGCCAAATATCCCTGAGGTTTTCAATTTTTCCGTCAAATACCCCTTCGTTAGCTTCCAACTAAAAAATGTTAACTTCCCGTTAAATACAAATAAATGGATTAAAACAAAAGAAAAGAGACGACTTGCGAGAGACAGACAGAGAGCGACTGAGCGGGCCGAGTAGAGAGAAGGCTAGGGATGGCAATGGGTCGGGTGGTGGGTGGATGGACCCCCATTTCACCCGACCCACCATGGGTGACCCATTTTCCCGCCCATCACCCCACCCATATCCACTTCGTCCATATCCATCGGGTGATCGGGTGAAATGGGTGAGATATGGGTGAAATGTGGGTGATTTTCCCTAAATGCATGTAATTGAATTCCAATCAATTTGATACACAAAACACCGTATAAAATATGATTATCTTACACATTTAAGTCTTAAACACATACAATAAGTCTTAAACAACACACGCCACAAGTGTTACACACATATCATAAGTCTAAAACATAAGGAAAATAAGTAGTCTTAAACACATACATAAGTATTAAAATAAGTAGTCTAAAACACGAGAGGATGAAGGGAAGTTGGGAACTTTGGGAAGAGAAATTAGGGTTTACAAAAGTGTATATATTTTTTTATATAAAATATATATATTATATAAAAAAATATATATTTTTATACGGGTCGGGTCGGGTGGCGGGTGGTGGGTCGAGTGGTGGATCGGGTGCGGGTGGAGAAAAACTTCACCCCACCCGACCCACCACCCATATCCACTTCACCCACATCCACTTTTCACCCGCTTTTTTCGGGTTTTCACTCACTTTTTCGGGTCGGATGATTCGGGTTCGGATCGGGTGCGGGTGAAATTGCCATCCCTAGAGAAGGCCAATTGCTTGAAGATCTCATCGCTGGTGGAGGGACATATGGGAGGAGGGTGGCCGATGCTGACAACTGCCCTGGAGGTAAGTTATTCCTTCTCAATTTCAGCTTTAGAGACTATAGTTTGAGGATTACAGGTTTGTGAGAAAAGTAAGAAACCACTTACCTATCGCGAGAAGGAACAGAGAGGCGGTTCCAAGCTTACGAGAAAGAGAGGTTGAATGTTGGTCGAAGTTCTGGACGCCGGTGGAGGCAGAGGGAGATACCACATATGTGAGGAGGGAAGAGGCTAGCGAATGCAAGCTCTCGTCTTCTCCAAAGGTAATGTTTGTTTTTCGAATTAGGGTTAGAGTTTATAGATTTAAAATCTTCGAATTGGGGTTTTAGGTTTAAAACATTCGAATCGGGGTTTAAGGTTTGGATGATTGTTTGATATTGCTAGTGTTGAATCTGCTCTCCGTTAATTCACTTGAGATTTGATTGAATGCTTTGAGTTTTTCATTAAATTTGTTTTTCTATTTGAGTTTTGGGTTTGGATGATACAAATTACAGACGATGAAGATGGTTGTTTTAAACTAGGGTTTGAATATCTTGATGTCAACAATTGCGAGCTCTTGATGATTCTACTCCCCAGTAGCTTTTAAAAATTTTGATGTATGGTTTTAAACTTGCAGCATTTGCGAGCTGTTGAAGAATATGCTCTCTGTGTCCTTTTTTCCTTTTTCTGGTGTAGCATTCTCACACCTAGGCATTTTGTCCAAAATCGGTTAAAATTTGAATGTCACACTTTGACAGAGCTTTGAAGAGCCTCTCTGCTTCCTTTTGGCTTGGTAGCAGCTGATCCTTTCCATTTAAAAAGAGCCCCCAAACCATTGAAAGAGCCCCCAAAGCACAAAGCTATTATTTTGAAGAAATTGGACCTAAAACCCTCAATTACAATCATGGATTCACAATTCAATCCCAATCACAATTCAAGTCGAAACCTCCAATTCTTATAAAAAAGATACCTACAATCACAACTGCATTTCAACCCCAAACCCCAAATTCAGAAGAAAAAAAACCCTAAATCCCAAAATCAGTTGAGCAGGGAAGAAAACTTACCTCCACTAGAGTCACCACGGCCTGCTCCACCTTGATGACCTCCTCTCGTCGGTGTCGAACTCCACCAGCTAGAGTCGAACTCCTCCGGCCAGCTCTCTAAAAGCCTCGCTATCTCGTCGAACTCCTCGATCTATCATCGTTCATTTGTTTCAATTTCTTTTTTTTTTAAAATTGAACGGAAAATGCTAACGGAATGGAGTGAGCGGCACCCGACGAAAAAAAAAAAGTTCAGGGGTATTGGACAAAATATTCCAAACTTTGGTACAACCCGCGAAAAAGCCCTTACATCAGGGGTACCACGCGAAATTCCGAAAATTATATATAATATTAATTTTTTAAAACTAATTTAATGCTCATTACTATATTAATTTATATAAAATTATTTAAAAAAAATTATTATCTTCTATTTTAAAAATAAATAATCTTTTACGAGCTCAAGTTATAATTATCCGATTTTGGAAAAACATGTCTGTCCGATTGAAGTTCAATAACTTACCTTTTTTTCGGTAGTGCAAGAGTCAAATTCATAAACTAGAAAAACAATTAACGAGAAGTTATAGAAATGATACGAGGCAAATAAACTCTTCTAATATCTTCAAAGGAGCAAAATAAACTAGCAAAATACTTAATATGGTCCTATGAATACTGAACAAGTCAAATTGCAGAAAATCCCCATTTAATAAAAGTATTTGATTTTCAAAGCATTTTCGAATTATAAATTCAATTCTCTATGCCTCTAAATTCGATCCACTTTTTATTTTCAGTTTATTTTGAGCTTTTTATTATTGGATTTTTTAACCTATAACCTGTTTTGAAAATATTTTCATAATAAAAATATTTTAGCCATATTTTATATTAGATTTTTTAAATTCATTATTTTTTCAAGTAGGAAATTTTTCACGGCTTATCTTATCCTGCGTCCTTGAAACAAACATAGAAATATCATTTTATTATTACTTTGTAGTAATTTTGAAGATCTTACAGTTTTATTTTAAAAAGAAAAAGGATGGGAGATGGCCATACTGTCAATTGTTCAGACTTCAGAATACTGAATTGTGTTCATCTGTTTATTAATCAAAGCAATTCAACTGTGAACATAGTACAGGGCGAAACATACAACACACGTTGCTCAAGGTAAACACATCAACCTCACCATGTTTCTTCGACTATAATTCGCGACTTCTTTATTGGCTCGATACGATAAGCAAGTTACCAGGAGACAGTCCCGACACAGCACTCAAGAGAGGCCGATGACCCGTCCAGACTCAGTGTCAAGATCAATTTCGTAGAAGCAAGGCCTGGTCGGAAGTCCAGGCATCGTGCTCATCGTACCCACCAGAGGGTAAATGAACCCGGCTCCTATGCTCGCCCTCACATCCCTGATCGGTAAAACGAATCCACTAGGAGCGCCCTTTGCTGAGGCGACGTCTGAGAACGAATACTGAGTTTTCGCCATGCAGATTGGCAGGTTGGAGAAGCCTTGCTTGCTGTACAGTTCAATCTGCTTCTCAGCCTAAATGCGACGGGCAGACAACGAAAACAGGTCATGTTTTGAGGGTTTCGACAGTAGTGATTAGTGAAGAGTTTGTACGAGTAAAGCAACAATGTAATGCAAACCTGCTCTGAGTATTCTACGCCGCTGGCACCATAAGACCTCGCTATGGCCTCTATCTTCTCCTTGATGCTGCAGTCCAGAGGATACAGGAACTTCAATGACTGCTTCATACTTTCACAAGCTTTTTGAACCGCGATTCCTAGCTCCACCTGGAAACAAGTGAACCAATCGTTACAAGGTGAACAAATACAAAATCAGATAATTGAGTTGGCTTTCAATTCTTAAGTATTGGTATGGTGTTTTTTTTAAGGTTAAAATATATTGGAAACTTAATGAAATATTTACAAGATCAGGAGGAGGTTCTTAGGTGCCAAAAAGAGGTCTATGACCTCTAGTGCAACCTATCTTAGCTATGAGGGTTTTTTTTTGGACGTAGTCCATGTGTGGATCCTATCTCCTCAAGTCAAAGACTCAAAGCTATCAGAAGTCGGACACACACCCTAAAGTAGTGATTTGTGAACATCCCCTCATAGGTGGTTATTATTCTAATACAATTTGGATCACATTTCAGGTGGGCAGGTACAGGATTTAGCTTTTAGATTGTGGTTTATGCACCAGAGAGTAAGTAATCAAGTTTTGTATCCTGGTTGAGATCATAAATATTTGAGTTTAAACAAGAAAGGGTTACTCACAGCTCCTTTGCCGCCATGTGCATGATGAGAACAAATAACAGCATCAAAAGCTCCGGCTTCCAGTGCTGATTTTTTAACTGCGTTTAGTTCTGCTTCTGTGTCGGTGGAGAACATGTTGATGGCAACGACAACATTCACACCGTAGGCCTTTGTATTTGAAATATGTCTAGCAAGATTGACACACCCTGCCTCGACAAGACCAATGTTCTCAGTCACATACGCTTTGTCAAGAGGTTTTCCGGCTACAACCTGTGGTCCGCCACCATGCATCTTCAAAGCCCTAATTGTTGCCACAACAATGGCACAGTGAGGAGTCAAGCCACTATATCTGCACTTTATGTTCATGAACTTCTCGGTCCCTATATCTGATCCAAAGCCTGCTTCTGTGACTACATATCCTCCAGGTCCCACCAACTTCAGGGCGATCTTGTCCGCGACAATAGAGGAGTTTCCGTGGGCAATGTTTGCGAAGGGACCGGCATGAACAAGAACCGGTGTACCTTCCAGAGTCTGCATAAGAGTAGGGTGAATGGCGTCCTTCATTAGTACAGTCAAAGCACCCCCAGCACCGAGATCATCAGCTGTTACTGGTTCACCGGCTCTGCTATTACCGACCACCATATTTCCGAGTCTTTCTCTCATGTCCTCTAGAGAGGTGGTAAGGGCCAAAACTGCCATTATCTCACTAGCAACTGCAATATCAAATCCTGTCTCTCTCAACATCCCCTTTTCTTCAGGCCCCTGGCCAATTGTGATTTTCCTCAAGAATCGATCGTTAACATCCATCACCCTCCTCCATGTTATGGAATCGGGATCAATGTCAAGTCTAGCGAACCTCGTAACTTCTTCGGGAGAAAGATCATCTGGGTTGGTCTTATCAATGCCAAGCTTCCTCAATCGCCTAAACATTATGTTGCTGAAGGTTCTTTTACCTTCTTTATTTGGTGGGCACAGCCGGTTAAAGAGAGCCTTATCAGACTGACTTGCTTCATGGAAGATCCTTGTATCAATTGCAGCTGCAAGAAGATTGTTTGCAGCAGTTATGGCATGTATATCTCCAGTAAGGTGGAGATTGAACTCGTCCATTGGGATTACTTGGCTATAACCACCACCAGCCGCACCACCCTTTATTCCAAAAGTCGGTCCTTGTGATGGCTGACGCAGGCAAGTAACTACCTGTAGCAAAAAGAATCAAACGTCTATGAAGAGAGCTAATCACTTGAGTCACCAACCATTAAAAGCAAACTTGAGCATTCAAGAAACTAATTTCAGCTAGCAAATCAAATCTGGAGTTTTAGCAGATGTATGACTGAGCGAATGAAAGCTAGAATTTAAGAAAAAGTGCAGACAAAAAATTAAGAGATTATAATTACTATACACATACACATGATACACTCATAATATTCAAGGCTATATGAATTCGAAGAGTACTTTTTCGGTTGAATGGTGCAGATTTATGAAGTCTTGGGTTAAGGATGAGAATGATTTTTACTTTACATGATGCAGACTTGCAGATAATAGACATGGATTTGTAGTAGGAAAGAGATTTTCTGGACAGCAGTGTGACATAAGTTCTTTATACTAATGAACATGGTCCTAATTTACCTTCCACGCACCAAAAAGAAAACTTCCCTCCAGCTTTATTTGGAGTTTTGAGTCAGTTTCCAAATTGGTCAATGAAATAAAAATGTAAGGGTCAATGAGAAGAAATTGTTCCAATTTTTTCCCAGAAAATGAGTATACGAATGACTGGAAAAAAAAATTGGGGGCAATAAAGGAAGAAGAGATGTTCTCTTCAGGAAAATTGCTAGGAACATATGAAATCCAGAAGAATCAAAACCACCACCAACATATCCAGAATTAGAATTTGGTATTTTTGGTCTCAACAAAAAGCATTAACCCCTTCATATAGGAACACTACAGAATGCAAAGATAATTGCAGGTATATGACTCAATAACAAATGAATCACAAAATCATTCATGAAAGCAAGCTAACAAATATAATGTAGCCAGCACACATAATTTACTAATTATGATACAACAATCCAATAGTGGATGTACCTGAAGTAGCAAAGAGCAGCATAAAAGTTGTTGCAAAACAGTAACTATAATTTGGCATTGTAATAATAAAATGTGCAGACACCAACAAATAAATAGACATAGAAGTAGATCAAAGATCAAACAAGGACTAAAAACAGTCACCTTCTTGTCAAGGAAAGCCCCCAATGCCTGACATAGACCAACAGTAGTAGTAGATTTGCCCTCACCAAGAGGAGTTGGGGTGATTCCACCAACCACCACATAGTATCCATCCTCATGCCCTTTAAGGTCGTCAAGTACTGATAACAACACCTGTAGTTTCAATAATGAACATCACTGAAAACCATCAGAAAACCTGAAAAAAGGGACACAAGCAAGAGGAAGATCACAGCTCTGTCAACAAAATCAGTATGATTCGCTTTAATAGCAAAAATCAAGTGCAAGATCTAAAAAGTACTTTCTATTTTTCCAGAATCAAAATCAGGGATATAGCAAATTTGTGATAACTACTACATATACTCAGGAACCAAATCCAGAATTGACAGCAACAGGCATCAATTTTCAACCACTTTAAAAGATGGATTCACTCAAAGCAAGTACAACCACAAACAAAAACCGCCGCATTCAGCAGAATTAATCAATTCGGCAGTTTGCGAACTCGATCTTAAGAACAAACTTTAAAAAAGGCATGAATCGGGAACAAGAAAAAGGTCAACGATGGAAAGCGAAAAACAACCTTGGCTTTGTATTTGCCGTAGAGATCGTAATGAGAAGGGCTGAGATTGAGCTCTTTGGCGATCTCAGCGATGTGAAGAGGCTCAACGGCGTTGGCAATGTCTATGTCGGCAGGCACCGGCGACACCACTTGAAGCTTCCTCACTGTTGTTGAGCCCGCCATATCTCCTCCTTTCTTCAGTCTCTCCCCTTTGTGTGTGTTCAGTTCCTCCCCAATCTCAAAACCAGGAAAAAAGGGGGTTTTATTTTCCAATATTTATATTTAATAATTTATAATAATCGATAAGGTGTTGAAGTAAGTGCATTTTATTCTTATCCCTGTATATACTATGAGGTGCAAATTGGATTTATATGGCTCTGCCTTTAATTTATTTCAAAGTGTTGGAATTAAAATATGAATCAACGAACCTGTGGATGTGGTTCAACATTGGTAACAGGCCACTATCAAAATTAATTGTATTGTATGTACTATGTATGATAAAGACAATAGCCAGATTTGGTTTGATGCAGATAACATATATTATGTATTATGTATGAAATTGTAAATTATTTTCCTCAATTTTCTTGCTTATATATGATAATGGTGTATGACAGTTCAGAGTGGATATTAGAAACATTATCATTTCACTACATTCCATCGTCCAATCTCGATCACATATTTGAAAACTATATCTTGCTTCATTTTGTCTAGTTTTCATCTTTCTTTTTTTGTTATTATCAAACTAGATATAATAGTAGGTTAGTATTTTATTAGAAAGTCTAAAATTGTTATATTCGTGAGTTTAAATACAAGTTAACTTGTAATTTTATTAAGTTAAACTTCATTGAAATGCAAACTTTAGTCTTGAGTTGGTTTGATAAAGCCAATGAGCCAATAATTAATTTTTTTTTTTTTGATTAGGTAATAATTCGGTTGGAGAGTCTAACCGAGAGCATCCCGATGGATGAGATCAAGAAGATCTAGGTGTTCTTCCAGTGTCAACCCGTTAACAGGATGACCAAGATGTGCAACCTTGTCAGCCACCCTATTACCCTCACGGGGTACAAAAGAAAAGGAGATATCATGAAAAGACCTAAGGAGACCTTTGATATTATCTAAAATTAATTCAATATCCCACGGACATATTCCTATACCCTTCAGATGATTTATAATGGTCAATAAGTCTCCTTCTATAATTAGCTTATCATAATTATAATTCTTAGCACAAATTATTCCTTCTCTTAGGGCAATTTCTTCTGCCAGGATTGAAATCTTTTTCCCTTCTTTTTTACAACCTAGTTTGAGGATTTGTCCCTCTGAATTTCTAATGATGTACCCCGCGCTAGCTTCCCCTAATCCATTAACTGCGCCGTCGAAGTTAAGCTTCATCGTCCATTATCCGATTTTCTCCCTCTCACATTTTTCCTGTCACTCCATTTTCTCCCCCTAACTCTTCCTTTTCCTCCCTCCTAGCCACTTTTCATTATTGCCAATGAGCCAATAATGAATTGGTCATTGAAGTAAGTTGGTCGAAAACTTTTCACTTTAATTTAATAAAAATTCAGGTTCAAACTTTAGGAATGAAGTATATGTGTATTTAGGAGGAATCACTTTAATCCTTTATTAGATCTACTTGAGATATTATATTAGGACCTGTTAAAACATTATAGAATATAAACTAAACTATAATTTCCTTTTTTTAATTTATTTATAAAGACAAAAAATTTGGTATATCTCTAAAATTTTACCTAGATTTTAATCTTAAAATAAATTAATCTTTGGTACGTCACACCATCCTAAAGCATTGGAATTTTCCTAGGATCGGACAAACACATCCATTATTATGTTTTATTCCTCTTATATATGAGGTTTAGGAGACAAGATGGAATGTAATTTTAGTACAGATTTATAGATTTGGATGGAGTTTATTGGTTTATTTAAATACAAAATAATGAATTGAATATCAAATTGGTAATAAAGATTACAGTAGTATATATAGATAAACAATTTTAAATATTGCTTAATTTTGATCTCATTTCTAATTCTATAAAACGAAATATCAAATTAGTATTAAAAATTGCATTATTTGATAATGGAATATTAACAAAATATAGACCTTAATAAAGCTTGATTTCATAATTTAAATCTGATTTTCATTATTCTAAACCTAATTATAATATGCTCATTTGATTTTATAAAATAATAAAATAAAATACGAATTTATTAATATGTATTTAATAGACTTTATTAAAATAAAATAAAAACGAAGGTACAATAGCATAGCATGTGTGCTTGGTGGCGGGACGGAGACTTACGGGGAGAGGAGGAGCGGTGGGAGGCGGCGATACCCGCAGAGGAGAGACAGTGGCTGTGACGGAGCGCTTTGCGGGTCGGGTCGGATCTTTGGGAGCGAGGCGCCGAGGAGAAAGCGAGATGCGATTGCGGAGAGAATACGCAATGGAAGGAGGAGGAGAACAGGAAGAGAGCGAAAACTCCATTGATGGACCGAGATGGAAGCTCAAGGCGATCCAGACTCCAGATTGAGAGAGATTGGGCAAATGGAGGAGGACGTTCAATTCTCTCTCGGGAGCTAGAGATTCGCGTGCAAGTTCCGCGAGGGAGGAGAGATTGATGTGGCGGGGACCAATGAGAGGCCGCCACGTGGGAGTAGCGAGTCTCCAGGTGGCCTGGTCTTGCAGATGCAGTTCAATACCCAGATGCCCACGAATGCCCACCGTTTGCACTGTAAACAACACCGATAATACAGCGTTCCCGTCATCCACTCCAACGGCTTATCTTCAGCGGTACATTTTTTTGCATTTTTTTTTTTTTAAATACTTACAAGTTTTGTGGTCCGAAAATGAGCAAGTACATTTTCAAGGCACCACACTATAGAGAGGTGACATGGGCTAACGACTCTTTTTTACCTCATCGATTATGTCTCCTCTTGAATGGGATGCCTTGAGTCTTGTTTAATGTTTATAGACGCTGCGCGCGCAATCACTCACTCAACTCGATCGCCTGATCATTTCATCGAGTCCTTAAATTCAATTGACCAATATATGATAAAGATCATCGCAGGTGTTCACACTCGATCAACTCTCACACGGCATGGAAAATTCAAATGCAAGCGCGCTGATCAATTTCACTTATCTCCGAAGACGATGATGGAGGCCGACGAGTTCGAATTCCTCCAACGTATTATCCAAGAATAAGTTGGGCGGATCATTCAGCTTCAAGCCCGATCGATCCGCCAGCATCCGCAGCATAATCGGCGCTCTCTCTGACTTTTCATCCCCGCCGACGATTTAGCCGCCGCAAAAACCGGCTGATCTCTTTCAATTTCTACCGGCGTTAAATGGAATTTTAAATTTCTTCCCTTCAACACTCACCCACCTTTTCTTTTTAGTGTGACATTTACTTTAGAAATTCATATGGTAAATAATTTGATTATGTTAGCTTTATTTCTCTGTGATAATTCTAGTATAACGTGATTGAATTTGACTCTAAAAATATTTATTTTTATAATCTGTGAAAAAGGCGCTTTACCCCTTATGACAAAAGATAATTAATATGATTATATTTACGAGATAAGGTATTACTCCGTATTGAAGGTCTAGGATTGTCTGTTTAGCAAATCTATATCTAATCTATATAAAATACTCCCAATTTTGCTCGTTATAATTATCATCAAATTCTCACAAACTTGATTTTGTTCTTAATTTGTAGGTGTTTTCGGTTACACTTTTGCAGCTTTTGTTGATTGTGCTCTTTATAAGCGACTTCGGTTGATTGTCCTCCTTATCACGATATGTGATTACTAGATCATTATCCCTCAAGTGTATGACTATTTATTGCCTCACATTCATAATTTTAATTATTTACTCCAATTTCTGTGTCTACCAATATTGCTTTTATTTACATATTGGGCTTGCAGGGAAGATCGACCGTAGTGGCAGCTACCCTCGATCCGGGCCGGACTCCATCGTCGACCGATGTAGTAACGAAGGAGAGTGAAAATGGGAGGTGCGGGCTGAGGAAAGAGAACGAGACAGAGGAAGCCATTAAAAGGCGAATTTGAAAGCTTGAGGGGATACGAATATATAATGACCTTACCTCAGCATAAAAAAAAAAATAAAAAAAAAAATAAAAAAAAAATAAACATGATTTAGATTGAGATTACGAGAAATCACCATTGCTGCAGGGGTTCACAGAACAAAATCGCATCTGCACAAATGCAGAAGACAAGACGCTTTGGGTAAGCACCTCCTAAAATGAACACTGCAGTTGGTGTAGATTTAGCCAACTTGAATTTTCAATACCTAAAATTAATTTTGAATTTGTTTGTCATTCCCAGTAATATGCAGGTGGTTGTATTTTTGGCAGCTAGGAGGTTTATTCCAGGCGATTGGGGGACGACGAGTCTTGACCGATGAGGATCAAGTAAATAATTAAATAGTTGGACACACAGACAGACATGAAGGGAATTTCACAAAGAACAAGATGAGAGAGAAAGAGATAAGGATCTATAACACCCTCCAAATCCTACACAAGAACATCCAGCTTTTCCACAATCACCCCTGAAACATGAACTAATCTTTAATTCAAGGACAAATACCATTAATTAATAGTTAGATATACATTCAGAATGTAAAAATACTTGCCCAAAATTCAAGGTATCCCCATCATGGTCAAAAATCAAGTCCCAGAAGTACCTAAAATTTGAAGACGAGGTAAGCAGAGCTACAAAACTAAGAGAGAATCATTAAGAGGAACAAAGGAATGATCAACAAAAAGAACACTGATGTCAGAAGGTTCTTGCAAAGCTAACAAAACTTGACCATCTGAGAGGAAGAAAATTACATAAAAAAAAAAACAATGTTGTGATAAAGGCTGGATATAAAAAGAATAACACTTGTACAAAAATGACCAATGAAAGAAATCATGACTAATCTCTGATTAATAGCAGTCCATAGTCTCAAGTGAAGAAAAACATATACGACCAAGTACACCCCCCCCTCCCAACCTCCTCAGCACTACCTATGTTTAATGTACATGGACTAACTTCGTGCTAATATTAATCATCTTCTACTACAGCATCTGGTAATTAGAAATCCAGACAAGGGGTTAATATATTCCTGGATGGGAAGATCTCAAAGACTCCCTTCAGACAAGGCTGAAGATAGCTTAGGCTTTCACTTTAGTATTCTCGTCTTAAACGGCACAATCTAATTGAACAGAGCACCAAAAGCAGGCATGCCAAAACCAGAAAAAGCACAGACAATTTCAAATTAATCATTCACACTAACAATTCTAATGTCGCTCACTTAGTCTTGTATCCCATCATTTAGTCTTTGTCAGTAATTCGGATGGAACACTACTTTTTATTGTAGTAACTAGGCAAGGTACCGTTGTATTTATGAAGTCCAGGTAGAAAACTCAGTACGGGAACAGACAATAGGTCACAACAAACGGTGTATGTTCAGGATCAAGGATGCAATACTCACAGGAAAATGTTTGATATCAGACAATTGTGAATATAGTCGTTACAAAAACAGACATCTAGAGGGTTTCTATGCTCATATCATCTATTAATAGTCGTTACACAGCAGTAATGACCTTTTGTTAGCTGATGCTATCTTTTTGGTTAAAAGAAATCAGCAAATATTTTTGGGTACATTTTTTTCTGGTTAAAAGAAACTATAAATTTGAAAGAAAAAAAATCTATTAACTAAGTTTGCATCTATGGGAAAAAGGAGAAGAATAGGGAGGCGATTAAACAAAAAATTACCCGAATGGTTGTTGTCTCCTCCTGCACAGTATAAAATCTCCAGTTCAATAAAAAAAAAATTTAATCAAATCAAGGAAAGATAAAACAACAACAACAAAGAGTGACCAACCAATATTATCACCTTTTAGTTCTAAGCAAATACTTGCTGTGGAACAGAAGAAACCAATACATCTGCTCGCCAACAATTCTATTTGTTGAGTTTCTGAATTCTAAGCTCATCAGCAAGCAACCATGGGTAATTTTCTCTGCCTACATGATTTCGAAAAATGACAGACACAAAGTCACAAACCATCCCATTCATTAAATCTTAGTTTGAATCCATGCATTCAAAACTCAAAAGCAATGGGTGTGTTGTATAGATTTCCAACTTAACAGAGACTTCGTGTGTATCTGAAAGCATGAATACTAACAAATAAAGGGAAATTCGAACCGGCATATGACAGTCCTGGCATAACGTGTATCTAACTTCACTACTTAACAAAGAGAACACCAAGAAGGGCAGCCCAGGCTGAGGAAATTCAAATGAAGAGGAATGAAGTTACTAGATCATGTGAAGAAAAACATATAGCACTGACCAAGTACCCCTCCCAACCTCCTCAGCACTGCCTATGTTTAATGTACACAGACTAACTTCGAGCTAATATTAATCATCTTCTACTGCAGCATCAGGTGATTAGGAATCCAAACAAGGGGTTAGTATATTCTTGGATGGGAAGATCTCAAAGACCCCCCTTCAGACAAGGTTGAAGATAGCTTAGATTTTCAGTTTAGTGCTTCTCGTCTTAAACGGCATAATCTAAATGAACAGAGCACCAAATGCAGGCATGCCAAAACCAGAAAAAGGACAGATAACTTCAAATTAATCTTTCACACTAATCATTTTAGTGTTGCTCACTTAGTCTTGTATCCCATAATTTAGTCTTTGTCAGTAATTCGGATGGAACACTACTTTTTATTTTAGTAACTAGGCAAGGTACCGTTGTATTTATGAAGTCCATGTAGAAAACTCAGTACGGGAACAGACAATTGGTCACAACAAACGGTGTATTCAGGGCTTTAGACAGACTGTTGAAGATAATCAAGACACCACATCCTGTGCCAGAAATTTGTGGGAAGGCTGCTATGATCTTGGAAAGCCTTGTATCAGAACCACAAAACCGAACCCTTATTCTGGCCTTTGAGCTAGAATGCCTTTGCAGAGTTGCTATATTTTCAGATAATAAGCAGTCTGAATCCTTTGCTAGGATATTATGTGAATTAACATCTCGACCAACCTATCTTTTGAAAGGCCAGAAGCTGACTGTCTCCCGTCTAGTATTGCAGACAGACTGAACCTTTCTCGTATAATTTTAGTCAATGATGATGGCACCGTTTTATGTTGAAAATGGTTGTCACAGAAGAAGAAAAAAATGCTTGTATGAACGTGAGCCGCCTGTGATAACAAATTATATATTCTTTCCTAGAACTCGCATCCATAAAGTATATCTTTGGTGTTTTGATTTTTTTGTAAGATATGCAGTTGGTAGCTACTGCCACAGGCCCACAAGTATGTGGTGAGCCACAAGTTTCACACCCCCTGCTATTACTGATTTTAGGGGCCACCGTCTCAAGGAGAAGACAGCATTTGTTGGCAGTTAGTTGGCAGGTAAGAAATTCAATACCCAAGTTTAGGTTATCAACCTTATTTATTATGATAGAAAACTAGGAGTATTACTTGCACTCCACCTTCTACTTGCATTACAAGGTTTCGCATTCGCATTGATGAAATTTAGTAATTTACCCTAATCTGCGCACCACACGGTTGCTCTTTACTCTTCATCTATATATCTTTGATTGTTCATGGCTTTATTTATACCTTGACCCATTTGTGTCTTAACTTCTTGCCGTATGGTATTAAAAACGAGTGTGTTGACAAATGGTTTCGTGTACGTTAGGCTTTTCCACTTTTGGTTATTGAAAGCTATAGGCAAACTGTTGGGAGTGAACGTATTATTAGGCAACCTACACCAATAATCATCAACTCGTTTTCAAAGCTTTGCAGCCTAATTGCAGGTAGTGTTCATTTGACGCAATGTGCTTGTTTACAACATCCTTGTAATCAATAAGAATGTTCGCAACAAACGAACCCTTACATTAATCTTTGTATACAACAACTATTGCAATACTAGCTAATTCTGGATTTGAATAAAGAACTTTGTGTTGAACATGAAAGAAAACCCTTTAAAAATGTTACATACAGGCGAGAAGATTGATTGATCGATGTGCGTATTTTTCAATCTAAAATGAATCACATTTTTAACTCTGAAATCGTAGAAATAGCAAAGCATTCAACACCATTCAGGAACCGATAGGGGAGATCTTAGGCACATGGACAGGGAAGTTGTGAATCTCATCCATCCAAGGACTCGTTTCCTTGGCGGGATTGATCGTCTTCAACGCACGCCACACTGCACTATTGCACTTGAAACCTGACCCAAATGCGATCTGCCATGTCCTATCCCCTCTCCTAATGCGGCCCTTGGCCTCGGAATAAGCCAGTTCATACCACAGAGAGCTGCTAGAGGTGTTTCCGAACCTGTAAAGCGTCATCCTAGACGGTTCCATATGGAAGTCAGTAAGCTCAAGGTTCTTCTCCATCTCGTCGAGCACTGCCCTCCCACCCGCATGGATGCAGAAATGCTCGAATGCCAGCTTGAAGTCTGGGATGTATGGCTTGATCTTCATATGGAATGCTTTCTTAGCGATCAGTGTGACGAAGAATAGCAGTTGTTCCGACATCGGGAGGACTAGGGGCCCAAGAGTTGTGATGTTGGCCTTCAAGGCTTCCCCTGCCACAGCCATGAGGTCTTTGGACAGGGAAACTCCTACCTTCCCGATGTTGTCCTCCCTCTGGAAGACGCAACCGTAGCTTCTATCGTCTCCGCCTTTGTGGGTTCTCACTGTGTGGACCAATTGGTACTTGGAACGCCTCCGGTCAGAAGGCCTGTTTGAGAGGAGGATGGCTGCTCCGCCCATACGAAAGAGGCAGTTCGACAGGAGCATCGATCTATCATTGCCCCAATACCAGTTTAGAGTGATGTTCTCCGTGCTTACCACGAGCGCATACGAATTCGGATGTGCCTATAATATAAGACCAAACAAACAAATTCTGTTGGCTTTTTGCTTAGAAATTAAATTTGCTTGCATTAATACAGTACTTGGAAACGAAAACGAACCTGGAGGAGGTCTTTGGCGAGATCAATGGAAATGAGGCCGGCGCTACAGCCCATCCCACCCAGATTGAAGCTCAACACATTTCCCCTGAGCTTATAGTGGTTGACGATCATGGCAGAAAGAGACGGGGTTGGGTTGAACAAGCTGCAATTGACAATCAATATTCCGATGTCTTTGGCCTTGACACCGGTCTTGCTAAGCAGCTCGTCGATGGCACCGAACATGACCATCTCAGCCTCCTTGCGGGCCTCCGCCATACACGGGTTAGGAGGCTTCTGGATGAGTGCTTCAGGGAAGTATGTGTCCTCTCCCAACCCTGATCTCTCTATTATCTTCCTTTGGAAATCTGTGTTCTCTTGGCTAAATATCCCTGCAAGTTTGACAACGGTTAATGAACCAAATTTAAAATCTTCCAAATTTCTCTGAAATGTCAAAAACAAAATAAATATTCTTCAAATTACATCAGAGTCTAGAAATTACCGGAACAGGCAGTTCTATCCATGAAGACCTCTCTAGGGGTCTTCCTAGCAGGGTGAGGCTTGTAACAGGCGAAATTCACCAAATAGACCCCCCTCGGCCTACTCATGTAGTAAACCGTCGAAAGGGAAACGATGAGGGCGGAGCCGACCAAAACCGCGACGACGTTGAACCTGAGAAGCTCCCATAGCCGGTCGAAATCGCCACGGTCGAGGTGGGCCGGGGCGAAGACTAGGAGAGGGAAGATCAGGCCAAGGTAAAGGCCATTGGAGATCAAGTAGTGGTAGCCTAACTTCACATACTTGAGCCTCACGGAGAGCTTGAAATTGGGAAGCTTGTTGTTGTTATTGTTATTGTTATGGTGATCCGCCATTGATGGAGATGAGGAGGAAATGGAAAGGGTTTGGAGGGAGAATAGGGAGGGGAGTTGTGATTAAATATGGCGGGGTAAGGAGGAGGATGCAACTACCCCAACGAACTTTAAATGAGGGGGTTGGATTTGCACACCTGTTTTTCTTGTTGGCTGTCGCCGGTTATTTTGAATTTTTTTGGGTCAGATATACTTTGGAGTTTGGGCCTGTGGCGTATCCAAACGACGCCGTTTCTATCGCCTTTATTTTTTAATTTTTATGTTTGATTTTTTTTGGATGACTAGTTGGGTTGCCGCGTGCTCACGCGGAGACTCAAGTTAACTATTTGGGACCATAAGTGGCATTGCGGAGACTCAAGTTGAAGCTAATTGATTAAGCCTATAACATTATTGAATTACTAAACAAAGGTGCAAAGCCAGTCAATACAGGAATAAAACTATAGGCTAACAGTGCATTTGCAAATGCAATATGCATTATAGAAGTCTAGTGTTGAAGATTGAAGTATAGATATTACATAAATGGCAGGTACATACACTAATAAGAACCATCTCTGACAGGAGGAGTAGAACTATAACCGGCGATGATCCATAGAGGAGGCAATTACAGTAGGTGACAACATGCCATCTCGAAGCAAGATATCTGAACTTGTAGGGTGCATAATATCCCAGGCAATTGCAGGTTTTGAATTGTTTTGGGAGGAACTTTTGCTTGCATTTTGAAGCCTTCATGTTGGGTACAGCACCAGTGTATATCGCCTTCCTGAGATTCATGGGCGATGAACATGACGCGAAGAAGTTCCAGTACACCCTAGAAGTCGGAGGTCAAGGAAGGAAGCTGTCATGGCAAGGAAACCCAAGAAGCATCCGCGAAAGCCATAGGAAGGTCCGAGACAGCCTGGACGGACTGATCATTCACAGAAGCCTTGGACGGCTCTTCTCTGGAGGCAAAGATCAACAGCTGACACTTAAGATCACCGGTCGAATATGGAAAGAGCAATAGGCAAATTGCATTGTCTGTGAGCACTGTAATTTATTACACAGCGATTTACAGAACCCGTATTTAACTGGTTTTGCTGCTTGAATATGTAAAGGTCGAGGGTTCTTTGCACATTGAATGTGCGACAACGAATTCAACGGGAATCCATTAGATAACAGACTTCAGTAATGAATCCCATGCACTGGATGAAATAGCTAAGTTCAGAAGTAATTTGGAAGAAAAGGCCACAGATCGATGAACATTAATGAACATTCGATCAAGACCTTGATAAGTAGTAATTTACACACGGACATACTACATAAACCAGCACCAGAAACTAAACCGGCTAATGGACTTTTACAGAAATAGGCGGAGAGCTAGCTAGCATCAGACCTGGTCTACTTGGCTACTGCGAGGTACTCTCTTGGCGAGTCAGAAGAAACGTCATGAACGGTCCTACGAAACAGTCCTACCATAGGCTATGCAAGCTAAGTACAGATTTTTCGCCCATTTATCCTGCACAACATGTAGATTCGAGCATCAGGCATTCAGCAATGGTATTTTTCAAGTCCCACCACGTAAGTACCAGATGACTGATCAAAATTGAGGAACTCTCTCAGAAACTTACCTTGACATGAGTGCTAGGAAATTGGGAGGTTCGTAGTGTTTCCTGAGTTTCATCACCAGGTCTTCGTCTAGGTACACTCAAGATAAGAGCCGTCTGATCCATATTAGCAGCAGCTGAGGTTATACGATAACCATTATCCCAACGCTTGTGAATGCCCTCACTTGGGTATTGAAAATCTAGCTCCACAACCTACATGAAACCAACAGCAGAAATTTATCACCAATCTGCAAGCCCTAAACTGATGATGTTTGAAGCAATTATAAATAAGATAAGAAAGAAGAGAAAGTTAAGATGCATATAAGAAAGATTAACAGAACCTGGTCACTGAAACCAGCATTACGAGACATAACTACACCCCATCTGGATCCAGCAGTAGCCATTGAGGTCACATGAAATCCTTCTCGCCATTTCTTATTTATCCACTTGAAGGGAAAAGAGTCACTCACTTTGTACGATTGTTGAGTATACTGAACGCCTGTTAAGTATAATGATGAGTTCCAACATAGCTTCAAATAAAATAACTTGCACCTCGAGACTATAAATGCTAATGTACCAAAAATGAAGTGAAGTACAAAATTAGATGCAATAATAAATTGACACTTAATGTGTCGATTCTTAACTTATGCGTCGATTCCTGTGTATGTAGCCCAAAGCATCAAATTTACTCTGGCTAGAACCAGAATTTGACAAAATTTCCATATATTTGGGGAATTTTTGTGAACTCGCAATCATAAACAATGCGTCTTTTGAAAAGATTGCATACCTTTGGACATCACCACGAGGGAGCTTCCATTAGTACACCCAGCAACTGAAGTTATGTAAAAATTCTTTTCCCATTGTTCCATGATCCAGTCCTGCATAATTTTGAGAATTACTCACTTGTGTTGTTTTCTATCAGCTCAGAATATTGCAGTACATATTTACTGAAAACAAAAATGAATGCAAATCATGGGCTCTACCTTGTGCAAAAATGAAGTAGACAATTCATAAATTTGATGTGAGAAGCCAGTCCCAGCATCCATAATTATTGCCCATAGGTTAGAGCAAGATGAAATACAGCTTATGTACAAGCCATCTAAATTCCCTCTTTCCACATGTTGCTCCAGTCTGGCGTCAGCAACATTATAATGGTATCTAGCAGTAGACAAATCGAGTACGAATTCAGTAACTGAGAGAATATTAGTAGTGGTAAATCGATGGACATGCATTGATGCAATAGAGAACTTTATCGTTAAAAAACACGACACCCCAAATACACAACACATGTCAACAAAAGATACCTTTGCTTCATGGGCTGCCTAGCATTGTAAACTGATACCCACTGTGTAGCAGGAGTGCCCAGGCGCACCTTCTTTTTTGGTTGCCCATCCTCATCCTCCTCGGCAGTCAATCTCCCCCGCTTATGCCCAACTTGGAAAATAATCTACAAAGAAGATTTAAGAGTAACGAGTAAAAACCTTTCATATTCAAAGAAAACAACACCAAATGCATGCAATCAGAAATGCAGCATTACCTTCTGCGCCCCGTCAGTGTTGATGGGTCTCACAGCTGGATTTGGTCCGAGTAACCCATCAAACAGCGATATCAACTTGGAGTAGTTGGGCTCTTCATCAAATTTCATATTCACCACAGTTTCAACAAATTGCTTAAGAGGCTGGGGGCAGAAACAGCACAAGGATTCTGGAGAGGTACTCATCTTTTTCTTGGAAACTAGGAACGATTTATTGTCACCCTTAACATGCAAAGCCAAAGATGTTATGTTTAATTGTCACTCTTTGTGGCAGGAAAAGCGATGACAGAACTGTTCTAGTACCTGATATCCTTGCCATGGCAACCTGCCTCTGAGGAGAAAAATTAATGTGTATGCGAGAGATTCTAAATCATCTCTTCTGCTAGCAGTTCTCCCCAAGTGAGCATGAACACTAGCATAACGTACAGTACCCCTGTTCATGGTTATTACAATGTTTTAGATCTTGTCAAAGATAAGCCCGAGATAATGATTACAAAACTGTTAACATATTTCACCTGAACATGTCAGGACGCTGATCATACTCAACATGACGACCTTTAGCAACATCTTTCCATTTTGTAGCTGCAACGAAGTATATGATAATTGATAAGAAAGGATATAATAAAGTATTCAGGAAACAAAAATACTCATGAAATTGCTTAGAGTTACCTAGCCCTAGGTCAACAAGGAATAGCTTCTTCTCTTGAGCCGTAGAAGGTTGACCAAGCAAGAAATTTTCAGGCTTTACATCTCCATGCACATAACTAATATTGAACAAAACAACAAAGTGAAACAAATAATTATTCATAACAATGTGTATTAGAATGAAAAGATTAAAAACAAAGTATTATTTTGTAGCATATTAAAAATAATGGATGTGATTGACAAACCCTTTGGCGTGCAGTTTCTCCAGGATGGATAAAGCTTCAACAGCAATGCAAGCCACCATTTCAGACGACATCCTGTACAAGCAATAGTGAGATTATCAATAGCCCGTACAACGTATTATGTAATTCATACTCATGGAAAAGGGAAGATGAACACTAGCGAAATACCTATTCCCCCATATTGAAAAGACAGAACTGTTCCTCAAGTGAATAAGAAAGATAATAGGATACAATCAAAGAAGCAAAGAACCATCACCATTTTAGAACTGATTGTGGAAAAGCAATGCATTGATTCCTTAACAATGGCCAATAGTAAACCAATAAAACAATTTTTAAACTAGATAAGACTAAGCACTCCTTACAACTAGAAACACAAGATACTCACGATTGTCCTGAAGTATTCCAAACATCCCATAAGCTTGGTCCCAGCATGTCCATAACCTACAGTCATGATGGACAAAGTCTAAGAACTTCACAACACAAGCACACTATGCCAAAAGAAGGCACTAGGTAGTGAGTCATACCATCACATAATAGTCGCCTTGCTTTCCTTTATAATGTACTTTGGGAACTCCATGGCTGCCTCCAAGAGTACTGTAAAAAAAAAAGGGCATATTATTCAATCCACAACAGACATCCCAACCAAACCAACAAGTAGCTCTGAAAAATTAATTATTTCAATAGTACTTACTTATAAACTTGCCACTCATAAGGAGGGCCATAGTTACAGCCTTTACTGTTTTTGTGCTCAAACTTCAAAGCAACCTGTAAACCAAAGCATGCACATGAGCATTTGAAGATCAACCAACAAAATTAGGTTTAAATACACCATATGCTTCTATTGTGTGTTCACTAGAATCAATATTACCTCCAGAGCAGCTGCACCTGTTGCCCGTTCATTACCACCAGTAACACGACGGCCAACGAACACCTGACCGAACCCACCTTTTCCCAACTTCCTTTCCACCTTATACACAGGCGAAGCCCCTACTTGAACCTACAGTGATATCCCAAACGAAACAGAAACTCGAATTATAAAACTTGTTCGACAAACAGGTTGTGTAAACACCTTGATATCAACAATTGAAGGCGCAATAGTATAGTCATAAAAAGATAAATAAAAGGGTGAGTTACCCTGTCAGGAAACGGGGATTTGTTGCCGTCGTCATCCCCAGTGACCTTGTTAGCGCTCAATCCGCCACTGTCGTCCAGCATCTTCACCTCCTCTACCGGAGCTTCCTCCTTTTCCAACAATCTATCAGACTCGCTCGCTCTCTGCGACACCACAACCACCGGGGACTTGTTCTTCTGTTTCTCCTCCTCCTTCCCCTCCTTTTTCGCGGCTAACCTAGTCCTAGGGCGAGCACCGGGCCTCTCTCTTTCCTCCTCAACCTTGACAGCGACGTTGGCCTGCTCGGCTTCCCTGGCGACGGCGGCGCGTGTGCGAACGTAGTTGCCGACTAAATGGTTCGATTTCTTCCTCCGATCAGTCACAGATCCCCGGCGCGGGCCTTTTCGGAGCACCGGCATTGTTTTCCCATGCAACTAACGCAACAAAAGGCAAGGAAACCTAGGGGGATCATTATAAGGACTTTCAGCAGCAGAGCTTCGAAATCGAGTGGATCATCCTCAAACTCGGCCGCGAAATTGAGGGCTTGGGGGTGAAATTCGTGGTGTTTGGGGCCGCAGTGAGCAGATTTGAGCTTCTGTTATCGAGATTGTTGGGCCTGGTGAGTCGTGAATTAGGGTTTGGGCGGAAAGGGAGAGGGAGAGGTAGAGAGAGAGAGAGATAGGCGTGTTGAGAAGAGAAAGTGTTTATGATAGCTAAAGGCGGAGTTGTAACTTGTAAATGGGTAATTGCTGGATGATACGTGGAGATTGCCGCCTACAGGGTACAAACTACAACCCCAGTCGAAGCGGCGCGGATAAGCCGAGATTGGTCTGAGCCAGCTCGAACCACTCCCCGGGCCTGATCCTGGCTTTCTTCAACCCGGGGGCACCTTTGGAATTCGAGTTTTTTTTTTAAATAAATACTACGGAGTATAATAATACTACCTCCGTCCAAAAATACATTGTCTTTACTATTCACGCACGCTTCTTAAACTATTCACGCACGCTTTTTTAAGAAGGTGAAAACTATATAAAATATTAATTTTTTTTAATAATTACAAACTTATTGATAATAAGTTTGTAATTATTAAAAAAATTATTAAAAAATTTATATTTTATATAGTTTTTAACTCCTAAAAAAACGTGCATAAATAGTAAAAGTCCATGTATTTTTGGACGGAGGTAGTAATACTGTAACTCTCATCTTTATATTGGGTAAAATCCATCTATGGTCCCTGAACTTTGATCAAATGTTCAAACGGGTCCCTAAACTTTATTTTTGTTTATTAAAGTCCCTGAACTTTGATACTTTGTACACATTTGGTCTCTCTGTTAGTAAATTTGTTAAATATGTGTTAAATAATGATATAGAATCAATGTATTTTGGTATATTAATCGAATAAGTTAGGTTATACACATGTAATTGTTTGGTATTTGTTTTACTAAAGTAAACAAATTATATTATATTAATAATATATGTTTTTAAAAAATATTTTTTATAATAAAAAAAAACTTTCTATTTTCCAACTAAATGGTATAATTTTCCAATGATATTTTATTTTAAAGTATTTTAATGACCGAAATTTTCTTATTTAATTAAAAAAATTAAAATGTGTTTTGTTAAAAAAAAACTCTACTTTTTCTATCAAAAATAAATTCTATTTGTGTTAACAAAATAAACTCTGTTTTTAATTAAATAAGGAAATTTTGGTCATTAAAATACTTTAAAATAAACTATTATTGGAAAATTATAACATTTGGTAAAAAAATAGTAAGTGTTTTTGATAAAAATATATTTTAAAATATGCTTTGTTTTAAGAAAACTCTATTATATATGATGACTTTTGAGAAGAAAAAAGCTTAATTTTTTACTTTAGTAAAACAAATACCGGACAATTACAATTGTATAACCTAACTCATGTAATTAATACAGAAATACATTGATTCTATATCATTTCTTAACACATATTTAACAAATTTACTAACAGAGGGACCAAATGTGTACAAAGTATCAAAGTTCAGGGACTTCAATGAACAAAAATAAAGTTTAGGGACCCGTTTGAACATTTGGTCAAAGTTCAGAGACCATAGGTGGATTTTACCCTCTTTATATTTTAGCAAATTTATAGAAAATCACCCTATAAATTTTTTTTTTCACTTAACCAACAACTCGATCTTTAGACGGTTCTTCCGTCTGTCGGCTTGACCAAACTTCGAATTTTAAATATGTATGAACTTAAATTATTATCTAATAAAAAAAACTACTCCGTATTAAATAAAAAATGACAGTAATTGGTCGGCCTCTCGAGTTGTCGGGTTTGTCCGGTTCTCGAATTATTTCCTTATAAAAAAAAAGACAGTAAATCACTAAATCACTTACTTTATATGCTTTGTCAATGCTAACATTCATAAAAAATTGGACCAAATAAACCGTTAATTTTTCTGGAACAAAGATGCACAACATAAGCCACTAATTGGATGGAAAAGGATATGCACATCAAAGAGTGCAGGTGGTCTTGATATTAGAAAAGCTAAAAAAATGAATGAAATTCTTCAAAAGAAACTATTATGGAAAATAATGGCAGAAACGAACAATATCATGTCCATGTGATTAACTATAAATACCTTAAAATCTCTCGTCTGCTTTATTATAAGAAATGTGGAGGCACATTTTGAAACTGGACAAAGTTGACTAATTTGATTGAACACTTCAAAGCTGGATTGATTTGGTCTATTGGTAACGGTAAGTTTGTTAAATTTTGGACGGATAACTGGATATCCACTTCAACAATTAAGGACCGGGTGGATTGCCCAAGCTCATATAATAAAGAAGAACTTGTAAGTGATTACATCATGGTTGGTCGGTGGTGGCTTGAGAAACTCGAAGCCAATTTACCCAATTCCTTAGTTAATGAAATCATATCCATACATATCCCGACAAACCCTTTTGAATATAGGCTATATTGGTGGCCTGATAGTAAAGGTTGGTTTACCACAAGTTCGGCATATAAACTTTTGACAAGTGCGGCAGTAGAAAGGAAGGATGAAAACGCCTGGATTTGGAAACTAAATATACAACCTAAAATAAAAATGTTCATGTGGAAAATCCGCCAGGCTGGGTTACCAACCAAGGTCAGACTGGCAAGCAGAGGGGTTCCTGTCCCTACCACATGTGAAATCTGTAATGAATCTAGGGAAGATGATATACACTGTTTGCTCAAATGTAAATGTGAGATGGTGAAGGATTACTTGAACAGTCGTGAATACAATACAATGATACAAATTGCAGTGAATAACATAGATGCTCGACAGGTCATGGCCTGTTGGGAATCTTGGGATCTTCAATCTCAAAAGATAAAGCACAAAGGATTGCTATACTATGGTCGACAAAATGGTATTTTCGGAACAAACTGACTTTTAGAAATGAGCAATTCCCCACAAATACAATTATGTCAGAGTTTATTAAAAATCACTCTGCTAATTGGGAACGAGCTATCCGCTGGGACGAGGAGAATATCAGTGAAGACCTAAGGTCTCCTAATACTAGTTTAGTATTAAGAGACCAAAATAAGAAAACCCAACCAGTGAAATGATCAAAACCTCCCTTTGGGGTATTTAAATTGAACTTTGATGGGTCAACTCGCCAAACACAAGAAAGTTGTGCTGGGATCATCATCCGGGACTGCCAAGGCAAACCAATTCATCTAGCGTTTTAGATGCTTGGATTCAAACCTCCCTTGGTTGATGAGGCTCTTGCACTTAGATTAGGTATAATGGAAGCAAAAAAGCTCCACATACAGAATCTAAACATTGAAGGTGACTCAAAGATTATCATTGATTATTTACAAAAACAGAGCCGTTGTCCCTGAGAAATTGAATTGATAACGTCAGATATTACATCTACAAAATCGACATGGGAAAAGTGTCATTTTTCTCATGTACCCCGTTATAGGAACATGGTGGCTGACAAGGTTGCACACCTTGGCCACCCTGCTTCAGGGTATCCTATAATCCTCAATACAGATCTTTAGGATCTCATCCGAAATGATGCTTTTGGATAAGTTGCTCATATCCAAATTATTTCCTAATAAAAAAAAAGCCACACATCTAACGTCCGTCTAAGATCTCTATTAAATTCATTGAAAAGACTTTCATGCCCCTCTCCATCTCCATTTGTGATTCACTGGTTACCATCCTATCATGGATGATTTGGTAAATGACTTTGAGTTGCCTTCTTTTCATCGCCTATCAATGGTCTCGATCTTTTACAGAGTGAATGACTCATGGGTATGGGTGTGTGTGCGTGGTGAAAAATTCATATCGTCTTGTTTTTGGTTCACTGAACCGAAACTCTTGATTGTATCTTCTTTTACTTGGTCATACACCCCTCTATTTATTCAACATCTTAAATCCTCTACTATGTACATTTTAGTATACGTCGATGATCTAGTTGACTAGTTATTAGTTATTATAGGCTATGATTTAGAAGAATCTGATCACTTAATTAATTAGCTTCTTCCTATTAATTTTTCCTTGAATGATCTTGGCCACTGCATTATTTCTCTGTAACACGATGGAAGTCTATTTCAACCCTTGTAGAATCGAGATCTTGTAGTGTGGTTGGGAATTAAAATTAAAATGACATATTTTTTTTGCGTGTTATAGATTTTCTGGGTAAAAATACTAAATGCATTTTATGATTTTAATATTCAAAATGCTTTAAACTATTTTTCCCGAAATAAAAGTATGAGTATTTAAAAAACCCGCAAGATTATCAAAATATCTTTTTTTTTTATCCCAAGATTATCAAAATATCTTTGATTTCGTGTGCTAAGTTGAAATCCACACGTTCCCACGCTCCTTCCATATTTAGTTTCACTTTCCCGCTCCAACTTTTCGTTTCCCCCCTCTCTCTCCCCTTACAAATCCCAAATCCCTAATTCAAACCCCCCCTACCCCTCCTCCATTGCCGCCCAAAGCAAGCTCTCCTCCGCCGCTCCAGCAACAATGACTTCGAAGAGGAGGTCTTCCTCCACCGCAGGCGCCAATAAGCAGAACAACAAGAAGGCGAAGACGGTCGAAGTTGCTGAGGATGGTGGTGCTAGAGAAGACAACGCCCCGGAATCGGTCGAAGCCGGAATCGATTCCGACCCCAGATTCGTCGGAGAGCCCATACCTGCCGACGAAGCTATGCAGCAGTGGCCTCATAGATACCAGAAGGTTAGATATTCCAAATCTGATCAACATTTTCCCCCAATTCTTGAAAAATTAGATCACCCAAGGTTTTGTTCAGAACGCAAAATTGAACTCTTGTTTCAACTCCATTTTGCTTTTCGTTTGGAAATTTTGTTTAAATAGTGGTATTTTGTTTAATTTCTGTGCAGAAGAACAAAAGCTGTGGTAATCGGGTAGAGATCCCCGAAAGGTCAGTGTTTTGAAACTCTCACTGTTGATTTTGTGTAATTGCGCAGTTGATTTCGATAGGGTTCCTTTGTAACTTCAGTTTCTACTCACTTGATTTAGTGTTATTGCGCAATTGATTTCACCAAGTATATTTGTTTTCTCTGCACAGCTTTGATGATGGAGAAGAGATAATGCAAGCGACGAACCATTTCTCACAGGCGGTAGTTGATGGGATCATCTACAACTTAAATGACAATGCTCATGTCCAGGTAATGTCTCTCCTACTAATAACTACAGGATGTGAGTGGATTGTCACTGTCAATCATAGTAAGTAACATGAGCTCTTATTTATGTAGGCTGAAGATGGAAAACTATGTTACATATGCAAGATTGTTGAGATGTTTGACGGGGTTGATAACACATCCTATTTTAGAGCTCAATGGTTCTACAGAGCTCAAGATACTGTGAGTTTTGTCTGTCCTTTGTTTTCAATTAAAATTGAAGAGTCTTGAGTACAATTTATGAAATTCATGGTTCTTCAATCTTATTAGGAAATTAAGGAAGCTTTTAAACTGAGAGAGAGCAAACGAGTATTCATTTCAAAGGTACAAGATGACAACCCATTGTGTTGTCTTGTTAAAAACCTACGCATTATCAGAGTTCCACCAAATGTATGTCAAGAGGTAACTTGATTTTTAATTGTACATCTATCCTTCTTTGGGTTGTTTATGATATAAAATGTATATTTGCTTCTAACACTTGGTAAATGCTTATCCTAATCTATTGCAGGTAAATGTGGCTAAGAAGATGGGAGACATCCCAAATTGTGACTATTATTATGATATGCTCTATTTGGTGCCATATTCTACCTTCGTATGTGCACCTGCAGGTAATAAGATCGTTAGCTCTAGATTTGTGCTCATAACATTGGTAAACATTGTTACTAAGACCATTGAAATGTATTGGGTAAATTGCTTTTAATATCTTGTCACAAAAAGTTGGTTGTTGTATTCATCGATTCTCCCAAGAGGCTAAGCAAACAGAAAATATATTAATGCCAAGGAATGCTTTTTTTACTAATACTTGTACTTGCTCTCCTATTCTACCCAAGCCTGGCCGAGGAAGAGTGTGTTAGCACTTGTTGATTTTCTTTAGTCTCTTTAGAGCATCTAAAAATCTTTAAAATAGAGAAACAAATATCAAAATCATTAAAAAATTTATACTTCAACAACTTCTCTATATTTCAAATTTTTATGTTTATTACATACTATATACTCTCTATTTAAAACAATTTTAATTTTAGCTATCTTAAACTTTATGCAAACTATGTAATAATTTCATACAACTCGATGAACATGAATTTTGAGCTAAAATTTTAAAAAATGAAACAAGTATAAGTGAAGCATGAAGTTTAACATTTAAGCTTAACATAACTTAAAACGTGAACTAGTATAAATTTAACATTTATGTATAACATGAATTTTAACATAACTTAAAACTAACGTGTTTAAATTAAACATTGAGTTAATTATAACAAAACATCTAATTTAATTTAATTATAATAAAAACTCCTAACTTAGTTTTTGCCATCTTCTTCTAAATTTAGAGAATTTTTCTCTTAAGATTTCTCTATTTTATAGATGATTTCAGAGGAGCTGGTCGTCCTAAAAAACCCCTATTTTCTCTAAAATTTTAAACCATCTCTGTTTTAGAAGAGCTGTTTTGCTCTTTGGTTTAATTTTCCAGCTATAGGTGTATATTCACCAGGCTCTTTTTACCTCATACTCATAGCTATCATGTCTTTTCAGTTTCTCCTTCCTGTATTTATCATGGGATTAAAACTGAAGTACTTCTCTTCTTCTAGTTATTAACATGGTGTATGCCAATCTTCCAATGTTTCAGAAGAGGTTACCCCTAGCAGCCAATCTTGTTCAACTATTTCCAGCGATCTTGACGGAGAATTAGCCACTGGACGAGATATGAACACTAGCGTGAACAGAATATGCCAATCAACCATGGCACAAAATTCCGAAATGAGATTATTGGATCTCTATTCAGGCTGTGGTGCCATGTCCACAGGCATTTGTCTCGGAGCTAACATTTGTGGTGTCAAACTTACAACGGTATGTCCACAAACTAATAAGTAATCTTGTGTGACAATATTTTACAATATTAGATCGATGTATAATTCTTATAATTTACATTTTATGCAGAGATGGGCGGTTGATCTCAATAAGCATGCTTGTGAGAGTTTGAGGAAAAATCATCCCGAGACAGAGGTAAAGAAGGGATTTTCCTTATGGTTTGTTATATTTGCCATTTTTTCAGTGGCTCAAAATCCTTGATTGCTTAATCCAGGTCAGAAATGAAACAGTTGAAGATTTTCTGGCACTCCTCAAGGAGTGGGAAAAGCTTTGTGTGCATTATTCCTTGAAAGAAGGAAATGAAACATATGAAGCCTTTCAAGGTTTGCAAAATGAAGAAGATAATGTTGATGATGATGGTGAAGATAATGAAGCTGGTGATGAAGATTCCGAAGAATTTGAAGTTCAAAAAGTTCTTGCTATATGTTATGGAGATCCAAAAAACATTGAAAAACGCGGATTATACTTCAAGGTATTTTGACACAGTAAATTCTGGGGTGCATGATTAGCCTGAACTTCTTAGCTAGCACATGAACTCATGCTTGGGCTAATGTGTCAAAATATGCATGTTCTGACAGCTATGTTATGTAAATTGTAAAATATGATTAGAACACAAATTTGATTAGAGAAAGACATTAAACTTGGTTTTAAAGTTACTCCAACCAAAAATGGCTGATTGCAACTGTTTTTGAATGGAATATCTAATATCAGGACAAGTTCTGAACTTTACAAGGCTTGAGTTATTAAGGCCTCTTAGTTTCAATGTAATTGCAGGTAAGCTGGAAGGGCTATGGGTCTGATGAGGACACATGGGAGCCTGTTGAGGGGTTGAGGTAAATAAATGATAAGCTTATGCGCTGGAGTTTGTATTTTGGTCTTGTCTAGCCATTCTAACTCACAATATGAACTCGTCCAGTGCTTGCCAAGAGAAAGTTAAAGATTTTGTAATGAATGGGTATAGATCAAATATGTTGCCTTTGCCGGTAAGTCTTTTAAGGTGCAATATTCAAGTTAAACCAACCAATACAGTATTCTTAATGTGTATGCTCTACATTAGGGGGATGCTGATGTGATTTGTGGAGGTCCTCCATGCCAAGGAATCAGTGGTTTCAATCGATTTAGGAACAAGGAGAATCCTTTAGAAGATGTCAAAAATAAGCAGCTGAAAGTTTACATGGATGTTGTTGATTATCTAAGGCCCAAGTTTGTATTGATGGAGAACGTTGTTGACATGGTGAAATTTTCGGGTGGATTTCTTGGTCGTTACGCACTTGGTAGACTCGTTGACATGAATTTTCAAGTTAGGATGGGTATCATGGCTGCTGGTGCCTATGGATTGCCACAATTTCGCATGCGAGTTTTCTTATGGGGAGCTCAGCCCACTAAGGTATTGTTTTATGTGTTCCCTTGGCTTCAAGGATGTAATGTTTTTAAACTATTGCTCATTTTATTGTACTTTATATTGTTTGCAGAACTTACCGTCATATCCTTTACCAACTCATGATCTCGTAAGTAGAGGTGCTGCTCCTACCGAATTCGAGGTATTGTTACACTTAAATTTCAGCTATTAGATTTGTTTTATAGTATTGATTGAAAAGTCTTAAGATCTAATTGGCATTAATGTGCGCAGAAAATATTGGTTGCATATTCTGAAGGTCATCAAGTTAAATTGAAGAATAAGCTCTTTCTAGAAGATGCAATATCTGACCTACCTGAGGTAAGAGAGCATTTGAAGATAACTGGTTTCTACAAGAGCCATTTCAAGTAATTTAATAAAGAAAATGACTGCAGGTAACCAATAGTGAAGAACGTGACGAGATGCCTTACAACAATGAACCACAGACAGAGTTCCAGCAATTGATTAGACTGAAGAAAGAAGGTAACTTATGTTTTTCTTTTGATCTTCTCATGGCAAAACTTTGTTGATATATTTCTCTTTTCTAATTATCCGTGTTGATGTTTATAGCTTGTTTAGGCCTTGAAGTTGATGGCTCAGACTTTACACCCTTGTTGAATGATCACCGACCCCTTCCATTGAATATTGATGATTTCCAACGTGTATGCAGAATTCCAAAGAGGAAGGTAGTTTTAGCATATTGTGACTGTAGGATTTCACTCATAAGCAATGTCTATCGGTGCTTGCTTTTCTTTGGCCTAATGGATAGTTTCTTACTACAGGGAGCAAATTTTAGGGACTTACCAGGTGTACGTGTTGGTTTAAAGAATAAAGTCGAGTGGGATCCGAATATCGAAAGAGTGTACTTACCCTCGAAAAAGCCACTGGTAACATTTGATAGAATGTAGTACTAATTTGAGTAGCATTTCACGTTGGATCTCGATTCTTGACTTTTGAATATGATGATTCTTAAAATTTCAGGTCCCTGGTTATTGTATGACTTTTGTTAATGGGACTTCTACCAAGTAAGTTATATTGCTCAAGCGTTCTAATTTCATCAATGTACAACTCTAATCCGTCTCAAGGGATTCTGATATCGTAATTTTCCGGGCAGACCTTTTGGGAGATTATGGTGGGACGAAATTGTTCCAACGGTTGTTACAAGGGCAGAACCTCACAACCAGGTAATTTGTGTAGATGCATGTCTGATGTGTAATTTTGTGCCTGAAAGAAGCATTAATGATTGTAAATTGTTGCTTTGGCAGGTCATTTTGCACCCATTGCAAGACAGAGTCTTGAGTGTACGTGAGAATGCACGCCTGCAAGGCTTCCCAGACTACTATAAGCTGTATGGTCCTGTTAAAGAGAGGTGAGCATTGCTAAATTCTGCTGCTAGAGTGCAAGTCATGGTTCTTTTAATTTTGCCAAGTATGACAGTTTTGCTAAACTTGATACACGAGGAGTTGGAAATTTAGGGTTTGCAAATTGCTTTAAGGCGTGAAAGATATTGATATTTGTCCCCTTTAATTGCTCGTAGGGTATCAGACAAATTCATCTCATAGGGATAGAATCATAGAATAAAGCCCTCAAACAATAAATCTGATTTTCTTCATATTTTCTCTTGTGAAGAAACGTCTCTTTTATTAAGGAAATTTCGCTGAAACTGGCAAACAGTTAATTTACTTTTTATGGTTCACACTTCACAGCCATTGATCACAGCCTTATAAGATCTATAACAGATTATTACTCTTATTTATAGACTTCAAACAGTACAAGGCAACAGCATCTTCAAAGTATAACAAATTGACTCTTTTGTTCCTCGTCTTAGGTACATACAAGTAGGAAATGCAGTGGCTGTTCCTGTTGCGCGAGCTTTGGGGTATTGCTTGGCAAAGGCGAGCCTAGGTGAGGTTGATGAAGGGCCTCTATTGACGCTGCCAAGTAATTTTCCTTTGATGCAAGACCTTTCATCTCCTAGCATTTCTCAGGATTAGCTCATGCTTCTTCAGTGCTTACAAAGTAGTAGAGTAGTATTCAACAAACTGCAGTATTCTGAGCTGTCAGTTTGTATGATGTTGAGTATTGTTATTGGTTGATCTCAAACTCTGCCAATTTGCCAAACATCTGTTATTGAAACATCTATCTGTCAAGTGTCAACATATTGCGTGTAGAAGCAATATGATTCCACTTCTACTCTTCCTGAATTCATTGAATCAAGAATTTGGTAATTAATCCCTCTATGTTCATTCTTATTTGCACCATTTGAGTTCATCCGTTCATGTAGTCACTGCAATTGCTCTCCATGTTTCCTATTTGTGCAATTTTATTTGTATTTTCGTTGAGGATTTGAAGTACCATGGGTTGGGGCTGATTGAGAGAAAGATGTTGAAGAAACCAAGCAAAACCAAATGTCCAAAATCCTGTCGATAAAGCTGGTGGAGGGCAAGGCAATTACTAATAGAGTATCACTAGGTACAACAAAACACGATTTCTTAGAGATGTGAACGGAGCTGTATTTGTACAATTTTATGTTTGTGCATTCAAACTTTTTTGGTGGTTTATGTGGTCATATTGAGTGTTGTAGGAGATCTATACTCGTGATATATGCAATGATATTTTAAATTCACACAAAATTCAAACATTATAAAGTAAACCATCATCTCCAATTCACACAAAACAAACATCAAAAGCTTCCTACAAAATCAAGCCCCTCTATATAATAAGGTAAGTCAACAACAAGACATCATCTAAAAGCCCAAAAGTTAGTTACCTTATTAACTATCAAGCACATCTAATAAACCCAAAGATTTACCAAAAATGGTGATCACCGTCTAGCGATCAAGGGGAACCAACGCTCATGAATGGAGGTCTGATATGAAATCATGAACACAAGGAAGATGAGGAGTATCCCCACACCCCAGGGGGACCCACCGGCCCGATGTATCGAGCCCTGCTCAGGGAGAGGCAGTGCAAAGGAGAAGCGATCGGCGCCTGAAAGGCAGTGCAAGGCCAGGAGCAGGAGCACCGGGAACAGCATGAGCATCAGCTTCACCTGGACCATGAGGTCCTCGAAAACCGACTCGTAGTTGACGTACCATGAGAATCCAAGCAAGAAGAGCAGCACCATGAGGACGAAGCATAGCTGTACCGGAGGTGGGGAGAGGTACTCCGTGTACCAGCTGTTGTACCTGTATCTTGACATGGATATATGGTTGATTAAGGTTGGAAGAGCGGTCGACTTTTAACTGACTGGTCGGAGGTGAAGTTAGATGGGTTGAAGACGAGCTGGATCACGTGAAGAAGGGCAGAATAGACACCAAGAGAGCGAGGAATTCGAATAAAGAGTTGTGGAGATAATGAGTTGTAGAATCTATTGGTATTGGAGTGTTTAGTGTGAGATGTGTATGTTTGTGGTGTGTAGCACTAGCTAGGGTTTATATACGTGGGAAGCCACATAGATTAATATAATTATGGGCTAATTCAAATGAAGAAGGCTATGTTTGGTAACATGGTAGGATTGGTAGCTCATGCCTCATGGAGTAACTGAAGCTAATAGGCTATTTGTGTTAAACATACATTAATAAGTTAGTATGATGTCTGGTAAACCTAACTATATATTATGGTATCTGATGAAAACTTGTTAATAGATAATCAAAAGCTCTGAAAAGATTAGGTAATTAAGTAACTGTTGTAAAGCCTCGATTTCATAAGCCAATTAAATCAAAATCTTATATTTATTTGATTTAAAACTATATTATATCAAAATTAAAAGCTCCGAAAAACTATTGATTATGCCAAACGGACCTAATCAAAAAAAAAAAAAAAAATTTGATTATGCCAAACGGAGCCGAAGTGATCACCATAGGCAAGAATTTGTAGATTCCCAACCTTTTGTGGACCTCTTGTTTTCGGAGTTAATTTATGAGCTAACAAGTGTCCATATTGACCGATCACTATCACTACCTAACTGATGCTACTACGGCCTTCGGACTTCGGTGCGAGACTAGCACCGAATCCATAATTTGAAAGGAGTAGTTTGGTGCGGCGGGTACTCGCGGGCTGCCCGTGCCCACAATAGCGGACCGGTTCGGACAGTGATTTCAACCCGTTAGCGGGTCCATTCCGGCTAGTGCCCGTAACATCGGGGCAAAATTTGGGCTAAAGTCCGGACAAGTCCGGACCACGTCCGCGTTTGTTCGGGTCTAGTGCTAGTGTTACCTAATTAAAACATCAACGTGGTGAAGGATTCATTTACCATACCCAATCCATAACTATAGGATGATTAGGATATGTCTATCTCACACCAAAAATTTAAGTTGGTAAATTACTACATCCGTTCAAAATTATAAATTCTTTTAGGTGTTTGCACACATATTAAGGAAACCATAAAAGTGTTACTTTCATAAAACCACTAACAACCAATAACATTTCATAAAAAAAATCAAAAATTTACTTTTCTCTTAACCCAATGCCTAGAAAACCTAAAAGTACTTATATTTCTAAACAAAATTTTAAAACTAAAAAGACTTATATTTTTTAACGGAGGGAGTATTTCTTTTATATACTCCACACTTGTTTGTTCAAAATCCGATATGTAGATATATGTACACAAATTAAGATGTTGATATGTTTCTTAAACAGTTAAACGGGCATTTTATGCAATTTGCCGTACAAAGAATATAATTTATGTAACACATATAAGTATAACGCTAACTTTAGTGAGTAGGGATGAATCATGAAGGTACCCCTTCGCTTTTGTGATAGGGGAACACAATGCATATGCACCCAAAGGCCAAAGCTGATAAGAATCCAACGCCACCTACCCAAGGCCAAACCTAATCAACGGTGTCGGTCGAGTTGAGATCTCCTGTTGTAGCCAATAGCCGCATGCCACGTGCTTCCCAACCTATCGACGCAAAACGTGTAATGGAATCCCATTTTTGAAAAGAAAGAAAGGCAGTAGCAATCTTTAAGTTGTGGTTCCACGGGACTTTACTCTTCACAACCGCCAATCCATTTAACTTGTAAATATATATTGATCAATCACATTAAAAGACTATATATGTAATATATTTGAACCCCGAGAGACTGACAAGTCAATATACGAAGGTAGTATTAAATTATAGATAATGTCAATTCTTTTTTTACCATGTTAGTGTTTTCTCCACTCTTCCACTCACTTATTGTTGGGCTTCCCACCTTACAAAAATGGTAATATCAAGTAAATAGTTAATGCTAGTAGTAGGGTAATAGTGAAACATTATTCTTTTAACCTCACGGTAGTTAAGCATAAAAAATTGTTTAGATCATTAACCATTTCGGAATAATTCAACCGAAAAATACTTGCGGGTAGTATTCAAAGGTCCCGGTTCGAACTCTGAATAGCCTCTCTTTATTTGTCAAATTCAAGAATAAGAGGTCATTCTGGTGGCAGGAGTGTTTCACGAACTCATATCTATGTCATGTTATGAGACTCCGATCTCCCCTTGTTGATTAGGGAGAAAGTGTTTGGAAGGGTCCGCAATAATTAAAAAAAAAAAGTCATTTATCGTATGGCTTGTTGTTCAACAAAGACTTCAGACTAGGAGAGTAGGTCTGTCGATAAGATGGAAGGGTGCGGAAGCTGGCCTATGCCCGTTGTGTAGGAAGGCGAAGGAAACAAAAGAGCACTTGTGGTTCCAATGTGAGGTAATCATGGAAGCCAGAAGGGGCGTCTGGCGTTGGATCGGCCTCTCGGACCGACTGGGGGGCGTCGCTGAATGGCTTAGGACCTTAGGTGGTTCGAGAGTGAGCAGTCCAAGGTGAAGAAGGGAGCACAATTCCGATCCAAACTCATAGTTTTCCTTGCATTTATATAGTATACTTGGATGGGCTGGGATGAGGTGCTATTCGGCAGTGTAGCTTGTAAGCCGAAGCAGTGGACAGAAAGAATTATTAAAAATTCTAAAACTCGGATCTCTCTGAGGTAAAAAGACAAAACACTCGCAGAGAAGGTGTGGGTAGGTCGTATCACCAAGTAGCGAGAGGGATGGGAGGTAGTATTAGAGATCAGGAGTTAGGAGAGGAATACGAGATTTATCTTAACCCCTTTTGTTTTTGTGGGTCCGATTCACATGGCCGACTCCGAGTTGAAGATTTAAAACTTTTCAAGGGTTTGAATTAATTCTTGTATGGGCCTTGTTAATCCAGCCAATCTAGCCCAAATAAGTAATGTAGCCCACATGCATGTTTGACATGGGCCCAATATGTTAAGAGCCATCTGAATCCGGATTCAGATTGTACTCCGTAGTGCGTTTCAAATATACTAGCCTTAAATTAAAGATATACTCTATGATTTTTTATTTTTTATTTTTTTTTTTACAGTAGGCAAAAGATTGGATGTACTACCGACATCCATGATCATCTCGCAAGATGATGTTCTGGAACTCACAACAACACGCACTCAAAATAAAAGTACAATTGAACTGAGATTTAGCAATAAAATCAGCTGCACCATTGGCCTCTCTATAGCAATGCTGAAAAGTGATGCTCTCAAAATCTCTTCTTAACGAATGGATCTCTTGGACTATTTGAATGACCTCCCATGGTATATTGTTCGCATGATTGATGGCATCAATGATGATAGCACAATCACTCTCAACTATCAATCTTCGGATCCCCATCTCTGCTGCCAGTCTTATACCTGTATATACAGCAAGATATACTATATGATTTGATTTTGCAGTTATGAGAAGGATGATTCTGCCTTGGATTATTAGTCATTACATGTCATTTTTAATAGATAACCTAATAAGACTTGACTAATTATCATGATCATTTTTAATGAAAAGGAGAAAAAAACAACCGAGGATATCCTAAAAACATTGCCTTGGATTATAAATTTGGCAAAACTAATATACGGTTTTTCTATCATAGTGTGAAAATTGCCTTTTTAAAATAAATAAATATTCTCTAGTTTTTTTTTTAGAGAAGCTAGCTAGCTGGTGAGAGACTGAGAGTACTATGAATTGCATGCATTAATTGTTTATTTATTTATGACATACTTAAAGTTGAAGAAGGTGGAGGCATTAGTAATTGGCATTTAACTCATTAATAAACAAGTGATAGTGATAGATTGAACATTTGAACACAATCTAAAAGGATATAGAGCGATAGTAATATATTTTCTACTTATTTTATGGAGTATTACAAGTGTACTTGGGACTCCCTGGTTATTAAAAAAAATATATACTCACAACAATAATCATCAATAGTTCATATTCCGAATATTATTAAAATACTTTATATCCCTTTTTAAGAAAACATCTTAAAGATATTTTTTTAAGAAAAAAAGTCATCTTAATATAAGCATTTTAGTGTCCACTTTTAAAAATTATCCTTATAATAGTAGTTTTCAAATAAATGAAAAAATGGAATAATATTTTATAATAAAACGACATATTTTAATTAGTAGATGTAGTAATAAAATTTTATACAAACAATTTTTTAATCGAAGGTTTATGAGAATATTACCTGGCTAATTAGGATTTCCTCCCGCATATAATTAATGCAAAATATTTTTTTATCAGGTAATTAAAATTTTGAGAGTTGTGTGATAACTTAATAGGCTAGTATGATCAATTTAGTTTTTACCAATATTTTGAATTTCTGATGCTTTAAAGCATCCGCATCAGGGAGTAAAATCATCCTATTTGATTAAGTATTTAGTGGGTTTCTACACATTTGCTCGAATAAAACCATTTTGGAGCTCGCACCGGTCATGAGATGCTTCAACAGTCAACCATTTAGATTTTTTCTATCTATCACTTAGCAAAAATATCTGCTCAACTAACTGCTTGAGCAATTGTTGGATTTACCCCTTTTTCGTTCACTTATATAAAATATTTTTAAAAGTACATAAATTTGTTTTGATCCAGTGTTTGCATGAGCAATGGGTATGTGTAAAAATCGTTTTATTTGGGCAAATTTTACTTAAAGCAAAATTTATTTTCAGACCTATCATTTGCTTGAGTAAATTTAATTTATGGGTACAAATGCTCTAAGTACTTAAAACAACAACAACAACAAGTCTCATATTTCCCGCTTAGAGTAAAGTCTTAGGAGTCGCATTGTACGTACACTCCCTTTTCTTAACTAGGTTGAGAGAGTTTCTAAATGACCCGAACATTTAAAATATATTTTTAATTAATTAATTTATAAATAAAATAGATTTTTATTTGATTAGTGAATTAATCGATCAGAAGATAGTACTGGAAACTAACAGTTACGGATGATTTCAATCCTACAAACTAATTACCTCAAATAAAAATCAATTAAATTGACACAAATGTATAGCTTCTTGAATCTCTATGTCTTGGGCCTAGGATTGGAAATAACCCGTGGGTACCCGCTCCATCCGCTTAATCCGCATTAATTTTGCGGGTGAAAACCTGCAAAAAAGTGGGTGACGGGTGGAGCGGGTGCGGGTGAAGCGGATGATGGATGGATTATGGGTGAAGATTTTTCACCCATAACCCACCCATTAACCCGTCCCGCAAACCCGCATAAAACCCTAAAATTTATATGTGTGTATATATATATATATTGTGTGTGATTTTACTATTTTACCTTAAGTTTAACTTCTACAAACCTTAATCCTTCATTAGTGCTTTGCCCACCACATTTCAATTAGAATACGATTAATATAGAGATTTATACCCTTCCACTTTCAAATTTCAATTAGCTCGTGATTTCAATGTTTTGCCGATAAAAATTATAAATACATAAACTCACCCCCTTTGTAATTTTGAGTTAGAATTAGACTACTTGTGTTGATTTTTTTTTTGTTTCACACATTGGGTACCCGCTCCACCCGCATCACTCGTGCGGGTTGGATGCGGGTGAAAATGTTTACGGGTGATGAATGAAGCGGGTGAGATTTTTTACCCGTGGGACGGGTGATGGAGTGGCATAACCCGCCCCATTTCCACCACCTAGGGTTGGGCCTTTCTAAAACATGTGAGATCGATCGCCTAAATTCAACACAACTGTGTGGAAGCTCATTTTTAGGATGTAATAGTTTTGGGGTAAGGGGCCAGCCTACGTTACCCTACCATCACATACATGTATGATTCCCCTCAATTAAGGCTACTACGTTTTTGACCATTTTTTAATCAGTTTAAGGATATATACTAAACACGTTCTGATTAGTTCTTTTTCTTTCCCTAATTCGTTTCCATTGGAATTGGATGGGTAAAATCGGTCACCATAACCATTACTGCGGATAATTACTAATTAGGCCATATAAGGATTAAGGACCATACGACCCGTTCTCGGAATCTTACACAAACAGTATAGAAAACATAATTAAAACTATAGAAAATTTAGGGTGTGATCGATCAGAAAGGACAAACACTATAGAAAACATAGTTAATTACAAACCGGATAAGGGATCTTTCAAAATAAACTTTGACGGATCCAAACTGAATTCGGATAAAGCGTCTGCAGGTTTCATTACCAGCTAAGGGATCATAGCTGGACAGTCATCGACTGCGACGACTTCAAATGCGGGCACATTTCAGCTCTGGCTGCGGAGGCCTTGGCGATAAAAGAGGTCACGCCAAGACGAAGGAACTTCAGCTATCTAACATCATGATCGAGAGAGACAGCCTGACCGTGATCAATTGTCTGCGAGGTCTATGATGTTGCCCGTGGGAGATTGAGATGCTGATTTCTGACACCCTGTGCCTACTTCAACAGTTTACCAGGGTCCAATTCGTACACGTCTTCCGGGAGGTCAACTCGACTTAGTCGACTGCGTACATGATCACTGACTCATCCACACAACGTCCTCGCACAACCTCCTCACGGATTCTGCTCTGCACGTTCTCATCCGCAAGGATGCACTTGGATGGTGATCGAGCATGACCTAACCCCACCCAAATTTTTACCTTATAAAAAAAAATTAAAAAATAGAAGGATTAAGGACATCATAATTTATATTATTACTAATTTACTATGCTAAAACATCCCCCATTAATTGGGTACTATTAGTAGTAATATAAATTAAGATGCCAAAAAGGCACCATATATTAGAAATAAAAACTCAATTTCTACTCTTTTGTTTTCCTCCTCCACCACCACCTACAAATTTCAAATTCCTTTTCTTGCATCTCACATTTCCTTCCACTTTAAATACCTCCACAAACCCCCATCCCCAAATTCAATCAATTCACATCAAATTAATTCACAAAAAATGGGAACCCTAATAGGCCACGTGGCACCGGGGCTCGGGTTCTTCCTGATCGGGCTCTGGCACCTCTTCAGCCACACCAAGCTCTTCGCCCTCACCGGCCCCAGCTACACCTCCCCGCCGTGGTTCCCCGCCGCCCCCCTCCGCCACCTCGAGCTCTACCTCATCCTCCTCGCCTCCTCCCTCTCCGTCTCCATGGAGCTCTTCATCGGCCCCGATCGCCACACCCCCTTCTCCCCCGACGGCACCATCCCCTCCAACCACCTCCACAACTTCGAGCACTCCTCCATCTCCCTCTCCTTCTCCGTCTACGCCGCCTCCGCCCTCCTCTTCGACCTCTTCCTTCCCCGCCGCTTCCGCGCCGCCGCCAACAAGATCCTCCAGATCGTCGCCGCCATCGCCTTCGCCCAGCAGCTGCTCCTCTTCCGCCTCCACTCCGCCGACCACTTGGGGGTGGAGGGACAGTACCATTCGCTTCTGCAGCTGGTGATCGCCACCGCGCTTGGGACCACGCTCCTTGGCGTAGCGTGGCCGGGAAGCTTCGCCGTGGCATACACGCGCTCGCTTAGCGTGCTCCTCCAGGGCGCGTGGCTAATGATGATGGGGTTCATGCTGTGGACCCCACGGCTGGTCGCTAAAGGTTGTTTTATGAACCATGAGGAGGGGCACGTGGTGGTCAGGTGCGACGGCGAGGCCGCTCTCCGCCGCGCGAAGGCGTTGGCGAATGTCGAGTTCAGTTGGTTCCTTATCGGCCTTGCTGTCTTTGCGACGTCGTTTTACTTTGTGATGATGTGGCTCTATGGAGGTGATGACGTGGATTATCTCGCTGTGGATCAGGAGGAGGTGGATGTTGAAGCGCAGCGGATGAGTAAGTTTATGGGTGAAACGTCGCGTTTTAACCATGGTCGTGACTGACCATATGGAAAGATAAATGAAATGGGGGTCACAAGTCGTGAAGATCCCTGTTGGCCTACCATTAATTACTTAGGGTTGATTTGTTAATAAAATTTTCACAAACTCATGTCTATTGAGGATCAAGTAAATTATGGAGTACGTGGAAGTTTTTTTTTTTTGATTAAAAATATCTTGCCTAAGTATTTAAATTAGGGTATATGTATATTATAAGTTATATGGAGTGTTATAGAGAATCTGATCAATGTGTTATGGTTATTTGCATAATATTGACAGGGTTACAAGGGGTTTGGAGTTTGTTAAAAAAAAAAAGTGGGTTAAAAATGAAAATTATTTGAGATGCGCGCTTGGGTTTGGGCTTCATGACCCGGATAATGTTAGTGGATTAAAAAAGCAATGTGAATTTATACCTTCTTTTTTTTTTGAATAAGTGAATTTATACCTATTGATTTAAGTTTTTTGTATTAAAAAAATTGATTTAAAAAAAAACTGTAAAACTATATAGACAACATGATACCACATCTAGACATGAGCACGGGTCGGACCCGCCGGGTCAAGGGTCGTGATATATCCCTGACCCTAACTCTGACCCTTCCAAGCAACGGGTCAACGGGTTGTGGTGACCTGTCGGGTCAAGGGTCGCCCCTTTAGCCCGTCGGGTCATGACATGTCATTTGATTTTTTTTTTTAAAAGTTTTAAGTTTAAAAAAAAGAAAAAGAAAAGGGAAGAAGGGCATGAGCCGATTTTCTAGTTGTTTACGTATCACTCGGGAAAGAGAAATCAAAGCTCACGTAGTTCTTTACATTTGTTCTGATCCCTACTTACCTTATCCCATGCCACGACTCTTCTCCTTGCTTTGCATCTGAGCTCATGACCATTGTGTCATCGTCGAGTTCTTCATCCGAGTCTGGCTCGATTAAGTGGTCATTATTTTGAATTCGCATCTCCGCTCTCTTCCAATCATTTAGGCAAACTTGACCTAGAGTCTCGGGCAAGAGTTTTGATCTCTTCTCGCTTAATATTTGACCACATTGGCTAAAACGTTGTTCCACCGCTAGAGTTGGGCAAGGAGCAGCGAATATTTGACGAGCAATCCCTAGATGACTCCGTCATTTTATAATGTTGAATTCCTCTTCCTCTTCATCTCGATTTTTTGAAAAAAAATAGATGACTTGACGGGTTGACCCTACGGGTCGACCCTTCGGGTTCGATCCGCCGGGTCCGCCGCGGGTCAAGATCAGCATGACTCTAACCCTAACTCTTGACTCGCCGCGACCCTGACCCTTGTCGACCCTAACCCGCCGGGTCGTCGACCCTTTGGATTCCCGCCGAGTCAAAATCCATCGGGTCCGGGTCGACCCTTGACCCTTGCTCATGTCTAACCACATCTACTTTTCACATGACCTGCCATCAAAATATTTCACAGAAATATTGAGACGGAGGGTTGTTATTGAAATTTGGGGTATCATTTTTAGGTTAAGATGATTTGGATTGCATGGTTATGCTTAGATTTGCAAACCGGAAGTTTGCAAATATCATAAGCAATTAAGTTATCACAAATGACTGAATAGACATATATTACGTGTTATATGATAAATTACGGTGGGTGTACATGCGCTAATCAAGCCAACATGAGAATAAACAACTTTGTCGGGGATATTTTATAAGAAATAAAATAATTTATATAAATATTGAGAAAAAACCCCCTTAAATTGTGAAAATTTTAATTTCATTCACTACTTTGCCTAATTATTCTATTCTAATTTTATTTAAATATATCTCATCATATTCTAATTAAATTATAAAAATAAAATATTAATTATTAAATACTAAATACTTAACCGGATTTAAAAATATAGTAAACACTAGACATGAGACAAAAAAATAAAAAATAAATTAGATCTCTTGAATTAATGTCAAAATGTCATATAGAGGATTCGAACATTAGACCTCGTGAATTAATGACACTCTCTTACCACTAGACCAACTTGACATACATGCACACTAATACTTTCAATACATATATGTATTTTTTTTTCTAGTTTGGGGTGGGCTTGACATACAAGCCCACCCCTGTATTCGCTAGTGGTGCACACAAGCCCATCCGAAAATCAATTGACATTAAGAGGAGGAGATGATCACTTATATACAAGACTTGGATTTCCTATATTTTACAGGTGAGATATTGTCCCACATCATATTCGTAACACACCATCTTCAAGTGCAATTGTCTGGCTACACATTATTTATCAGTTGAACTTAACGACTCAATGTCTTAATAGGGTCAACCAACTAGACCAGGAAGTCAAACCGCACTGTAACCCAGTCGAACACAACTCTGATACCATGTTAAATTAAGAGATTTCACATCAATCGAATATACGAAGAATAATAGATTACTCATTCAAAATTGAGTTTTAACACATAAGCATCCATAGATATGATTTTTTAAAGTCGTTAATTGCAGTTTGATAAACGCCTAGTGTTTGTTTAAAATCCTAACTTATTTAGTTTTGTCGAATTGGGCTTTCATCGAGCATAAAGATTTCGTCCAAATGGTAATTATGATGGGATGTGGATTAAATTTCGAAATTTTCATTAAATATTTTGGTGTTATGTCCATTTGTTTTATATATAATGGCGTCTAATATAATCTATTATAGTACATACATATATACTAATTAATTGGTACTGTTTTTCTGCTAGTATGAGACAATTTTCCCATCGATCAACATCACTTGAGATCTTGATTAGGAAGATTATACTCCATCCGTTTCAAAATAAAAATCGTTTGACTTTTTTCACGTTTTTTAAGGTGGTAAAAACTCTATGAAATATTATTTTTTTAATCAATTTTTTTCCACAAATAGATAATTATTACTAATAAGTATCTATTTGTGAAAAAACTTTGATTAAACAAATAATATTTCATAGAGTTTTTACCTCCTTAAAAAACGTGAAAAAAGTCAAGCGACTTTTATTTTGAAACAGAGAGTAGACAATTTTCCCTCTCCGTAATCAGTTTCATTATAATGTTGAATTTAATTGATTCTTAATTTATATCAACTTTATATATAGATTATATGTTGATCAAATTGATTTTCTATATTTTTGGTATTGGTCATAATTTTCTATATTTTTCTTTTTGGTTTTGACCAAACGATTTGAGTATTGTATAGCCATACAATATTTTAAGACCCCCATGAATTAAATTCTAAAATATTTTGAGTTATAAAATTAATTTTATTTGAACTCAAAGTCAAATAAGGTGTTGAAGAAGCTGGTGTGGGGAAATCACATCACATAGCATGTCCGTGCAAGTAATATAACTTGTGGTCAATTGAAGGGGTTGGTACAAGTTTAAGTAATCCATATCAGACCTTATGTACTTTGCTTGATGCATCAAGTGTGTACACCTAACCACATTGCCGGTTTATCATTTAGCTTCTTAGCCAATACAAGCCAAGCTTAACATATAATCTATATGCTCAATTGTTTGTGTTTTATTAGCAACTATTGTACAAAAGTGGAGCTAGGGATGGCAAGGATGGCAATCGCCCCTTCTTGCCGTCTACGAGCCACATGTATGTTTTATGTTCGATCGTTGATAGTTTCATTTTAATATATTGCTATAATGTTGCACTCTATTCGCATATTGGATATCGATATTGAGAGTGATTTAAGTTTTATCATGCTATAAGAGCTCAACCTTGTTTAGTTCTATACGAGGATAACAAGATTGAAATGGTATGATGGTTGTAGACTTGTAGTAAGTAGTTAAAGCAATATCTTGAAAAAACACTCGCCTCAAATATGATTATCGATGTCAGTTGTTCGGAGTCTCTTGGACTCCCGGTAAGTAGGATTGCTATTCGAACCTAACGAGTCGAATAGTGGTTGTTTATATTCAGCTTATTTAAAAACGAGTCGAGTTGGATGCAAGTAAATTTGCACTCAAACTTTAAAACGTATTCATGCTCGTCTCGTTTAATAAATGAACAAGTTTGAATTGAACTTTATTCGAGTTGAGAGTAGCTCTACTCACTCATAACATAGTAACTAAGAGAATTTTTTGTAAATTCTACAATATTTAAGCCGGCCAAACTACCAAATTGGTATTTAAAACTTGCACCTTTGGACATATGGGTATTTTAAAAAACTCCGGTGCCAAATTGGTATTTAAAAAGTCACCGGTGGAAATATAGGTATTTTTTTTGGCCGGAAGTTTTTTATGTTGATAAATTCATTAAAAAAATTCTCATTAATATATCTATAAATGTTATATAAAAAAGATAAAATTAAATCCATATTTTTTTTAATTAGTTTTCACATATTGGTATTTTAATTAGTTGGAAGTTAGATACTTACATATTAGTATTTTTAAAAACCTAAGTTTTTCACAAATAAAATTCAACAAGTTAATTATCATCATTAAACCATGTATATTAAAAACCTAATTCCAACCCATAAAAATATATGGGATTAATTATGGTAATTAACTTACTAATTTTTATTTTTGAAAAATATGTTTTAAAAAATAATAATATATGAGAATCTAACTTCCAATCAATAAAGATAGCAATATATGAGAACTGATAAAAAAAGACTTTATTTTTATCATTTTATATATTGTAAGATACATTGATGAGTTTTTAAAAATTAATTATCAACCAACCTAGTTTAATCTTTTTTAATTACCAACAAAAATAATTCAAGCTTACTAAATTGCGTTCTCTAAAAATTTAGAACGAAAACCGAACTTCCGGTAAAAAAATATACCTATATGTCCGCTGGTGGTTTTTTAAATACCTATATGTCCGTCGGTGACTTTTTAATACCAATTTGGCACCGAAGTTATTTTAAATACCCATCTGTCCAAGACTGCCAGTTTTAAATACCAATTTGATAGTTTGGCCTATTTAAGCCTCAATTTGAACGAATCTTAAAAATAGCATCATACTCGACTCGTTTATAAAACGAGCGAGTTTGAATCGAGTTTTTTTTTAACCAATCCTGAATTAAGATCGAAATACTCGGCTCATATAATAATGTTCTACAAGTACAAGTAAGATTGTAAGGGTTGTTTAGAGTCTCCATCCCCAATAGGGATTGACCAGTAAGCTCAAGGACCTGCAAAATGACAATCTGCGGAAAATTCATGGCAATGCATATTAAACACGTTCATTCATCTTCTCCGTCATTTTCTCATCAAGATGTGTGTCATCGCCTTATAAGGAGTTAATGATCACCTACGACCTTCGGTGCACCACAAAATTATTTCGATTATAATTTTACTTCTAAAAAAATTTAAAAAATATATTTACATTTCACATATTTGTATTTACATATTTATAAATTTTTATTGGAAAAAATCATATTTTAAAAAAACATAAAATTTATTTTCTAATATAATTGATCTTTTAATTTTATAAAATTTTAAATTTTTTATATTAAAATTTTATAAATCTTTAAATATAAGTGTATAGAATGTAAATATATATTTTTAAATTTTTTTAAAAGTAAAATTATAATCAAAATAATTTTATAGTGCAGAGCGTGGAGAGCACTGAAGGTTTAATGGCTCATTGAGAAAAGTCCAATATTACATAGCATAGCAGTTACAGGCTTACAGCCTAGCCCACATCCCATGAGCCCATATGCATGAAGAAGATGACAGAAAAAATATCAAGTGATGCGATAAAACGACGCCGTATCAGCTGAAACAGATAAAAACAACGTCGTTTTATGAGTTCCTCGATCTTCTCAAATCTCCTAATCTAAAAACAAACTGAGCCAGACTCTGAGAGTGAGACACTTCACACTTCGATCGATCGACCGACCCCATTGATCCTCTCCGATTCATCAACGATGATTGAGATTGTCTTACCTTCAGTTCAAAAATCTGCGCCATTGACGACCACGCCATTCCATTCAGCTCCGCACAATCATCTCCTCCTCCTCAATCCCAACACCAAATCGACCTTTCTCGCGAGAAATCTTTTCCATGGCTTAGCGAACGTGCAATCTTTCACCCAAATCGGCTTCCTGCAGCTCAGAAAGCCTCGCGGAAAAGCCTCGCAGTTCACCTCGAGCCCTCGCGCGTCGTTGATTGAGAGTCCTGTTCTGTGGGCTGGTAGGGTTTGCGTTTTCTACATTCTCTTGAAGTCTGGCTTGGCTGGCTCTTCATCCAGCCCCATTATTTCTTCTTCTGCTTCAGGTTTTCCCCCCCTTTCCATTTGATTGTTGGATTCCTGGATAAAATCATGGACTTGTAGCTTCCAGTTTTACCTGTTTGTGTTAATTGATGTTGTCTGATATTTTGCAGATTTGGAGAGTGGATTTGCCGATTTGGGATTCTCTAAGTGGCTGAGTAGCTTCCAGAAAAATCCAGGTACCTTTAACTTGTTACAATGACTTGTAAAACATCAACTGTTAGAACATTTAGGGCGTGTTTAGTGTACGGGAAAAGGTATGCAAATGAAACCTAGATTTAACAGTTTTAACACATGAGCTCATACTCATCTTCAACTTCCTGTTTGGAGGATTCCGAAAATTTGAAGCTTACAAAACATCAACTTTTAGAACATTCCAAGCATTGCCTAAAGTTATACCAAACGATCCCTTAAATTGGTGACCAGCAAGCTAATAGCTTATAGCTGCCTGATTTTGATGACTTCTATATTCATTTCAGAGTAGGCCGTTCATTTGTGCTTGATTTCTTCAGCAATTTCATGTACTATTTTTCATTCATACGGATGCACAATGTACTTTCTGTGGATTTGTGAAGAACACTAATGATCTATGGACATTAGGATGAAAGATTTGGTTTGAAATACAATCTGATTCACGGTTTCAATTTGGCAAAATGGTGCTATGCTATTGTTTTGCATGAAGCTTAGTTTATAGTTCTGAATGGTGTGAAATTACTTTGTTGCTTTCTGAATATTGTTAGAGAAAGAAGCTTCTGATAGAAGGAGATTGGTGAGTAAATGGCATCCAACCACAAAGGGGACCCTTAAGAGAAATTACAGGGTACGTTCCAAATCTGAAGGCAAGCGCCTTCTCAAAGCTGTAGCGGCTTTGCTTTCCGAAGATGACCACTTTGTAGATGCATCCTCCCACAAGGTAAGATGGTTCCCCTTGTCACTTGTTGTTAATCAGTTATCACCTTTTGGAGGAATTTGAAGCTTCTTGTTGGTTAGATCACAAGAGAGTGTTTAAAATGAGTGATAAAAAAACATAAATTCACCTCCATTGGCTGGCATACGGAACCAAAATCAAATTAGATCCAAAATTTTCCACAATTTGCATAGTGGGACACTCTTGTTGGAGCTGTTAGCCCCCTTCTTGTCTTGCTTTCTAGATGTCGATATAGACTTGATGAAAAAATGAGATATCTCAGCCCCTCAAGTCCATTTTGCAAAATGGAACCCTTCACTTTTTTCCGTAGCACTTGTTTATCGGACAAGCATTTGCTGCTGATGGGAACTTGCTCCCAACTAAGCTCGTGGGATATGCTGCCTAGTTGAACCTGCCATTTTCCTACGTTCACTTGTTTGAATCTAGTAGTATTCCTACTGCCTTTTGTGTTGTTTAATGTTGACACTTTTTGATCCGGTTCTTACAAAGATACTCTTGTGCAGGGTTGCCAGATAAGGAGGGAGAGTGCACACGGAGAGAGTGTTTGCTGCAACAACGTGAGGGCTCTATTTGACGAACTCCCTACGCCACACCTTATTGTGGAGATAACAGCATTTCCGGCTGGACCTCTATCTGAGAAAGACTACACCAAAGCCGAGAAGCTGGAAAGGGTTCTTAGATCCAGCCCCTCTGTTTGATCTTAGCTTTGAAAACTTGCTCATGTCTCTTTTCTCAGTGCAATGAAGAGCAAATCTACTTTTGACTTGTACATATTTGAATGGCAACTTGAAAGGTGTTTTTTTTATTGTATCTCTGGTAACCATGTGAAGTGAAGTATCAGATCCATGGTTTAACCATTTGTCCTTCAATCTCCTTGAATCTCAATTGGAACTTGAACTATCTACTTTTGAGCAAATACACTGATCATACCATTTTCGGAAAAATAGATTACAATAGTAATAACAAGGGTACCAACTGCAAGCCAAAAAAACTCTTCTAGTCCAAAGATAATCAAATAAACTGAATAGATTGATGCATTGATTCTAGTCAACAGTAGATGATACCATCTGAGTTCAGAACAGGAGCAACAGTTTTAGAACTGTAAAACTTGAACCTACAACCTTCTGGGGCCTTTATAAGACCCTTCTATCTTCTTCAACACTGAAGCAAATTTCCCCACTCATTTCACACCAACAGATGCCATCAAGTCATCGTACTCGGGATCACTTTCCTGTCTGCGGACATTCCCAAGGTTTCCTCCCTGATTTTGAGGCACAGAAGTAGGAGAGAAAGGATCATAAACTTGCGGCCTACCACCAGACATGGGATGATTGTTGCCAAAACTCTGATTCGGGGGGAAGGGATTCCCAGGCCGTGCAAAAGGCGGTGCTAGATGGCCTTGCTGATATGAGGCTGAATTCCCGGGCTGGTGCAAGAAAGGAGGACCTGCACTTGGAGGAGGAAATGAGTGGTGATGCCTAGGACCCATATGGGCATTCATATGTGAAGGTGGTATCTGATTAGGGTTCCCCAAATGTGATGGAGGATGTTGCAGACCCATCTGGTTTCCCATTGGTGACCTTAGAGGAGGAGCTTGCATCAGAGATTGTGAATTTACACCTTGCATAGCCGGTCTAAAAGACGGAGCCGCAGGAGGAAGCTGCAGCCCCGAAAGTGGGGCACCCTGCGGTCCTGATTGACTGCTAGGTCTTGACGCAGGATGATTAAACATGTCAGGTCGGTGAGGCTGATAGGTGAAATCTCCAGCATTGGTTTGCTGAGCACCAGGAGCCGGACCACCCATGGACCTTAGAGGAGTGAAGCTGGGTGCAGGAATACCTCCAGGGCCAAGCCCTGGCATACCAGGTTGCATTGGGCGAACTGTAGGTGGTCCTGGTCGTGGATGTGGCGAACCCAGTGAGGTATGATTTGGTGAGGTTGGTACTTGGCCAAAGTGCTGAACCAGCATGGATGCAGTAGGTTGATTTTGTGATGACATAGGGACGGGTCCATGTAAGGGTCTTGGGGGTAGAGATGCAGATGATCCAGGAAAGGGGCCATGTTGTGGGGGAGGAAAATGAGGACCAGATGCCATTGAAGCAGATGTAGTTCCTGAAACTGGAGGAGCCATTTGCGAAACACCATTGGGGCCCATAAAAATTGAAGTATTCATAGGGGCACCACTCCATCCTGAATTCCCAGCAGGAGTTACTGGTCTCTCAGGTAAATGTCCAGAAGGAAATCCAGATATGGAGTTGGGAATGGAAGGACCAATTGGCCCTGGAACTCCAGGGAGCTGATGACCGGAAAATGGAGATGCAGCTGAATTGTTTGGTGGGTTATATTGGCCGGAAAGATGTGGCATGGGTGTGAATGTGTTTGGAGAACCCTGCAAAGGTGGTTGTGGCCTAGGTGGCATGAAGTTTGAGTTGAGCAGAGCTGAACCAAATGGAGGCGCATTACCAGACCTAGGCGCAAACAAGGAGGGCATGTTTGATGGATAGAAAGGGTATGGCGATACAGTAACAGAATTAGATACACTGGGCAAAGAAGGATTAGGAGGGTGAACAAAACCAGGTGTTGAAGACGGGCCCATCTGGTGCCACGGACTTGGATTTGGCTGAACGTTTCCATGTGAAGTTGCCACAGAACCTACTGATCCCTGGTTATGCATTGCTGCACTAGTTAAGGGGTCAATTCCTGCAGCTTGGCTATTGCTGACAGTTTGCAAATCATCTCTAAGGTCAGAAGGTGCAGCAGCAGCAGATTTGCCCTGAAGAGGTGTAGAAAGAATGATTTTATGCTTTAACAGAGAGCAGTAATTATCGATGTTCAGGCAGTTCTATCAAGAGTAGCAGCAGCAGCAGTAGCCATTATGTAAGAGACATTTTGATGGATTTAATAAAATAACTACACACGCCACAAAGAAACTTACCGAAAAAGACGCTACTAGCAGTTCTATCAAGACAACCGCAGCATCAACTTTCTCATACGAGTCCGCAGATACTAGAACATGTAAATCATTGTAACTTAGAAGTTCGCTTGCATCAGATGCTGTAACTTCTGCCTGTTTATGTAACACACAAGACATTTTGTAAAGGGCAGGCATCTAAATTATCAAAGTACAACTGATGCAGTAACAAACAATTAACCTTCTTTCCACCCTCTATCTTTGTGCCATAAACTCGCATTACAGCTCCCGTTTCCTGTAAACCACAACGATGAAGAGCGGTCAAAATAGACTACCCTGGTTCGGAAAATGTGAAAATGAAGCTCGGGCTAATAATACCTTTTCTACTCGCTTCTGTGTGTCACTAGCAGGACCAAATACCAGGCAAACAAAATTGTATCCAGCATCTTCCTTGATCTACAGAGATTGAAATTACCACAACATCAAGAATGAACAAATGAATGTCATCAAGCATAAAAAGAATGGTTCATAAAAATGATATTTGTGAAACTGAGAACACAAGCATGAAGCAAAGAGCAAAACTTACGGGTAAAGGAACCCTAGCTTCTCTTGTTATAGGCTTATAATCTAAAGGGACCTTGTAGCTTGGGTTGAGCTTCAATATTTCACCTGTAAATCATAATCATCACCCCCCTGACTTTGCATGGAATACTAAAAGAAGAAGCAAATATCAGTTGAGTATAAAATATACCAATTGCTTCCTGCTTTTCCAGTTCCAGAAGCTGAGCTTTCTGTACAAAAAGGAGCACATATATCCAAATGATAAACCAGGCTCAGATAGATGAATTGATTAAAGGAGAACTGGAGAAGGCAAAGCAACTTAATCCAACAAAAGTATACCTTATCTTTTTTAGACTGAGAGGAATGCTCCTGTTCTGGAACATTAACAGATGCTGTTGACAATTTCTCATTTCCACTCGTCAATGATCCCGATTCCAATAGTTGTGTAATTTGATCAACTCTAGTCTGCCCAAAATTTTTACCACCACACAGGTAGTAATGTCACTTAGTCGCACCTGGAATTGGAAGCTTCCATGTGAGCAGTCACAAGGAAGAGACTGAGATTATAACACCCAGTCAGGAAGGAACTTCATTATGCCACCATGTGTCATGAATCGTGTTCCTCCCCACTGCTGTTATAATGCTTTCAACTCATTTTTGAACTTCTGCCCCTCCCCTCACCCATTAAAAAAAATCTCAAAAAACTCGACTTCTAAATCCATTTTTTCTCCTAAAAATTGTGTAAAAGAGCAGAGAGATTCACTTATAAGCAAGAATTTCAAAATACAAATGAAACAAGACAAAGTCCCCCAAGGTACCTGATAGGCTAAAGTTCTTCCTCTTCTTACAGTAGCATCTTGTGCAAGATCAGGACCCCATTTTGTCTTCCTCTGCGTCGTCTGCTTTGTGCTTTCCTCATTCTCTTCACTACCCTCTGGCTTCTTAACACCTTTAAATGCAGGAACCAGTGAACCCGATAATTTGTTCTTGGGTATAATGAATCCTGTCTTTGCTTTAAGCAAAGAAAGCTTGGGGCTATTCGTCGAAGTAGCCATTTCGCCTTTAAAAATGTGGGGGTTCAAATATGGTTTGTAAGTCAACCTGTGCAGTGACCCGTACTTGTGCTAGTCTCCACTACTGCAAACAAAAGAGCACCATAAGCCACATTGCATACAAGAGGAAGTTCTGGGAAAGATGTTAAGCTAAACCTCATACATTTATCTGTTCACATATCTCAATTGTTAATATACTGTTCGGTTAGTTGGAAGATAACACCAATATAAACTAAAGATCCAAATTTTGGTTGAAAAATGAGATGATTTCTCAAACTATATGAAAGCTATCAACAGAGAGCGTATCACATCAAATTACTTTCGTCACTAGAGTTGAGTGACACAGATTACAAAACATGAGCTATTCGACAACGGAGATATTTGTCAGCAGTGCTCACGAAGAGCCTACTCCACAATTTTATCCAAAATTTCCAACAGAGACCATGAGATTTGGCAAACCGTGAGGATGAATGAGCAATGATAGGCAAATTAATCTATACATTATAGGTGGAGGGAAACGAAAAAAAGCAAATCGAAAACCATAATTCATGAGCTCGCGAACAGCGCAATAAGCATACGAAACCCTAGAGGCAGAGAGTATATCCATGAAGAAAAGGATTGTAACGACGTTGAAATTGTGAGGTAGAGTTAAAATATTCTGAGAGGAAGATTGAATAATATAGAGAGAAAAGAAATAAACTCAACAAGGCAAAATCACACCTCAGAATCCATAGCCGCTATGTGAAGTCCCGTCAAAAATGCGCTGGAGAGATTCGAGGACGAAGAACACAGAACAAAAAAAGTTGAGTTAGGGCGCTGTGTTCACTCAAAAGTTAGGATGTTATTCGAACCGAACGAGCCAAGGTTGGCATGTTCATGTTCCCTTGGCAGGAATGGCAGGTTCCCACCGAGCCAAGGGAACGAGGCTAGGCTCATTCAAGCTCATTAACCAAGCGGGCTCGATAGGCTCGTTTGAGCTCGTTTGAGCTTGTTCGTGTAAGAAAACAATCAATTGCACAAGAACGATTCATATAAACCTCAATTAATCATGCGAAGAATCAATTTAACAGAAATCGCAAATTTCAAAACCTAAACCGAAAGTCAAACTAGAACAAGAACACAGTCGAACATAGTGGCCATCACACAACAAGCGAAGCATCAATTAATCTATACTGAAAGAATCATCAAGAAGAATCAACATCAAGAAGAAGCTGCTAGTTACTAAACATAGTCTATTAGTCTAACACAGGCGAACTCGAACACAGTGGCCTCTGAAAATAAAAAACCCTAACCTTGCTAATTTCAAAACCAGCAATTGATAGGGCAATTGAAAGGGGCAAACCTCGGAGAAAGAGCAGAGGGTGAGTCTGCGAGAGACCGAGAGAGAGCAAAGGCGTCGCCGAGTCGGGGAGATCTCAGAGAGAGAGCAGAGGGTGAGACGGTGAGTGTGCGAGAGACGGAGTGAGGCTGGAGAGTCAGAGGCCGCTTCCGCTTGTTGAGCCGATCACAAGCTGTTCAGCTTACATATCCGTACAAATGTATCTTCAAAACTCGTCGTTTTGATGGTCCAGTTTCTCTCATTCAAGTTCCTTTATTTTTTTGATAACCTTTAGAAAAGAGATGTGAATTCAATTGTTTGAGTTCTCAAAATTTTGAATTAGAGTATAAATACATTCCGAAAAAGAATGAATTGAAATCAATTTCACAAATAAAAAAGTACAAATAAAAAAGATACTAATGATTCCAATTGTGTTTTCATTCCAAAATGCATTTGCATTTTATTGTAAGACTTCAGTGTTATTTTTAACCATACAATCTGTTGTACACATCAGGGAAAAAAGGGCATTTAGAGGAAAAAAGACAAGTCTTATTAGTAACAAAATTACAGGCCATATCAAAAAGGCCAACAGAATCAAGAAATATTGTTCAATCTAGAGGAGTTTCACACACATTGTACAACAATTAAATGTTTTTATTAATGACAATACAATAAGATTATGACATAATTAAGAGTGACCATAAGTAATATAACAACCTGTCATCTCTATCTGAACCCTCCATGTCAATGCTACTCTGCTCTCATTTCGACACTTCCGGAAATGCCCCATGTGTTGCTCCGCTTATCGCTTTGCTTTCGTGGAATCAGTAACACGCGTCATAGAAGAACAAAGGCAGCTTCTAATGCTCACTTCCTTGGTTTTCGTTCTTAGGCTGAGTCTAGTGTTTGATGTGTGACTGTGTGAGTAACTAATGTTTTGAAGTCAACTTCAAGTAAACGGATAAAAGTTTGAAAACAGCAAACTGCCTAAGAATATGTAGGTTATGGAGTAGACCCATATCAAATATGACCATCTCTGATGTGTAGGAGAACCCATTAGATATGCAGCAAACCAATACAAAGGAGGACTGGCAGATAAGAACCGTGTAGCGACCTGTCAATGGTTTTAGAGTTAATAACATTTCCTAAGAGATTAACATGGCGTTCTCTTTTTTCACATGTTAGAAGTTCAAAACATTGCAATTCTCAACCCGGATTGCGATAAGAATTTCAGTTCCCAGCAATAAGGATTAATTATCGTTTTCAGAAAGGAAGATATGCTAATAATATAGAGTAGTCTTGCTGTTACCTGAACATGCATGACCAAGAAAGCTGTAGCAGTCATGAAGGCTAAGTGCAAAACAAAAGGAAGCACAGCGGCAGAGAAGAATCCTGACTTGGCTAACGAGTCGAGTTCTTGACGAGATAATGATACGCTATCTGATTTGACCATTCCCATTCTCCTCAAGTTTTGATTTTCTGTAAAGAGTCATCAATCAAGTAATGAACACTACCCTAACAGTACACATGGCACAGTATGAAAAATTATCGACAGTGAAACAAATCTGGTGCACCCAATTCGCTAGTTCACTTTAATTACTGATTAATCAATTTGTCGGCTATCTGGATTGTTTCTCTAACCATCTCCCTAGAAAAAACCTGATGCAATGGGTTCCTAGGATAACTAGCCCTAGTTCTAGTATTGCTTTAGTTTAGAAAAGGCAAATAAACACATCATACAGGTGAAAGCCTCGGATGATCCTATCAATGACAATATAAAGTGTTGCTATTACCTCGGTTTGTTCCAACAAAGGCAGCATCTTGCACATCATCCTTACTTCCAGAGGAAGACATACCGTCAGAAGGTTTTTCTTCAAAAACTGATGAAAATCCAAGTGTCAAGAAGCAACGCTGTTGGGATTTTGCATAAGATCCTATACAGAAAACTGCCAAAGACAGAATCGGGGATGCAAGAAGAAAGTTTGGCAACTGTTTCAGCCTGAAATACCTCAAGAAACCTACATCCCTGGAAAGAAAAGAAAAGCAAAGTTCATCTTCTTCATCAAGACAATAAACAAAGTCTGGATAATCATAATCATCCATAACTTCTTGATACAAGTAAACCAAAGCCGAATACACAACTTCTGACGCACAGCAACCCTAGTTGATTCTACAAAAATGGATATGATACACAAAAAGGTAGACAATAAATCGAGCAATCATCAAACTGCAACAGGCATTAAAACACAATAATTCTTCCCAGCCAACTGAAGATTACGTATTTAAGACGGATTACTTTGAAGTTTGAACTCAAATTATAATAAATGGAAAGAGCCCAAAAAAAAAACATTCATACCAATAATGACTCTGGATGAAATTATACAGCAAGGGGATCGTAGCTTCACACCAAGGCCTTTTTACCTCTGAACTGCGGCGTCTATCACAAAGAATGTAGTATCCATATGCTTGAAATGCGACAAAAGGCACAAAAATGCAAATGCAACGCAGCAGTCCAACGACAAGAACTCGTAGTAGCAACTGGAATAATCAAGGCTTTGTTTAAGAACAACATTGCAACTCATGCCACAAAAACATTCACATGTAGCCTGAGATGAGAACTTACAGAAACACGTCGTTTCACAAAAATGGCACTATAACACTGATGCATGGTCTGGAAACAGAAATAGCCAGCATTAAGAACTCCATTAGACCTTGCAGAGCCAGAAAAGGCGAGCAAGGGAACAGATGCATTCTTGGCACCGCTCATTAAGTAGTAGATTCCTCCAAAAGTAAGCAGGGCATAGAGACTCTCAGAATATCTGCACAGCCCCAGCAAAGAAATTTGCATACAATTACAGATAACATGCTAATCATAGTTCAGGAAATGACCATAAACCGAACTCAGTTACATTACATTGATGAATAGAATATCGATGCTGGATTGAGACAGAACAAAACCGACGCCCGTAGAGAAGCTTCATGATCCTTTAGAATAATAAAAGAAAGCCTATGTACAGAAGCAAAAAAAAAAACAATAATAACAAAAATTGTAAGTGGTGGTCAAAGTCATACTGATATAAACTGAACCACATTCATCAGTTCTAAAATGTATAATTTTCGGTTATAGGCCAATCAGCTATGCCACAAGATCATATTTTTAGCTCAATAAAACTGATAAAGCAAACCTGTATAAATAGAAGGCGGCCAAAAGAAATGCCAAGTTGCAAATCAAATAACCCGAGAGTCCCAACAGAGCTCTGAATCCAACCAGCGGCACCAACGGCCTGAAAACTAAGTCGTAAAAGCGAGAAAACAACAGTATTTAGAAACGGAAATTAAAGAAAACATAGGTTGAAAAAAAATTGTAATGAACGACAAACCTGTGTTGGATAATAGGGACATTAAGGTTGGTAAGAGTGGCAAAAAGGCGTAAATTTGCTCGTATTCGTAGCCACATTCGGCAATCCGGACGAAGTAGACGGAGTCCCAGATGATGCTTCGTTCGATCGCTGATCCGATTGAGGGAAAAACAATGTGGTTGGGATTTGGGTTGGAGGAATTGGGGGAAAGACAATTAGGGTTTATGAAAGCAGAAGTGTCATACGGACTGAAAATTGACCTCCAAAACACAATTAAGGCGAGTAAGAGAACCCTCGATCCAATTGCGAACCGAAGAACTCTCTTGGTGTAATCAATTTCCAACATATTTCAATCTGTGGAAGAGGAATGAGATGATCAGCATTAACAGCGCCAGGAAAACCAAAAACCTCTAATACTACGCTTGCTCAGCTTCGTCGAGATCACCAAATGTGTCAGTAGGGATCCAGAATTTTTGTTTGGAGGCGGCTAAAAAGTGAAAACTACAAAAGATTTGAGGTTTGATGTATATCATACTTTCCTACAGGTAGATTTGGCATGCCTTACCATACCCTACCATAGATTATCACTTCGTGACAAAGACATTAACTTCCAATAATACATTTTAGAGCCCCAAACGACAATTTATTCATAACAGTAGATCAATCTGACCTTGTAGGTTGCACATTCAGTGCTGTTCTCAAAGGCCAATGTTGCAACAACCCTCTACAACTCTTTCATATGAGTAGTTCCCCATTGAGCTAGGTGCTTTTTAGCATATTGAATAGCCTGCACACTTTTATGAGATCTTACCAGCTCTATGAACTCTTGTAGCCGTGGCTGAAATTCAAGCTTGCTCTGTAATCAAGAAATAAACTGTCAGAACCATGTCCAAATGTAATATGCTACGGTAAAATGCAATAATGTCTTATAATTAGTGAATTTGAAAATGCAAGTGTCAATGTTCAATTTGAAAATTATCTATATAATAAGTGAATTAGAAAATTTACATAATCATCAAAACTATTATTTTTAACTTACAATTTAACCTCTGTATATCCCAAATTATTTTTCTTTTTAACCTTTTTGCACACGTATTAAGAAAATTAAGCTAGAAGGACTAAGGAAAGCAAGTTATACAGTGGATAACAAATGATTTTATTGATAAGGGCCTGAACTACAATTCCATCGGTCTACCAAATTGCTTTGTATGTCCCAAACTAATGGATGAAAGAGAACAGCTTAAGATCTAGGAGCTTAGGATCTAATTTGGAAGGCCTGAACTAACCAATTATGAAGTGAATAATAATGATTTAACCACAATTCCAGATCACAAATTCACAAATTTATTTCTCAAAACCACAAATTCTAATCGCAATTTCTCGGAATTTTTTAGCAAAATCACAAACCCTAATCGAAATTTATCCATTATCAAATCCACAAATTCCAATCTAATTCTCATCTCAGCGAATTGAACAAAACTAACCTTGAACTTTTGAAGGGAGAGTTGGACAAGACTAAAAGAAGAAGAAGAACCGTTGAAGGCCTGCGGGCTGCGGGGGTTCACCGAGGGGCTGGGTGGTCAGAATGACCGAACACAAGGGCGAGAGCGGTGCGCCGGTGCCAGGGTGGGTGCAGCGGCGGGTCGCTGCCTCGCTGGGTGGGTCGGGGACTTGACTCGGGCAATCCCCTCTCACTGTCTGCAAGTCGGTATATTGGGACTTTTCAATTTTGACCTGTAAAAAAAGGACAGTGATACGTTTGTAAACTTTCACTTTTTACACTCCTAATAAAAACCTAACACGTGGCATTGGAAAAAGTAAAATTTCATCTGTGCATAGATAGGACTTCAGATTTCCCCCATTTCATCACCCTCCAAACGAATTGAAATCTGTTTCAATTCAAGCCGGAGAGATTCAAGGCAATCCATTCAATGTACGACCGTCACCAGCCTTACCCGTAGCCCCGTCGTCCACCTCTGTCGCTGCAAAACCCTAATCTTGCTCCTCAGCCGCACTACCAGCACCGCCGTTTCTCCCGCCGCCCCGACCTTCGCCCGTAGATCCTCCCACCGAGGCCAGCCGCGAAGAGGAGCGTTGCCGGCACCAGATTTGCTTCCCCCTGTTCGTCTCCTCGCTGCCTCCGCTCGCCGACGGCGCCAACAGTGTGGTGATGATGGGTGAGGACGGGTGTGTTTGTTTCAATTTCAATCTGCAGAGTGTTGGGTATGGATGGGGAAGATGGGGGTAGAAATTAAAAACTCGATTTGAAAGAAATTAAATCTGGGTAGAAGGGGAAAGGTTTCCTTTTTTTTTACATTTATTAATTTTCTTTTTTCCTCTTTCTTTACACGTGTAAGTTTTTAATTGGAGGTGTAAAGTCACTATTTTACACTGTAAATCTAGACATTTCCATAAAAAAAAATACTGTACAGATAAAAAAGGGGGTAAAAAAATGGAGACCTTGAGAATCGAACCCGGCTTTGTTGTATATTCCCCAAAAATATCCGATATATAAAAGTCTTCGATTCGTCCAGCGCTTGTTTTTTTTTGTTTTTTTAAATGGAGTAATACTGTAATTCGAGTTCAGATATACCTGAAGTTTGAGAGGTCAACAAGTTGGCATACGAATTAACCGTCAAGCATATAATAAAATCGAAAATACATGAAAAAATGGCGCAATCAACAAGGTACATGCACTCTGAACTAAATGAAACTAGGCAAATTAAAACCATAATATAATAAATTTCAATATACAGGTTAAATTTTAATTTATAAATGTTTTTCACTCCCTTATAGTCTGACCCAACAGGTGATCCAACCTGACCTATAAATTTGCTGATTGAACGAATTCGGGCCATTTTGTGTTTCTAGTTGAAATATTTGCACTAAAATTCACGTTTTTCATGACAGGTTGAGTTAGGGTGTCAAGTCGATCGAGTTGTAATTTGACAATACTCGTATATGTATATACATAATACATTATGCATACAAATAAAAAAAAAATCATAGATCGATGCACCATTGTTTATGCATACGTTCAAATTATATAGTTATTTTGGTGCAAAAATACAAGTGTTTTGTTTCATAGATGGCTCGATCGATCGACCTCCTTTTCATTATCCAGATCGAGTTATCCATCATTCCTACCCTAACTGTTGGTAATTGATTATCTGTTGTATGACTGAGTCACATAACTAATAAAATTTAATTACAAGTTTGCCCAATTCCCATTTAAAATTTAATGCTATAAATTGACATATAACAACAGAGAACGGTGGATCAGCTATCAATCCCTATATGAATGAACAACCCATGCTAGCTATAGTAACCTTTCCCAACTTGCAACTCAATATCCTTCATCAATCATATTTTGCAATTAATTCAATCGAATGGGGCTAGTGATGAATTGATGGAGAGATCAATTCCCCCACCCAATCCAAATTCCAGATCGATCTTCATCCACACACCCGAATCACCAGGCAATCATATCTGTCAACAATTAGGTCTTTAATTTGATCGACTCGTATCTATAGTTATTCTCATTCATTATGTACACGCAAACATCCAAAATTTGTGGATCGAATGAGCTCAACTCGAATTCAACTTGACCCATCATAAACCCATTTTGGTGAGTTCTCAGTTCTTACCCTTTCCCGATTAAAATGCGACCTAAATGTATTCAATTCTTTTTTCAATCTAATTTGAGCAACCACCTATGTCGAAGGCAATCTCTCTGGGTGCCTCAATATATTAGGAACATTTTTAAATTCGAAAATAATCAAATGAGATCATGTGTCCCTATAATAAATCATTTTTTTTTCTTTTTTGTCTGGGTGAAATGGAAAGGTGAAAAATAAACTGGGAAGGATTGAAAATAAAGATAGTAGAAAATGATTGAGGTTGATGAAAGAGGAAATGAGATGTGAGTTTTGAGTCAACCCACTATAAATAATCGTTCAATACCGAAAAATAATTGTTCATAATAATATACTTTTTTTTCAACTAATAATCACTCAGTACTACCGAAGAATCACAAGGGGAGGCCGTTTGAGGGCCCACGGACGAAAGACACGAACAACACATAAATGCAATGAGATTCCATCTCATAATCAATTGGTAATGAAAGTAGTATCCCGCTAAACTTATATGTTTAATACTTTTAATATTTTCAACGTGGGACATCCCATATTCCAACCCTTTTAAATTTAATGACCCAAATTTTTTAACTTGATGGAATTAAGGATTGTGTACCTTCATACTCCTTCCGTTCAGAAATAGATGTCGTTCGACTTTTTGATACATTTTTTAAGAGCTAAAAACTATATAAAATATCAATTTTTAGCAATTTTTTAATATCGTATAAATACTTATTAATACTAGTAAGTGTCATATTATTTTAAAAGTTAATATTTCATATAGTTTTTAGCTCATTAAAAAAACATATTAAAAAGTCAAACGACATCTATTTCTGAACTGAGATAGTATATAATACTACATCCGTTCAAAAATAAGTGACGTTTGACTTTTTGACACGTTTTTTAAGGTGTTAAAAACTATATAAAATATAACGTTTTTAATTGATTTTTTTAATATATTTTGATACATATTAGTTATAAGTTTAAAATTATTTTTAAAAAATTAATAAAAAAGTTAATATTTTATATAGTTTTTAGCTCCTTAAAAAACGTTTCGAAAAGTCAAACGACACTTGTTAATAAATGGAGGGAGTAATAGATTAACCATTTCGAAATAACTCACCGGAAAGAACTTGTGGGTACTACCCATAGATCCTCGGTTCGAACCCCGGAATGACCGCTCTTTATTTAGCAATGAGTAATAGATTGAATTGTGAGACATTACATTCTCTGGACCCTAGCTAGCCCCCACTCTCACTGGCCTCCCCATCTACCCAAAACAAAAAACCTTCGATCCAGCAGGCACTGATCCGATCCCCTATATAAACCCCACCCCATTTCCTCCTCCACCCACACCACCCCCATATATTAAAGGCCTCACTGCAATACTTTTAGATCATCCATACCATCATGCCCAGACCCAAGCTGTCCATGGCCGTGCTGGTGGCGATCCAGCTGGCGTGCTTTGTCATTTCAGCGGATGACGACCAGTTCGCAAAGGCGAAGCAGGAGTGCGGGCCGCAGCTGGCGGGGCTGACGCCGTGCCTGTCGTACGTAGGTGGGAGCGCGAAGACGCCGACGATGGACTGCTGCACGGCGATGAAGCAGGTGCTAGCGGCCAGTAAGAAGTGCGTGTGCCTGCTGGTCAAGTACAAGGACGACCCCAGCCTCGGCGTCAAGTTCGACGTCAACCGCGCCCTCGGCCTCCCCGGCCTCTGCCACTCCGCCTTTGTGCTCAGCGAGTGCCCAAGTACGTCCTTTTTCTTTTGTCTGTTAAACAAAAAAAATACGAAGAATTTAGATGAAATCTATTTATTTTATATTTTATTATATTAATTGTTGTTTTATTGAACATTTTATTTATTTAGCATTCGGATTAAAATTAAACCTTACTTAATTAATTAGCTTTTAGTGAAATAAAATCAACAATATATATATAAAAAAAAATATTGTCGGCTAACAATAGATCGACTACATAGAGAGCTCTAGGGATTGAGTCACATTTAAAGTTTACTCGAATATATTATATAGGTTTTAATTGGAATGAGACTTTTCTTTCCGGATAAAAAGGAGACAAAATTTTGTACTAGTGGTTTCCGTGGATCATACCTTGGATAGATACAAATGGCTCACCGAAAGTACTTGTGGGTAGTATCTATAGGTCTTCGGTTCGAACCCCAGAATGACCGCTCTTTATTTACCAATACAAGGATCATATCTTGGATAGATTTTTTAATTTTATTTTAGAGGATCAAAACATAAATTCTGATTTTTTAGTTTTAATACAATTTTTTTTCCGTAAAAATAGTACTTTGTGTGAAAATATAGGTCGTTTTACTTTTTAAAATATTTTTAAGGAGTTGAAAATCTATAAAATAGTAACTTTATTTATTTATATATTTTTTAGTTTAAAAAAGTCTAAAAAAAAAGTAAAATAGAATGTCTTTTTAAGACGGCAATATAAGATCTTTTTTTGGTTCAACGACAGTATTTTAGTTTAAAATCGTGTAATTAGTTGTTATATTTTTTTTTTCTGTAAAACTGACGTCACTTTAGTCTATAACAACACTGTTTTGTCTATAAAGGCCCGATTTGAAACCTAAGAAGTAACTTGTTTTCTTAACATAATATGTAATAATGTGTAACAAGATGTAAAAGCTTTAAATTTTCATAATTTTTTTTATTATCTAATTGTCGAATTCAATAATAAAATTTTTTCTTTCTAAATAAAATATAAAAGCATCGTGGTTTGTTAAAAAACATTTGAACTGTATTCAACTTTCAAACGTTCTTAACTTTGCACTCGAGTATATATATGGCCCCGTTTGGTATGAATGCAGTAATCGGAATCGGAATCGGAATCGGAATGGGAATAAAAAATCGGAATGAGTGATTACCTAAGCATGTTGTTTGGTATAATATCGGAATGAAAAAATCACAAATTCAACCTAAGTATCCAAAACTTCAAAGTATTAAATTCAAGGGCAAACCAATTCAATCTCTCCCAAATTATAAATAAAAACACACAAATTTAACCTACAAAGTCATAAATTCATCGAAAAATAAACAAATTTTAACAAATTGTAGATCTGAAACTTGGATGGTGGTCCACTGAGGAACCCTAATCCATCTAGGGGGATGAAGATGGTTGGGAGGATCTTGAGACACCATTGGAGGAGGTTGAAGGAGAAAAATTAGGGATAAAAATTTACACACAGAGAGGGGCAATGAAGAAGGAAGGAATCGAAGGAGGAGATCTCGACAGATCTAGAGGATGGCAGTGGCGGCGCCATTGAAGGAGGTTGGCACTTGGAAGCGTCGTCGTCAGATCTCGACAGAGAGAGACGCCATTGAAAGAGGCTGGCAGCGTCGTCGTCAATAGATCTGGAGGATTGCAGTGGCGGTGGCGTTGGCGGCGACGTTGGACGGTGGACGGTGGCGCTGGTAGTGTCGTTGTCAGATCTCGACAGAGAGAGACGCCATTGAAGGAGGTTCCCAGCGTCGTCGTCAACAGATCTGGAGGATGGCAGTGGCGGTGGCGGCGACGTTGGACGGTGGTGGTATCGAAAGCGGTACGTGGCGGAAGCGACGGCAGATCTGGCCGGGTCGATGGAGGTTGGATGAGGAAGGAGATGGGGTTCACGCCTTCGTTCACCAGAAATTAAAAAAAAAAAAGGGAAGAAGATGAGCAAAAATGGGAATGAGTGATTCCTTGGCTTTTCACATGGGAATGGAAGTGGGTCAAAAACGGGGATGGGGGGATTCCTGGGAATCACTTTGATTTCCGATTTTGGCATACCAAACACCAAAATGGGAATGAGTGATTCCCATTCCCATTCCCATTCCCATTCCCAATTTCAGTGATACCAAACAGACCCTAATATATCGAATTAAAGCTTATAATATATCAAAACAAAGCTATCAACCAGTAATATAGCCATATAGGTGATTCATCGTATAAAAGGAGGGATGAATGCCCCCCTTGCGAACCCTAGCTCCCTCCTCCTATATATGGTTGATCCTTTCTCTAGCTATTAATTTAACTATCGATCTAGCCAGTGGCGGACCCTGGAGCATTTAGTTGAGGCCCTCAACTAAATGCTCCAGGGTCGAAAAAAAACATTAATTTTTTTTAAAAAAAATCATCAATATTTGAAGTTTTCGGGTTTAATTATAGTATTAATTAAGTTATGAAGTTTAACCGATGATGAGTATGATAGAAGTGTATTAATTTGGTAAATGATGTGAAAAAAAATTTATATCGATTCAGTATTGAAACGTTTATAACTTTTTACTCAGTTATCGGATTAATTTGAGCTTATAATATATCAAATCAAAACTATCGATGAGAAGAATATGTATATTAAATTTCATTTTTGATGGGAGGCGACTGTCACCCCCGGTTCTTTAAAGGATTCTCCCTGGATCTAGCCCAAGTCATCTCAGATAATTACACAAATGGTAGTGGGATCTAGCCCAAGTCATCTCAGATAATTACACAAATGATACTACCATTTAAATTAATTAGGTTAAAAGAGAAAAAAAGATTGACTGACTAGGTTTGTACGTTGTGGATGGATTAACTGGGGTGCAGCAATATTGCACTTGTCACCCAATTCCACGGATGCGAAGATGTTCGAAAACCTCGACAAAATCAGCAGCAACAGTACCACTGCTACTTCTACTCCTGCTACTGGTAATTATAACTCCATCATTTGATTTTAATTCGTAACGTTTATTCATATTTTTCATTAACAAACGAAATTCATTAAAGCGCGTGTTGGTGTGGTTATATTGCTCAGCCAGTCCAGCAACGGCGAGCAATGAAACGAACTCGAAGAACGGAAGCTTAGGGAGCAACGAGGGTTTGAGGACAACCGCTGTGTTATATGGAGTTGTTGTTGCGGCTTTCTTCTTGATCGTTTCTTCTTTCTAATCGATCAGTAGTTAGTAACTGCCCACGATCGTCTTTATTGAATTTTATATAATTATGTATACGCTTACGTTTATTCATCGTGTATTAATTATATACTGCGGAATATTATAAAATATACTCGTAATTTGTTTGGAGGTCCAATCTATTATATACTCCCTTCCTTCTGTTTCACAATACATGTCCTTTTAGTTTTTGACACGTTTTTTAAAGAGCGAAAAATTCTATAAAATATTATTTTTTTAATTAAATGTTTTTTATATAATTTGATACTTATTAGTAACAAGTATCAAATTATGTAAAAAAAATTAATTAAAAAAATAATATTTTATAGAGTTTTTCACGTGATAAAAAATCAAAGAAAGGACGTGTATTGTGAAACGGAGTATTAAAAATATGCTTGAGGTACATATGCCTAAACGTACGTCCTAAATTTATAAACTTTACACGCACTTTGTCAACTATTAAATGTGGCATGTCAGACGCCCAATTTATGGTTTTTTGAACTCCATGCCCGACGTACGTACCCCTTGTTACTCAATCATTCAAATTTTATTATTCTAGGTTGGGATTTCACCATGTCATTAGCTATATTGATGCCTAATATATATTGGGTGGGATCCCTTGAATAAATAAAATAATTTTAGAAAAAAGATGTGATGTGGGCCGGGGTTAAATAAAATAAGTTTATATTCTTTTAGTTTATTTTTTTTTTCAAAAAACAATTAGAGAATAGAAAAGTTAGAATTAGAAAAAGGGGGAATATTTTGTAGTTATGTTCTATATTTTTTTTATAAACCAATCTTTTTTTATGATTCGGGTGGTTAATTAAGCGTGTTGGGTGATGGGTAGGATAATGGGTGAAAAACATATCACCCACCTATCACCCGGTTTTTTTTTTTCCGGGTTTTCACCCATATAATCAGGCCCGGTGAGTCGATCACTCATAGGTGATTTACAACCCTAATAGTCATATTTACCAAAAATATTAATAAACAAATAACTGATAGTATTACTTTATTTATATATAGATTTTTTTTGGTAGAAAAAATTATTTATATTAAATTAATTATTTGATAATTATTATTTTATTTATATTTATATTTTTTTTAATAGAATGAATTTTCCGCACACTTTGATCAGTTTAATTCTGACAGTGTAATTCATATTTATTATTTTCTTATATATAGATAATAAATATAACTTTAAAATATTATATTAACATATTCGAGATGAGATATACACTAGTGAGTATATATCCATAGCCTAGTTTACATGTATATACAATAGATCGGCATTGATGAACATGTATGAGAATGGAAAGAAAACGAGTGGGCTATTATAAAAGCCCCAACTGCCAACAAACTTAGTAAGTCGGTAAACTAAGGGTGTATATAGTTCCTAGGGACTAAGGAGAGGATTAGATTTGTAGTCATTTATGAGATGCAATTGATCCACCACCAACTCTAAATTTAACTCTGCCCATATTATATATGCAACCCATTCATAAGAGTTAGCACTTCTTCCAACCGCCCACATGCAGATTGTGCAGCCATCTAGGTGGACACGTATTCATGGATGTATCCTTAACATAAGTTAGTGAATATGGTATTAAATGTACATTTTAATGGGTCAAGGGTCAGGGTTGGCCGACCCGAACCCTAACCCGTAAATCTCACGGGTTGACGGGTTCGGGTGGACCCGTTGACCCGTTGATCCGTCGGATCGACCCGTTGACCCGGCGGGTTACATTATTTTAAAAAAAAATCTTTTTTTTTAAAAAAAAATAACTATTAAAATAAATAAATAAATAATATGTAAAGATTTTATCTTCACAACACATTTTATCACTTTGATATGAAGTGTTAAAAATGTAGGAAGATTATATCTCCATATTAATTCTTTCATCCACAATAATTTCATTGTGTGATGTAAGAGAATAAAATATGAGAATATATTTCTCAAACTTCATTTCCAACTTAATTTCCAATGTAGGAAATGTAGGAAACAAGTGAAGTGGAAGAAATGTGGCAGTGGGATACATATATATAGCCCCATGCCTTCTCATTCTATCTCCATATTTCCGATGTGGGACAAAGCCTTTGTCCCACATTGGAAATGAGGGGAATGAAGAAAGACTTCCAAGTCTATAAAATGAGAAGGATGGGGTTTATTTGTCTCACATTGCACATTGCATATTAGTTTATGTATTATTGTGAGTTATTTTAAGAATAACTTACATAATTTACATAATATTATAAATTTATTTTATTTAAAATAAATTTTTCAAAAAAAAAATATTTTGAAAAAGCGGGTTGACCCGGCGGGTCGACCCGTCGGTTCACGGGTCACGGATTCCCCGACCCTAACCCTAACCCGCTACCCGTCCCCACCCGCCAACCCGTCAACCCGGACCCGACGGGTCAACCTGTCGCGAGTTAACCCGTAACCCGTGGCCACGCCTATATACAATGGCGGAAACTAGGCCGAGGCGGTGTCCCTGGCCGGCCATTTCCAGCGAGCGACCAAAATATAACAGGTGTATTTACAGTAAATTCAGTTTATAATCTCTAAAACTTTAACAAAAGGTTTGAACGGGTCCTTGAATTTTTTATTGGTACATTGAAGTTTATGAACTTTGAGATTGTATACACATTTGATTGGTTGATCCGCTAAAATTAACATTAGTTTATGAACTCCGTGGTTGTGGCCGGGATCATTTCCTCAACTATTTTTTCTTTATTAGGTAAAAATTCAGTTGAGAAAACTCTATCCGAAAGCATCATGTCGGACGAGGTCAAGAAGACTTGTGTGGTTGTATAGATCAGGTTCCTGGTAGAGTAGCAAAGGCGTGCAACCTTATCAGCTACCCGATTACCAAGACGGGGAATATGTGAAACTCTTATATTCTTTATGCCTAGGAGAATTGTTTGAATATCTGACATAGGTAGCTCTATTTCCCAAGGACAGCTTGTTTGTGTCTCTAGGAAATCTATAATTATTTTTTAGTCCCCTTCAATGATTAAGTTGTCGATGTTTAATTCATTGACCCTTTCCACCCCAAGTCGTAGTGTCAATGCTTCTGCCATAATAGAAGAGTGTCCCCCAATCTCCCTACCGTCCATGCTGATTGGGATGCCATTCCAGTCCCGTATAATATAGCCAATGGAACTCTTCGCATCTGACAAATATGATCCATCAAAGTTTAGTTTGTATTTGCCCACGGGTCGTTTTTTCCATCGAGTAGTGCTTTTTGCGTTTTTAGGATGGACTTTTCCTCCTTTCCGGATAGTAGGATCCTCATCGTCTACAATGTCAAACTTCATGGTTTTCCTCCAGCTCTCAATATTTTCCAGAATCATTTTTTTAATGCCCACAAGAGATGGGATCTTGGCATTTCTGAATATAATTTGGTTCCTCACCAACCACAAAGTCCACCATCTAAATGCTAGGTTATGTATGTTGTCCTTTGATAGGGTGGTACTTAGTAGCTGGAGAATTTGATCTATGTCTCGATTTTCTGATATTAGCGTATTGACTTTTTGTGATATTTCTCTTGGAAATTGTCGTTGGAAGTTATTGAAGGGGCATTCTATGAAGATGTGAATATCATCTTCCGCCGATTGGTTACACAATATGCATGTGTTGGGAATAGTAATCCCCTTCTGGGCTAATCTTGTGGTTGTTGGTAATCCTTTTTGTTTGATTTTCCACATGAAATTTTTCACTTTTGGAGGAGCATCTATTTTCCAAATCCATGTGAAGCCATCCGACCTTTTGTTTGATTTTTGGACGAGATCAGATTATAGGCGGATGATGTTGTAAACCAGCATTTTTTGTCCGGCCACCAGTAGAGCCTATCTGCAAGGGGATTGATGGGAAGTGGGATTTTGGTGATTTCTTTTGTTATAGTTTCGGGGAGAATGGACTCCAGCTTTTCTCTTCACCATCCCCCCCCCCCCCATTATATACTCGCTTACAGTTTCTTTTTGGTCTATGATGGGTTGGGGTTTGATCTTATCCAAAATAGGCTTTGTTGTTACCCAGTTGTTATTCCAGAAATCGATGGACTTTCCGTCTCCTACTGACCAAATAAGCCTTGATTTAAAATTTGGAATCAGGGAGGAGAGTTTTGACCATTGCCACGAAGCATTCCCACTCCTAGTATAGTTAAGAATGTGTTTTTCTTTTAGGTATTTGTGTTGTATTATTTTAACCCAGTTGTTATCGGGTTCTGCTAGAATTTTCCAAAGCAGTTTTAGTTGGAGGGTTTCGTTCATTTTCCTTGCTTTTCGTATTCCCAATTCGCAAGCGGCTTTAGATTTACATATTTTATCCTAGCTAATCAACGGACTGTGTTGCGCATCCTTGTTCCAAAAAAAGGTTCTGTTAATTTGATCAAGTTGTTTGTGTATTGAAGCGGGGAGCAAAAAGGTCTGCATGGAATATAGGGGTTTTGAAGAGAGATTTGATGTTATTAAAGTAGCTCTACCCTGTTGGGATAGGGAGTTAGCTCGCCATTTACTGAGTTGTTCTCTAGATTTGCATATAATGTCCCCGAAGGTTTCCTTCGTAACCCGTCCATTTATGATTGGGCATCCCAAATATTTCTCCAAACTTCGTTCTAAGGGTATATTAAGCACCCCTTCAAGATCCCGTGCTCTTGTCCTCGAGATGTCGGGCGTGATTTGAAAGGATGACTTGTGATAGTTAATCTTCTGACCCGAGAATTTACAGCAGTCTTCAATTATTTCTTTCACTTTTGTGCATGCCGAGTTACTTCCCTTTGAGAAAATGATAATGTCGTCTGCAAATGCCAAGAAGGGGATGCTAGGTCCGGAATTTCCAAATTTAAAGCCAATACTATTGTCTGGTCCTTCAGCGTCTATCGACAGTTTGCGAGCCAATACTTCTGCACCAAGTAGAAAGAGGAAGGGAGATAGAGGGTCTCCTTGGCGTAGTCCCCTAGATGGTTTGAAGGGTTCCGTGGGTCCATTATTAACTAGAACAGAGAACGAAACCGTAGTTACACAATCCATAACTAGGTCTATAAATCGCTGGTTGAATCCAAAACGTTGGAGTACTAATTTTGTGAATTGCCAATCCACTCTGTCGTACGCCTTTTCCATATCTAGTTTTATAGCAGCCCAACCTTTCATGCCTTTCCTTGTACAAAAAGAGTGGAATATTTCATGCGATAAGTATGTTGTCCTGGATTGCCCTGTCATAAACAAAGGCTCCTTGGAGAGGATGTATAACTTTTCTTATTATTGTTTTAGTCGTTCAGTGATTAACTTAGAGATGATTTTATATAGTGTGGAGCAAAGACTGATCAGTCGATAATGTGTAGTCATGGAGGGGTTATCATTTTTTGGTATAAGTGAGATAAAGGTGTGGTTGATTTGTTTAAGCAGATGTCCAGAGTGAAATAAAGCTTTGACTTCCTTGGTAATATCAGTTCCCACAATTTCTCAATACTTTTTATAAAATTCAGCTGTCATAAGTTTTTTTTTATACTTCTCTTATCTAGATATATTTTCCTATAAAAAAATTTATTTTCATTCCGTTTACCTTCCGTTCTTATACCAAACGAGCCATAAGTGTTTATGGTGCTTCTATTATTTCTATATGGGGTAGTTGGTTGTGGAAGATGATCGAATTGAAGATCGATGGTAAGTTTAAATTATGGGCATCGAATGCAGCAGAAAATCACCCCTAAAATATCGCATATTGCTCAAAACCACCCTTTCTATACATAATTACTGAAAAACACCCTTTAAAACACTCCTGTATAATGGTTGTATAGCAATGAGCCACCCTATAGTTTTAAAATGTATTTTAGGTCAAATTAAAGGGATAATTAGGTAAATGTACCTTTTTCAGTTTGTTTATGAGTAATTATACTACTTGAAGTTTTTTTTTTTACTAATTGTACCTTTTTTTTATAGTAATGACTGATTTGCCCATAGACGGAAAAAAAAAAAAATTAAGATGATATCTTCCTTGAATAACGTATCTTTTAACCGACAATCTTCATCCCAACAATAATGGCGTTTTCTTCAAAAATAAAAAATGTCGTAATAAAAAGAACCAGTGGAATCCATTCTCGTAATCAAAAAGCAATGAATTCATTTCATCTTAATCGAGTTTGGGGCCACTGTAGTAAGAAATGATCCCCTGTTTCCTCTTTTCTTCCAAGGCATCATTGTATATTTGCATCGTCCCTTCTTTGTGGGTAAATTGTGTAGTTATTGAAATTTATTGACTCTATAATTATTAGTTTTGAAACCTATTTTGTGTATTTAGAACATTAGGACCAAATCTATTATGTACATTTATGGTATCTTATTAAAATTTAACAATGAGGTTAGTTACAATACAAACTAGGTACAAGTAATTAATTACAAGAAATCTGTGTCTTGATTACAAGTATATTTACAATAAGTACGGTTACAAGAAATTAACTAGCTACAATATGAATATGAGTCTTCAAACCTATTTTGTGTATTTGAAACCTTATTATTGAGACCATATGCGGCGCTCTTGTGTGGGCTATTGAAATCTATTGTGTGTATTTATTGTAACATATTAAAACCTTAAAATGAGGTTAATTATGATACAAAATAGGTACAAGTGTTTAGTTACAAGAATCAAATCACCTACAATGAATTAATTATAATAATGTGATTGTGTTGGTTAAAAGTATAGTTACAATACAAACTAGATACAATTAATTAATTACAAGAATCGAAATACCTGCAAGCTACTACGAATTAGTTACAATACTGTGACAATATTGATTACAAGTACATACAGTTACAATTAATTAGTTACAATCTATCGTGTGTGTTTATTGTAACCTATTAAAACCTTAACAACGAGGTTAGTTACATGGCAAATTAGGTACAAGTAATTAATTACAAGAATCGAAATACCTACAAGCTACAACGAATTAGTTACAATACTGTGACAATATTGATTACAAGTACAGTTACAATTAATTAGTGACAATAATGCAATTTTAACAAAAGTATGTTACAATAGGTTAAGCGATTTGCATAATTTCGAGTTACAACAAAAATAGGTTACAATAAAAGTAGATTACAATAAGTTACAACAAAAATAGGTTAGAACAATAGTAGATTACAAATATATATGTTACAATAAAAGTAGATTACAATAGTAATCGAAGGCATTTAGAAACGCAATTAGATTACCGAACTTAAGTTGTTTATAAATCACCACATGCAATACTCATTGACATAATATATCAATTGATGACTCGTCGATCTGTTGATGGTCATTGAAAATTTACACATGCACTTAAGGTCCGAAAGCCGATCAAGGCTATTAATATAATTTGCAAATTCAGTTTATCTTAATTGTAAACTAACAACCTAAAACCTTACTATCTGACCAAAAAAAATTTTAAAATTGAAACCGTATAAAACTATAAATAAATTCATCGTGATTGCTTCCATTCATCCATTCTTAATTAATTATCTCGATCATGTACATACTTTTGTAAATGTCTGTATCAACAATCTTAACCATATATTTTGAAAATTTGAGGAAGCAAAATTGAATACGATCATCTTCATGTAAGCTTTTCATAAAAATTGAAAATTAAATTGTTCACGAGATCGAATTCAACAATTGATGAAAGAAGCAGGGTAAACTGATGGGAACGTCTTCTTCTTTCAAAATGTAAACAAATCTTTTTTAATTTTAAAAAGAGAAAAATATTACTTGAAGGGTATTTAGGTAAATTCTACCATAAAAAAGTATAATTACTAAAAAGAAAACCCGAAGAGTATAATTACCCAAACACAAAGTGAAAAAGATATACTTCCTCAAATTTTCACCAAATTAAACAATTAAAAGCTACAAAGGGAAATAAAGAAAAAATGAAAAATGAACAAAGGGGTCTTCGTTTTACATTTATAGTTTTAATATCGTTTTTCGGAAAAAATAATATTTTGTACTTCCAGTAATTTTAACTTCCTTGTCCATTTTTTTTTTCAAGTCTAACCAAATCTTTATTAAAATCCATCAATTCTTATATAAATTAGATTATTTATTAGACACAAGTTAACCAAATCGTTATTAGAATTTTATAGGGGTGTTAGATACAACACAAATTCATATTACAATAATACATATTCGAATCGACGTGGAAGTAAATACTGAAAATTAAAAGACAAATCAGGGTGTAAAGCACCATATTCATATCAACGTGGTGACCTAAACCCTTATTTGCGGTGTATTTAGTTTTCACGATTTCCTAAATATCAATAAAAAAAATTTGGGAAAATATAATGGTATGTATCTAGTAGACTCTCCAAGGAAAAATAAAATTTACAAGTCCAATATACCTCAACAATATATAATTAAGAGATTTGGAAAGGCTAAAAAGTTGATTAGAAAGTGAACGTTAAGATCGAGTATCACTATAGATCTTATGGAGTTGGTAAAATAACTTCATTTAAAATTGGATAAATCTTAACCACATAATTCCTAATAAGTTGTTTAGTTTTAAATTAATTTAGCTATTTTTTAATTTATTTTTTTATGGTTGATAAGTTACTATAGAATGATCCTATAGTTGGATGCATTTTGCATTTGCCAAAAAATATAAAGACCAAGAGATGCAACACAAAAAACCAACTTCGCCTGCCGCAAAATTGCCCAACTGTGCAGGAAAATTTCATCATTTCCCAGGAATGAAAAACAAAAGACAAAGAACATACCTCTCAAGTCTCAATAAAGCAAAACATAAATTATATACACAACTGAAATGTCATGTAAGACAACAACATATCAAGCTTTAGCCATGCAATTCCTAGTATAAGTGTGATAGCTTAGCAAACTGTCATTACCATAAAAAATGGAAAAACATCACAAGAACCATCGGCAATAGGATCATGAAGCAAGAGATCAATCAGTTAATGCATCAAAGAGCATTAGAACTCATAAGTCATGTATATGCAAGCAATGCAAAATGTTAACATGGATCCAATCGAATGCACCGACAACAAGCTAGAGGAAGAGAAACTATGCAATATTAAGCTTCAAAGCATGGGCAATAGGATAATATTTCCATTCTTGAAATATGTTAATGCTACTGACCTCATAAGTGAATGCCATAATGTAAAGTGCATTGTTGACAAATTGAATCTTATCTTTGCAAAAATTCAAATTTTATCTTTGCAATGGGTACAAACAAGTCCACTTATCATTGCAAAAAAATCTCTATCCTTCCAAGTTTGAGTAATAGAAACATGGTGCATAGTAAATTGGAGGTTAATGAACATCACACGGTGTTTTCAAACAAGTCACTCATCTCCAAAATCTTCACATTTTACATCAAGATAAAACACAAGGGATTTTCAATCAGGCCCCTTGACATTTTCCGCCACAACCATAATGTGTCCAATACTGATACCTGAGTGAGTGTTTTTTTTCCAGTTTTCTTTCGAGGACCGAAAAAAGTATAATTTCTAATAATCAAGGTATTTGTTGAACAGGGACAATTCTATTTTCCGGGACACATAAACTACATTCTCATTCAAGGCATTTGAACCTAATGATTCCAATACTCAAAGCTGAGTGTTTTTTCTAGTTTTCGTTCAAGGACCAAAATACTATAATTTCTAATCGAGGTATTTGAACAGGGACATTCTATTTTTCAGGTCATACATATAAACTACATTCTCATTTCAAGACACCTTAACCTTTTTCAGGACTGCCACTAAGTTGCTTACCACAATGCTGTACACAACATAAAAGGTGAATCATCTATAGATCTCAATTCAATATTCTTGCTTGAGTTTTCTAAACTATGCTGTGGGAAAACTGAAAAGCAAGGAGCAATACCCTACAATGTAGTTCTTAATAGTGGAAATGGATGATGGATCTAAATATTTTTATTTCAAAAGATTTTTCAGGTGTGTCTCAAAATAACAGAAAAAGAAAGTGCACACACTTTAAAGAGGAAGGTGTTCACCTGGTTTACCTTAGTGTAGCATACTAGCATGATCTTCACTTGAAGCGGGGCTTGTTCATACATCCAATCAGCCACTTCCTCTTCCCAAGGTAACCAAATACATTCAGGAGATGTAATGCCTCACAATTTGTTTGAAGGATATTGAATTGAGGATCATGATGTAGCTTAGGAAGGTCAATTGGTAGTTTCTTAGTTTTTTTTTTCTTTTCAAAAGATTTGAAAAGATCTCCTGCTGACACACTCTAGGAATGTAGTTCTAGTGAAACTTATAAGCATCTTCCCCTTGCAAAATAAATTTGAAAATTGAAGGCAACCATAAAATAATTTGAGATTTTGAAGTGGAAGTAATCAAATGTAAGCTTCAAGTGACCATATGTAAGTTCAGTTGTAACATAAAGTGAAAGAAAAACATGATGGAGAGGATGGACAGACAGAAGGAGAGTGGGACAAAGATAAATAAAAAAAAAGGAAAAGGAAAAAACAGAGTAGATAATTAGAGTTAGGAAAAATAAAAAACAGAGTATCAACTTCAAGGGGGTGTTCATAAATCCATTCATCAGTAGAGAAACCATGATATCAAGAACATGCCCACAAAAACATTAGTTAGGAAAACTCAGTTGGTATTTTATAAACAATATAAAACCACAAAGATACAGTCCATCAATTTATCAATACTTGCTCAAGAAAATGACAGCCCATCAGACAAAATTTGAAACAGGTTTCAAGAAAATAGATAAAATTAAACTATATTAGATGACATGGATGTTAGCAGAATCAAGCAAATAGGTGGATACGGAAGTTGGCAGTAGGCAGTTTATTGGTAAAGCTTAGTTGGAAGCTTCTTAAAGAAAAAACAGTAGTGGGATGAATGAAAATAAAATTTCAAAATTTATATCAAACCAAGCCAGAGAAAACAACACGAGATTCATTTGCCAGAGAAAATAAAGTCAACCGTATCACATCGATGAAAATACTTAGAGGAACCCAATAACAGGGTTTTAATTTTTCTTAGGTTGGCAAGATCTTAACTTGATGCAGTACTTATATCCAATAAACACGTATAATCAAGAGAGGGAAAACGAGTTACACCTGAGTAAAAACTTTTAAGATCAAAAGAATATTTTTTCTCTCCCTAAAAGTACCTTATATCATACTCCCTCTGTATCACATCGATGAAAGTACAACTGGTACACATATTACAATAATGAGAGATGATTTTGAATTTCTTCTCATGATGATTTTTTTTTTAAAAAAATGGAGCCAACATTTAGAAAATAAGTTTTCAATCTCATCATCAAATAAATCCGATCAAAATTTTACCCTCAAAAAATCAATTGTTTTTAACAAAACACCTATCAAAAAAATTTTAACACCAAAGCGCCTTATAAAATAAAATCAATTTAATTTAAACACCAACCTCTATTTTCCAACCAAATACTTCAATTTTCCAACGATATTTTATTTTATTGACCACAATGCCCTTATATAATTAGGGGGTTTCCCAAAAAGGTACCTTATATAATAATTTTTATTTTTCACAAAGCACCTTTTAAATAAATAATACATTCTATTCAATTAAACCACATCTTTATATTATGTCTAAATGTTTCAATATCCCAGTAACACCATAAATTTGATTAAATAAATAAGGGCATTTCTGTCAATAAAATAAAGGAAAATTTCAAAAAACCACCCGTTAAATAATACAGGCTTTTACACTTCACCACCCATTAAGTACAAAATTATAGAAAACCACCCATTAAATGATTTTTGCTAACAAATCACCATCCACCACATATTTCCATTAGAATTCCATTAAGTATAGTATATTTTAATATTCTATACTTAAAATTTAAAGTTTAAACTTGAATATATTTAAATTATATTTATGGTATGGATAAAAAAAATTATACTAATATATTAGGGGCAAAAAATGTGTAAACTTTTTAAATTATGTATGTATTTGGAGAATAGAGGTTCTAAATGTGGAAGTTATTATTGAATGGGTGGTTAAGTGTAATAGTCTATATTTAGCTGGTTAAGTGTTTAAACTGAATGAATTATATTATATAAGGTGTTTTTGTTTTAAAAAAATTAAGAAGGGGTTGTATTAAAAAGAACTCTACTATATAAGGTACCTTTAGGAGGAAAGCCCCAAAGAATTATATAAGAAACTTTTCAGAGTTTTGAATGTAAACCAAAAGAGAAAACAAAAGAAGTCTTTTTCAAAAAGAAAACAGGACTAGCTTATGAAAAGGAAAAATGTTATGCACTCATCATTTCAAAACCAAACTACTATCAGAATTCAGCAGGCAACTACATCATCTCAACATTCGTCTATGTTAAATTCGTTGATAGAGAGGTACCAGAGAGAAATAAACTAGTAAAAGGGCATCTACTCTAATATCCAACATGCTGCAGAATAAACATAAACGTTGAATGGCGAACAAAATGTGTGTAAGAAAGTGAGATTGGTGGGCAAACTGACACACAGAAGAGCAATACCACAGCAAAGCAATACCATAAGTTAAATGTGCTGTAAAATTGGTAGTAATAATAGGGATGCAACAAGCATTAACATTCTACAAAAATGTAAAATACAGTGTTCAAACAAACAATGAAGCTTACCTCGCCAGCTTGATAAAGATGTAAGCTACAAGTTCCATTCTCCCCAGTCATCATGCTTCACCTCTTGCACAACAATAACTTTAAAATTCAATGAAGAACTATTAACTGTATTAGAAGCAGAAAATGAATATTATATTGATGCACATACTACACAATAAAAATTAATTATGAGATTTAACTTGGCATCATTTCAAAATGAAACCTTTAAAGTACAAAGTTCAAGCAAATGGACAAGAGAATTTTATTCTTAGCAAGTCAATTTGATAACCTCAATGAGAGCAAATATGATGCACACATCTACTGTATTGAAGGTGTTGGTGGTTCCATCCAGCTACCAAAAAAAAGTTGTCATAGTGAGATAAATAATAACAAAGATCAACATTATTTCCAAATGAAATTAGGGAAAGACGACTAAATGGGCATGTTCCATATTTGTTTCGTCAAATCTAGCAAAGACCTGAAGGAGAGAAAGATCACCATGCCTAGTTTTGTTCAGGTAAACAAGGTCGTCACTTGAGGCAGGGACTTGCTGGATACCTCATAAAATTCACGAGATGGAACATAAGTCAAAAGATGAAAAATTCAAGCAATTAGCAGAACTATCAGAATTCTCAAGCATATTAGAAACACTGAAGGAGAGAATACTTGCAGGAGGGGAATATTTAAAGCATAATAGCAGATATATCAGAATTCTCAAACATATCAGAATTTTCAAGGATGATATTTAGCATCCAGCTACAAGAATATCAGCTCAAAATTAGTAGATAGATAGATAAGAGAAGAGAGATAAAGTAGTTAAAGAGCATACCTTTACTTATCAGGGACTCAATAGGAACATTTGATGAACTCAATAGGGCCATTTGATAACCTCGAGTTTCTCTTTCGTAATAATCGGGCCGCTCATCTACTCGAGTATCCAACATACCATAACATAAACAAAAAAGGTAAATGACCATCAAAATATGGGTAAGAAAGCAAATCTAGTGAACAAACAATTGAACAGAAAAGTACCACATAATGAAGTTGTCCTTTATCCAATCAGCTCCTTACCCTTGCCAATAAAATTATGATCAGAAGTTGGAATGCTGTAGTTCAGAGTTAAAACAAATGGAGAGAGGAACTAGAAGTTTTAAGTAGTAGAAGTTTACCTTGTCAGAGTTAAAGGTGCGAGTCCCTTTTGTCTAAAACAAAACAAAAGTCTTAACGAGTAGAAATTGACCTGGTGAGTTGTGAGCTTGTTAAAGATATACTATCCAACTTGCCGTTCATCAGACAGCATAATCGTAAGCCACGAGGTTCACAACTCCACATTTCCCAGTCATCATGCTACATTGCCACTGCTTCACTCCTGATCTTGCACTAAACAATAACTTTAGTAAGAAGATTTAACTTGGCCTCATCTCATAATGAAAAGCTTAGTTATGGGTGTGGGTGATTTTAATGCTGTGATGAGGACTTGTGAGAGGAAACATGGCTCGACAGTGACAGCCTATGAAACTGCAGATCTATGGGAATTGTGTGCTCAGCTGGGTCTTATGGATGCAACAAGCTCTGGGCAGGATCATACATGGTTTAAAGGAAAAAAGTCCTCAAAGATAGATACAGTGATGATTAATGAGGCATGGAGCTCTATGAACTTCTATTGCAAACCCAATTATATCACTCCTAAGGTTTTCTCAGACCACTGCCAAGTCCTGGTGGAAGTTCTTTACCAGAAAAGGTTAAAAAGGGGCCCCTTTAAGTTATTCAACATGTGGATACAACATGAATGATTTAAGGATATTGTCCAACAGAATTGGAGTTTTAGTGGCTGGGGAACAGAACAATATAAACTGTACAAGAAACTCCATAAGCTTAAACAGCCCCTCAAAGACCTCAACAAAACTCAGTTCTTAAATATCAAGGTCAGAGGAAAAGAGGCTGAAGAAGAATATGAAAATGCTTTCAATGCCCTGAGACAAGACACAGACTCGGAACACCTACTGTTTTTAACGGATGCTGCTAAAAAGAAGGCGAGGAGACTAAAGGAGTCTGAGTTCAGATTCAACTCCCAACTAGCAAAAGCAAAACATACTTTCCAAGGGGACAAATGCACTGCCTATTGCCATGGCCTCATGAAGAAAAATATGAAAAGAAATCACATCAGTTCGGTTCTTACAGAGCCTGGTGTGGAGACTACTTCTCTGGATGCTGTTGGCCAATAATCAAGAAATTCTACAAGAGCCTGCTTGGAACAAGGACAGAAACTATTGATGTTGATCCTAGAATAATCAGAGACGGTGGAGCGGTTCTGAATAGTGACAGACACGGTTTTTTTATCTCCCCTGTGACAGTGGAAGAAGTCAAGGCTGCCTTATGGGGCATTGGTGATGAAAAGTCTCCCGGGCCTGATGGTTTCACGGCAAAATTCTTCAAAGACACATGGGCTACAATTGGAGAGCAGCTTTGTAAAGCTGTGCTTGAATTCTTCAACACTGCACAGCTCCTTAAGCAACTAAACCACACCAGCATAACCCTTGTCGCCAAAAAACGCAATTCAAATACAGTTGGTGACTTCAGACCGATTTCTTCCTGTAACGTGTCTTACAAGGTCATTTCTAAAATCCTTGCTTCCAGGCTTAAACCTGAATTGCAGACTATTATCTCCCCTTCTCAGGTTGGCTTCATAGAAGGAAGGTTAATGTCAGAAAGTATAATACTTCTGCAAGAACTCACAAGGAAATATATATACAAGAAAAAGAATTAGTCCTAAATGTATTCTTAATTTGGACTCGAGAAAGGCTTATGATACTTTATCTTGGAAATTTATAAGGCAAATGCTCCACCATCTAAATTTCCCTCCTATGTTTATACACTGGATAATGGAATGTGTTTGCTCCTCTTCTTTTTCAATCAATATAAACGGCTCCCTACAGGGTTTCTTTCCTGGAAAAAGGGGTTTGAGGCAAGGAGACCCCATATCTCCTTTTATTTTTGTGCTTTGTGCTGACTATGTTTCCATAATCTTAAGATGCAGGACTAGGCACCCTTCTTTCAAGTTTTATCTGTGGACGCCTGCAGACCTCCCACTTAGCCTATGCTGATGATATAATATTGCTGTCAAGGGGTGACCAAGGCTCTATGAAGATTCTGCTAGACTCACTTGACCTCTTTACACTCACATCCGGGCTTGAAGTTAGCTCTGCAAAATCCTCTTACTATATTGCAGGTGTAAAGGTGGAAGTTAAAAACTATCTCTGCTCGAGATCTAGATTAAACCCCGGTGAATTCCCTTTCAAATACCTTGGTATTCCAATTTCTTCAGGGAAGTTAACAATCTCACAATACTCTCCCCTTTTGGATAAACTACTAACCAACATTAGTTATTGGAATTCCAAGACTCTCTCTTATGCAGGGAAGATTAAACTTATTAGAACAGTCCTTCAAGGCATTCTGGTTTTCCATCCTCCCCTCCCCCTCGATGCTTATTCATTGGATCAACAGCATATGCGCTAAATTCCTATGGAAATCCCATAGGATAAAATGGTTGGAGGTCTGTCTACCTAAGGAGGAAGGAGGTCTAGGCTTAATGGATTTACAAACATGGAACAATGCCTTTCTTACCAGGCTCCTTTGGGACATCATACAGAAGAAAGACTCCTTATGGATCAGGTAGTTTCACCACCAATATTTACAACAAGGAGAAGTCTGGGCATGGCAACCACACAAGGTTAATGACTCTCCTCTTATTAAAAAGATCCTCTTCATTAAAAACGGTTTGTTAGCCACTGTAGGATCTATTGAAGGAGCAACTCAATTGCTGCACAACTGGAATCGGGGGGGCGGGAGGGGACTTTAGGATCAAAGCAGTTTATGAGCATTATAGGAAAAAATCAACAAGGAAGGCTTGGAGCACTGTCGTCTGGGACACTAACATTATACCCAAGCACTCTTTTATCCTCTGGCTTGCTGCTAGGAAAAGGCTAGCTACAAAGGACTTGATAAGGACAAGGGAAGTTGATCTAACTTGCTCATTATGTAACATCCTTCCAAGAGCCATGAACACCTTTTCTTTGCTTATAATTTTTCTTTGGATGTATGGCAGCAAATAAAAACGTGGATGGGCTGCTGGAGGGAAATGAGGACCTTACAAGTGCTCTTAAATGGATGAAGAAAGAGGCAAGAGGACGAAGCTGACAAGCTAAGGCAAAGAGGATAACCCTAGCAGCCACTATATACTTCATATGGAAAGCCAGGAATGACAAAATTTTTAAGGAAAAGCATGGAGCTTAGAAGAAGTTGTTCACCTTATCAAGCGTCATGTATACAAAGTCCTAAGCCAATCATTCTCCTTACACTTCACGTCGTCTACCTACCTCAGAGATGAACTGGCTCAAGAGACAAGTGCCGAGCAGGTCCTACAAAGAGGATAATGTCACCACATTCTCGGCTGATTACCTATATGCAGAATGCAGGAGCACCCTTTTGCTTTTAGTGTGCTCCTTATCATGTAATGTTTCTGAAGCAATGCTGTTTTATTGCCTCTCCTCATGTATGTTTCCTAGGAATTTTGAGGGGTCCCAAGGTAACATGTTGTAACCCCTTGATGGCCTAGCCGAAGGGGAGCTACAATATGTTACTCTTGGTGTGGGTGTCCGACTTCCGATAGCTTTGGTTTGAAGAGATAGGATCCCCTAATGGACTTTGTCCCTACCCCTAAGGTACCCACTACCCATTAGTGAAGCTCACTCACGGAAAGGCAACTTGAGGCTATCCTCAACTGATGCCTAATGGCCTACACAAACTCTTTTGTACATATTATTTATTTTGCAATATATTTTAACCTTAAAATCAAAAAATAAAATAAAAAAAGCTTAGTGCAAACAAATGAACAAGCGAGTTGCTATTATTAACTAGTCAACTTGGTAACCACAATGAGAGTAAACATCGTGTTGTCCATCACAAGAAGAGCCTGGCATGATCCACATTATCCAGAAAAACCCATTATGTGTACAATCAAAGACCCCATTCTCACACAAGGCTGAAGATAGCTTAGAGTAATGACTTTGGTGGTTCTGATCTTAAAAGGTGCACGAATCAATTAAACAGAACATACCAAAATGGCATGGCAAAAGGAGGGGAGAAAAAAAGAAAGCCTCAAGTTCCTCTTTCAAGCAAGTCACTCTAGAGTTGCGCGTCTAATTCCATGCCCACCATACAAAAATAAACATCAATGTTGAATGACCATAAAAATGTTCATGTACACCATGATTGTTGGGCAAATAACAAATAAAGCATCAATACCTCATAATGGAGTTGTAATTGCGGTGAAAAGCTTTGAGCTACAACTCTTTCGATCTTGATTTTTCAACTTTCCTGAAATACCCAAATAGAAGTGAATGAACATAGTAAGAGTGATAAGGAAAACAAGTAGGACTTGGCTAGCTCAACTGACAAAAATAAAAAATAAACAGTACTTCTTAGAATAATAGGATATTTGCCTGCTCATTTTATCTTCGTTTCATCATTGCGGAACAACAGTACCTGATCACCTATTTTACAAACAGAATAGCAAGGAGTGACTAAGAAAACAAGGTCGGCGGGTAAACGGACAATCACAACAGCAGTACCTCATTGATCATTGTAGTTCTATAGCCCATCAGATCAATTTTTTCTCCTGCATTCAAAGATGGAACACTGCGTATAATATATATATAGCCAAATCAAGTTAAAACAAACATTCGAATTTGACAACAAGCGACCAAATGTTCAGCATTCCTCAAAAAGCCAAATCAAGCTAAAACTAAAAAAAATGGAAAGAAAAACGTAAACTAGCCGGCCACTTCTATTATGAGAAACCTGGAAAGTCCATTAAAAAAAATGAACCATAAAAAAGTGAATGTTCAATCACAACTATAAGAAAACACAAGAATTGGACATTGGAAAGTCCCTACCTTGTTCACCATTTCTACGTACCTCACTAAAATATGCTTGATTGTGAGTTTCCAACACTAAGTAGGAAAATTAGCAAGCAAGGAACAGCAATACCCTAAAATGTAGTTCTCATACATTCAACCACCCACTCATATGCAACAAAATGTGGCAGTGAACCTGACACGGAGAAACTTCATAAAGTGGAGCTGTTTTCAGTGAAAATTTTTTAAAAAAAAATTCATTAGCATGGTTAAACCAATCAATAAAATGATACCAAAAAAAAAATCAAAACTTACAAAGGAAGAGTACCCTTGTTTTGCCGTAAGGTTAGCACAAGGTCTTTACTTGAAGCAAGAGTTCTTCGTATATCCAATCAACCACTTCCACTTCACAACATAATCTCACACACATTCAGGAAATAAAATACAAGTTACACAGGAAATTCCAAAGATTATAAGAAATAACCACGACTAAAGAAGACAAAATGGTGAAGCGTCCTATCTGGAGGTTAGAGAACTTGAGTGTTTTGGCCATTGTGAATTTCTACATCAAACCACAGTCAGAATCTGTTTGTTAAATTTTCCTCCAATAAGACATTTTTCCTCAAGGGTAACATATTAAGAGAACAGATGGACATTGTAAAAGCTGATAACGAGTAAAAGTTTTAAGATCCTATATAAGTAGTCAAAGCATGGAAAAAAAAAATTAAGGGGGAGATAGGATCTCCAAAGAGAAAAATGATGTGTGGATGCATTGTAGAGTCCAATTGATGAAAACAGGAGGGAAGTTGAGATGGACAAGCATTTCTTCAATAAATTTCCAAAAGAGTGAATCATAAGCCTTTCTTAGATCAATTTTTTAGGAGACATCTTGGGCTTATCCTTTTTCGTGACTACCTTATGATGAGCTCATGTAATAGCATAATTTTCTCACCCATCAACCTTACTTATGTGAACCCAAATTGTGCAGGAGAGACAAAGAGTCTATCAGTTAGGGTTTTAGTCTTTCGGCTATTAACTCAGAGGTGATTTTATATGTGACGTTACAGCAAGATATAGGCTTGTAGTCTCCCACAGTTCCAGCATTTGTTGTTTTGGCAATAAGTGAAAGGCTAGTGTGATTTATCTGTTTCAACAGTTGGCTAGAATCAAAAAATTCTTAAACAGCTCTACAGATCTGATCGCCTGTGGTCTGCCATGTCGCTTTGAAGAACTTGGAGGTGTATCCATCAGGGGCCTCCCCCGGAGATTTATCATCTCCTATCGTCCATTGGAGATGACAAGTCCCGGGTCCGGATGGTTACACTTTCAAATTTATCAAAGAAACCTGGGGTACAACAGGGAGACATCTTTGTGAAGATGTCCTCGAATTTTTTGAAACTGGCAAGCTCCTCAAACAAATCAACCACACCAGCGTATCTTTGATTGCTAAGACACATAATGCCAATAGAGTGGGAGATTTTAGACCAATATCATGCTACAATGTAACCTATAAAGTCATCTCAAAGATCCTGGCTTCCAAACTCGGTCTAGAACTAAAAGATCTCATCTCCTCTGCACAAGTTGAATTTATTGAAGGAAGGCTCATGGGAGAAAATGTAATGCAACTCCAAGTACTCACTAGGAAGTATACAAGAAACAGGATAAGTCCGAGGTGCCTTCTAAACCTTGATGTTAAAAAAGCATATGATACCCTCTCTTAGAAATTCATCAAGGAAATGCTCACTCGTCTTTAACTTGCCTCCACTATTTATTATAATTGGCTTGATAAACCTTGATCTCAAAATCTGGAAGATGAGAATCTTGCTTGCTCTACCTTTTCTTTTCCTTTATAAAGATCAAATTTGGGAGCAGTCATAATCACAGAATCTACAAGACTACTATATTGACTTGATAAACATACAACAATTTGAAAGAAAAATAATTAGGCATAAAAATGCTAAATAATTTTTTATATTATTTTTTTGGAGGGGGCCAGACAAATATGAAAAGTCTTTTAATACCCAACTATCCAAAATTAATTTGCCATTTTGAAAGAAAAATAAAGCGATTTTTTTTAAAAAAACATAATTTGGTCAACATCATAGTAATTGAAAAAAATAAGTTAATATTTTTAGGAATACTTCTGAAATATCCCTCAAATACTATATACGGAGTATATATACACACTGTATTTGCGTTAAAAATAACTCAATAAAAAAATACTCCAAACAATTTTAGCTTTCAAAAATACTCAAGTCTTTCTTTGGGTTACAAGAAACTATAAAATGGATATATAAAAATGAATTAAGTTAGCATACTCTTTAAGGGAATGCAAAACAGGAAATTAAAAAGCCAACTGCAAAATGTATGGAAAAAAAGAGAAAAGAATAAGGAGGTGAATAACAAGAAATTACCAAAATTTGATCGTATCTTGTCCGGAAATTTGTTTCGCATCTAGTCTCCTGATTGATAAAAAAAATCTCCAGTGAGATATAACGTAACATTAAATCAAATCAAAGAAGTATAAATCAACATCAAAAATAAAGTCCAATCACCAACCAATCAATCAAATCAAAGAAGGGTAAAACAACATCTAAAACGAAACCAGTACGTCTGCTCTCCAGCTATCTTATATGAAGAGTTACCAAATTCTAAGCGCGCTCATCAGCAAGTCAGCATTAGTAACTTTCTCTGCCTATATGATTTTGAGAAATGACCAATATAAACTACCCCGGATACTTGTTGTTTAGAAAGGGGGGGAATGACTTTATTTCCAAAATCAATTAGCATATCCAATCAACCTCTTCCCCCTGGCAAAATATGATTTTTGGTTTAGAAAGGGGGGAAATGATAAATAAAGTACTTCGAAGAAATACATGAGAACTTTTGAAATAATAAAAGGAAAAGAGTTTACCTCATCAATTCGAAGCAAATACATCTGAAAATGAAATTAATATATAATTGGCCAATATATGCATCGTCTCATCCGAAGATTCCACCTGCATTCATCTTGCAGAAAAAGATTCACAGCTCACACTTGTCAACTTTTCTACTGATATAATGGAAAATACCAAAGACAGAGCAAAGTGGATCTTAATATGTTAGAGCTCGTGTTTCAACTTTCTCATAGCTATTCTCCTAAATCACACCATGGCATGACTAATGATCACCGACTAATATCCTGAAGCCGTTGAAAGTAGTCACACTTGGAAGTTAAAAATTAAAGTCGCTAAAAGTAGAAAATACATGAAGTATGTTCGAATCATAAATAAAACTCAAGGAGAAGGACTTAAAATCCGAGCATTAAAATACTTACCCAGCATTCAAAGTATTTGAGTCTACTGATATCAAAGGAATTTTTCCATGGTATCTCTTGCCATCAACGTTTAGACATCTCGGGATAGCTTTTAACCAGATCCCCTATCTTGTACATAGTCCTGGAAGATCTCGCATAGAATATCAGGCTTGTAGAGCTACAAAACAACAAAAAATTGTGCATGTGAATCATAAAGAAAAACACAGGAGGGGTCAACAAAAAGAACACTCATATCAGTGGGTGCTAAAAAAAACTTGATTATCCAAGAGGAAGAACATTACATAAGAAACACTTTGGTTTGGCTCGCATCCTCGGATTGGTACTTCTTGAAGCCAAATATGATTTTAGTTAAGAAAGAGGGAAAATGATAGATCAAAAGGTTTATATAAATATAGGAGAACCATTCAAATAACAAAAGCCAATGAGTTTACTTGATCAATTCGATGCAAAGATAGCCGAAAATGAATGACAGATCCATGCACTGTCTCATCAGAAGATTCCTCCTGCATTCATCTTGACGAAAAAGATTTAGAATTCACACTTCCCATAAATCCTAACTGAAGAAGAGCAAACAAATTATAAAAAAGAAAAGTAACATTTTTAAGCAAAATCATATCATGCAATCCTAAATCTACTACCAGGTTGCATTCAGACAAATACAGCAAACAGAAGTTACACCTAATAATCACCAACCAGTTTCCTAAAACAGTTGAAAGTAGCACACACAGAAGTTACACCTACATCTAAGAAATTACAAAATTGAAAAAAGATACCCTTATAATCACCTCTCACAAAATCAAAGGTGGTCATCAACATCACAGTTCAAAGTCCCCCAGCAGAAACTAGCCTGCCACTTCTATTATGAGAAACCTGGAAAGTCCATTAAAAAAAATGAACCATAAAAAAGTGAATGTTCAATCACAACTATAAGAAAACACAAGAATTGGACATTGGAAAGTCCCTACCTTGTTCACCATTTCTACGTACCTCACTTAAATATGCTTGATTGTGAGTTTCCAACACTAAGTAGGAAAATTAGCAAGCAAGGAACAACAATACCCTAAAATGTAGTTCTCATACATTCAACCACCCACTCATATGCAACAAAATGTGGAGTGAACCTGACACGGAGAATCTTCATAAAGTGGAGCTGTTTTCAGTGAAAAATTTTAAAAAAAAAAATTCATTAGCATGGTTAAACCAATCAATAAAATGATACCAAAAAAAAAATCAAAACTTACAAAGGAATAGTACCCTTGTTTTGCCGTAGGTTAGCACAAGGTCTTTACTTGAAGCAAGAGTTCTTCGTATATCCAATGAACCACTTCAACTTCACAACATAATCTCACACACATTCAGGAAATAAAATACAAGTTACATAGGAAATTCTAAAGATTATAACAAATAACCACGACTAAAGAAGACAAAATGGTGAAGCGTCCTATCTGGAGGTTAGAGAACTTGAGTGTTTTGGCCATTGTGAATATTGTGAATTTCTACATCAAGCCACAGTCAGAATCTGTTTGTTAAATTTTCCTCCAATAAGACATTTTTCCTCAAGGGTAACATATTAAGAGAACAAATGGACATTGTAAAAGCTGATAACGAGTAAAAGTTTTAAGATCCTATATAAGAAGTCAAAGCATGGAAAAAAAATTAAGGGGGAGATAGGATCTCCTTGCCTTGGCCCTTTTTTGCCATGAAAACAACCCTACAAGTGACCATTAATATTCAAAGAGAAAAATGATGTGTGGATGCATTGTAGAGTCCAATTGATGAAAACAGGAGGGAAGTTGAGATGGACAAGCATTTCTTCAATAAATTTCCAAAAGAGTGAATCATAAGCCTTTCTTAGATCAATTTTTTAGGAGACATCTTGGGCTTATCCTTTTTCGTGACTACCTTATGATGAGCTCATGTAATAGCATAATTTTCTCACCCATCAACCTTACTTATGTGAACCCAGATTGTGCAGGAGAGACAAAGAGTCTATCAGTTCAGGTTTTAGTCTTTCGGCTATTAACTTAGAGGTGATTTTATATGTGACGTTACAACAAGATATAGGCTTGTAGTCTCCTACAGTTCCAGCATTTGTTGTTTTGGCAATAAGTGAAAGGCTAGTGTGATTTATCTGTTTCAACAGTTAGCTAGAATCAAAAAATTCTTAAACAGCTCTACAGATCTGATCGCCTGTGGTCTACCATGTCGCTTTGAAGAACTTGGAGGTGTATCCATCAGGGGCCTCCCCCGGAGATTTATCATCTCCTATCGTCCATTGGAGATGACAAGTCCCGGGTCCGGATGGTTACACTTTCAAATTTATCAAAGAAACCTGGGGTACCACAGGGAGACATCTTTGTGACGCTGTCCTCGATTTTTTGAAACTGGCAAGCACCTCAAACAAATCAACCACACCAGCGTATCTCTGATTGCTAAGACACATAATGCCAATAGAGTGGGAGATTTTAGACCAATATCATGCTACAATGTAACCTATAAAGTCATCTCAAAGATCCTGGCTTCCAAACTCGGTCTAGAACTAAAAGATCTCATCTCCTCTGCACAAGTTGAATTTATCGAAGGAAGGCTCATGGGAGAAAATGTAATGCTACTCCAAGTACTCACTAGGAAGTATACAAGAAACAGGATAAGTCCGAGGTGCCTTCTAAACCTTGATCTTAAAAAAGCATATGATACCCTCTCTTAGAAATTCATCAAGGAAATGCTCACTCATCTTTAACTTGCCTACACTATTTATTATAATTGGCTTGATAAACCTTGATCTCAAAATCTGGAAGATGAGAATCTTGCTTGCTCTACGTTTTCTTTTCCTCTATAAAGATCAAATTTGGGAGCAGTCATAATCACAGAATCTACAAGACTACTATATTGACTTGATAAACATACAACAATTTGAAAGAAAAATAATTAGGCCTAAAAATGCTAAATAATTTTTTATATTTTTTTTTTTGGAGGGGGCCGGACAAATATGAAAAGTCTTTTAATACCCAACTAGCCAAAATTAATTTGCCATTTTGAAAGAAAAATAAAGCGATTTATATTAAAAAAAACATAATTTGGTCAACATCATAGTAATTGAAAAAAATAAGTTAATATTTTTAGGAATACTTCTGAAATATCCCTCAAATACTATATACGGAGTATATATACACACTGTATTTGCGTTAAAAATAACTCAATAAAAAAATACTCCAAACAATTTTAGCTTTCAAAAATACTCAGTCTTTCTTTGGGTTACAAGAAACTATAAAATGGATATATAAAAATGAATTTAGCATACTCTTTAAGGGAATGCAAAACAGGAAATTAAAAAGCCAACTGCAAAATGTATGGAAAAAAAGAGAAAAGAATAAGGAGGTCAATAACAAGAAATTACCAAAATTTGATCGTATCTTGTCCGGAAATTTGTTTCGCATCTAGTCTCCTGATTGATAAAAAAAAAATCTCCAGTGAGATATAACGTAACATTAAATCAAAACAAAGAAGTATAAATCAACATCAAAAATAAAGTCCAATCACCAACCAATCAATCAAATCAAAAAAGGGTAAAACAACATCTAAAACGAAATCAGTACGTCCGCTCTCTAGCTATCTTATATGAAGAGTTACCAAATTCTAAGCGCGCTCATCAGCAAGTCAGCATTAGTAACTTTCTCTGCCTATATGATTTTGAGAAATGACCAATATAAACTACCCCGGATACTTGTTGTTTAGAAAGGGGGGAAATGACTTTATTTCCAAAATCAATTAGCATATCCAATCAACCTCTTCCCCCTGGCAAAATATGATTTTTGGTTTAGAAAGGGGGGAAATGATAAATAAAGTACTTCGAAGAAATACATAAGAACTTTTGAAATAATAAAAGGAAAAGAGTTTACCTCATCAATTCGAAGCAAATACATCTGAAAATGAAATTAATATATAATAGGCCAATATATGCACCGTCTCATCCGAAGATTCCACCTGCATCCATCTTGCAGAAAAAGATTCACAGCTCACACTTGTCAACTTTTCTACTGATATAATGGAAAATACCAAAGGCAGAGCAAAGTGGATCTTAATATGTTAGAGCTCGCGTTTCAACTTTCTCATAGCTATTCTCCTAAATCACATCATGGCATGACTAATGATCACCGACTAATATCCTGAAGCCGTTGAAAGTAGTCACACTTGGAAGTTAAAAATTAAAGTCGCTAAAAGTAGAAAATACATGAAGTATGTTCGAATCATAAATAAAACTCAAGGAGAAGGACTTAAAATCCGAGCATTAAAATACTTACCCAGCATTCAAAGTATTTGAGTCTACTGATATCAAAGGAATTTTTCCATGGTATCTCTTGCCATCAACGTTTAGACATCTCAGGAGAGCTTTTAACCAGATCCCCTATCTTGTACATAGTCCTGGAAGATCTCGCATAAAATAACAGGCTTGTAGAGCTACAAAACAACAAAAAATTGTGCATGTGAATCATAAAGAAAAACACAGGAGGGGTCAACAAAAAGAACACTCATATCAGTGGGTGCTAAAAAAAACTTGATTATCCAAGAGGAAGAACATTACATAAGAAACACTTTGGTTTGGCTCGCATCCTCGGATTGGTACTTCCTGAAGCAAAATATGATTTTAGTTAAGAAAGAGGGAAAATGATAGATCAAAAGGTTTATATAAATATAGGAGAACCATTCAAATAACAAAAGCCAATGAGTTTACTTGATCAATTCAATGCAAAGATAGTCGAAAATGAATGACAGATCCATGCACTGTCTCATCAGAAGATTCCTCCTGCATTCATCTTGACGAAAAAGATTTAGAATTCACACTTCCCATAAATCCTAACTGAAGAAGAGCAAACAAATTATAAAAAAGAAAAGTAACATTTTTAAGCAAAATCATATCATGCAATCCTGAATCTACTACCAGGTTGCATTCAGACAAATACAGCAAACAGAAGTTACACCTAATAATCACCAACCAGTTTCCTGAAACAGTTGAAAGTAGCACACACAGAAGTTACACCTACATCTAAGAAATTACAAAATTGAAAAAAGATACCCTTATAATCACCTCTCACAAAATCAAAGGTGGTCATCAACATCACAGTTCAAAGTCCCCCAGCAGAAACTAGCCGGCCACTTCTATTATGAGAAACCTGGAAAGTCCATTAAAAAAAATGAACCATAAAAAAGTGAATGTTCAATCACAACTATAAGAAAACACAAGAATTGGACATTGGAAAGTCCCTACCTTGTTCACCATTTCTACGTACCTCACTTAAATATGCTTGATTGTGAGTTTCCAACACTAAGTAGGAAAATTAGCAAGCAAGGAACAGCAATACCCTAAAATGTAGTTCTCATACATTCAACCACCCACTCATATGCAACAAAATGTGGCAGTGAACCTGACACGGAGAAACTCTTCATAACGTGGAGCTGTTTTCAGTGAAAATTTTTTTAAAAAAAATTCATTAGCATGGTTAAACCAATGAATAAAATGATGCCAAAAAAAAAAAATTCAAAACTAACAAAGGAAGAATACCCTTGTTTTGCCGTAGGTTAGCACAAGGTCTTTACTTGAAGCAAGAGTTCTTCGTATATCCAATGAACCACTTCCACTTCACAACATAATCTCACACACATTCAGGAAATAAAATACAAGTTACATAGGAAATTCCAAAGATTATAAGAAATAACCACGACTAAAGAAGACAAAATGGTGAAGCATCCTATCTGGAGGTTAGAAAACTTGAGTGTTTTGGCCATTGTGAATATTGTGAATTTCTACATCAAAACCACAGTCAGAATCTGTTTGTTAAATTTTCCTCCAATAAGACATTTTTCCTCAAGGGTAACATATGAAGAGAACAGATGGACATTGTAAAAGCTAATAACGAGTAAAAGTTTTAAGATCCTATATAAGTAGTCAAAGCATGGGAAAAAAAATTAAGGGGGAGATAGGATCTAGCCCTCTTTTGCCATGAAAACAACCCTACAAGTGACCATTAATATTCAAAGAGAAAAATGATGTGTGGATGCATTGTAGAGTCCAGTTGATGAAAACAGGAGGGAAGTTGAGATGGACAAGCATTTCTTCAATAAATTTCCAAAAGAGTGAATCATAAGCCTTTCTTAGATCAATTTTTTAGGAGACATCTTGGGCTTATCCTTTTTCGTGACTACCTTATGATGAGCTCATGTAATAGCATAATTTTCTCACCCATCAACCTTACTTCTGTGAACCCAGACTGTACAGGAGAGACAAAGAGTCTATCAGTTCAGGTTTTAGTCTTTCGGCTATTAACTTAGAGGTGATTTTATATGTGACGTTACAGCAAGATATAGGGTTGTAGTCTCCCACAGTTCCAGCATTTGTTGTTTTGGCAATAAGTGAAAGGCTAGTGTGATTTATCTGTTTCAACAGTTGGCTAGAATCAAAAAATTCTTAAACAGCTCTACAAATCTGATCGCCTGTGGTCTACCATGTCGCTTTGAAGAACTTGGAGGTGTATCCATCAGGGGCCTCCCCCGGAGATTTATCATCTCCTATGGTCCATTGGAGATGACAAGTCCCGGGTCCGGATGGTTACACTTTCAAATTTTTCAAAGAAACCTGGGGTACAAGAGGGAGACAGCTTTGTGACGCTGTCCTCGAATTTTTTGAAACTGGCAAGCTCCTCAAACAAATCAACCACACCAGCGTATCTCTGATTGCTAAGACATATAATGCCAATAGAGTGGGAGATTTTAGACCAATATCATGCTACAATGTAACCTATAAAGTCATCTCAAAGATCCTGGCTTCCAAACTCGGTCTAGAACTAAAAGATCTCATCTCCTCTACACAAGTTGAATTTATCGAAGGAAGGCTCATGGGCGAAAATGTAATGCTACTCCAAGAACTCACTAGGAAGTATACAAGAAACAGGATAAGTCCGAGGTGCCTTCTAAACCTTGATCTTAAAAAAGCCTATGATACCCTCTCTTAGAAATTCATCAAGGAAATGCTCACTCGTCTCGTCTTTAACTTGCCTACACTATTTATTATAATTGGCTTGATAAACCTTGATCTCAAAATCTGGAAGATGAGAATCTTGCTTGCTCTACCTTTTCTTTTCCTCTATAAAGATCAAATTTGGGAGCAGTCATAATCACAGAATCTACAAGACTACTATATTGACTTGATAAACATACAACAATTTGAAAGAAAAATAATTAGGCCTAAAAATGCTAAATAATTTTTTATATTATTTTTTTTGGAGGAGGGCGGACAAATATGAAAAGTCTTTTAATACCCAACTATCCAAAATTAATTTGCCATTTTGAAAGAAAAATAAAGCGATTTTTTAAAAACAAACATAATTTGGTCAACATCATAGTAATTGAAAAAAATAAGTTAATATTTTTAGGAATACTTCTGAAATAACCCTCAAATACTAAATACGGAGTATATATACACACTGTATTTGCGTTAAAAATAACTCAATAAAAAAATACTCCAAACAATTTTAGCTTTCAAAAATACCAAGTCTTTCTTTGGGTTAAAAGAAACTATAAAATGGATATATAAAAATGAATTAAGTTAGCATACTCTTTAAGGGAATGCAAAACAGGAAATTAAAAAGCCAACTGCAAAATGTATGGAAAAAAAAAGAGAAAAGAATAAGGAGGTGAATAACAAGAAATTACCAAAATTTGATCGTATCTGGTCCGAAAATTTGTTTCGCATCTAGTCTCCTGATTGATAAAAAAAATCTCCAGTGAGATATAACGTAACATTAAATCAAATCAAAGAAGTATAAATCAACATCAAAAATAAAGTCCAATCACCAACCAATCAATCAAATCAAAGAAGGGTAAATCAACATCTAAAACGAAACCAGTACGTCCGCTCTCCAGCTATCTTATATGAAGAGTTACCAAATTCTAAGCGCGCTCATCAGCAAGTCAGCATTAATAACTTTCTCTGCCTATATGATTTTGAGAAATGACCAATATAAACTACCTCGGATACTTGTTATCCTTCACTTAGTTTGAATCCATTCATTCAAAGCGCAGAGAAGAAAGCGCTTACCTCGTCAGTTTGGAAGGACGCGTTAATTAATTATAACCGCCCTCGATCCACCACCAGTGCTGACGATCTCGATCAACTCGAATCAACCATTTATAAATCAATAACAAAATCACTAGGGGGAAAAAACGAAGCCGAATTGAGTGTCTCTGGATAGAGGATGGGAAGGGAGAACACGTACCAGTGTAGATGCAACTAGCGGTTAGTAGCGGCGGCTTTGGAGAAGCGCAATCTGGAGTTCGTAACAGGCCGGAGCATCGAAACCCTTGGAAGCCTGTAGATCGATGAAGACCGACGTTATTAGGGTTTTGCACTTGAGATCGGCCAGGTCTCGCGTCCAGTCGCACCGTACTCGTAGAACTTGTTGAAGGTTGTCGTTGTCGATCTAGATCATCCCGATTCGTTGCCGCTTAGCGAGATTTACAACCAACAAACGCGTATTGTTGCTTCTTGGGAGAAGAACGAAGCCAATGTTGAATCTCCGGTCCGCCAAGGCACCGAATCGTTCCCGCCATGCATTGACGGTCGCTTCACACCGAACGACGAATTCACTAGATCTAGGGTTTCGCACCATAATTCAGTAAAGCGAGAGTAGTGAAAGCAAAACAAGAGGTGAGAAGCTGCGTAAATTGAACGGCGAGAAAGCTAGAAATTAAGGAAGGAGAGACTCAACTTGGGGCCCAAGAAAGGAGCTCCACCGCCATGAGATAGAAACAAGTAGAAAGTGAGAACTGAAATCTGAAATATGACCTGACAATGAGGGAAAGGTTGGGTTAAATTGGAAGCCATCCACTTAACCTAGAAAATACGGAGTAGAAATAGCACCGTCACGCTAAACCGACCTAGCTGGCGAGGGGTAAAATGGTAAAAGAACTGCCAGAGTTTGGAGGGGAAAGTTGGAAACATCTGTATTTGTTTCCTTTTGGGATTGCCACGTCACTTTTTACTTCCTTTTGGGAAGTAGCTGTAAATTCAACCATTTCTTTTTGAGTGAAAATTTCAAATATCTATCCATAATTAAGAGTTACGAAAGAATGTATAGATTAGGAAAGATTAATACACCATGGTCAAATATATTATACCCACTCAAAGTTCACTTCATATTTTTCAAACGATGCGTTCGGAAATATATTATACCCTACATTACAAAATTATTTTTAACATTTATTTAATCTTAAAAAAAATAAAAAAATAAATTTATATTACTAACATCTGTATTATTTTATATATTTATGAAATATTATTTTGAAAAATCATATTTTATCATTTTTAAAAATTAAAAAGACAATATGTAACAAAATGCAATTATTAAAAAAATTAAATAAGATTTTTCAAAATAAAATTTTATACATATATAAAAAAAATAGATGTTATTAATATAAATATAATTTTTAAAAATTTTTAAGATAAAATAAGTGTTAAAATATTTTTTTGATGTAGGAAAGGGAGTATATTTGTGTTGTACTTGTAGGGCATCTCCATTTAAAAGAGTGAGGATTTGAGATTCACATAGGATTTATGTGATGCAAAATATTGTAGAGAATGCTTTTAACCTGTAAACTTATGAAAGGGTTTTGTGAAAAGACTTGATGCCTAACTTCATTGATTTCTATGAAGATAAGATATTTCCTAGAAGGTAAATTCTATCTAAGGTATATCTAATCCTAACACCCCCGCAAGCTCATGGAGAGGCACGGACATGCAGCTTGGTACGAAGACCACGGAAGTGAGCGGTGCCGACAGTTTTAGTGAAAATGTCGGCAATCTGATCATGAGAACGAACATGACGAACAACCAAGGAGCCATCATCAACCTGCTCTCGAACAAAGTAGTAGTCAATCTTGATGTGTTTGGAGCGCTGATGAAACACTGGATTAGTAACATGTAAGTAGCACTAAGATTGTCACACAACAAGATCGGCGGATGAACAAGAGGTGCTCGCAGTTCATGAAGCAATTGCTGAATCCAGATCAATTATGTGGATGTGAAGGCAATGGCACGATACTCAGCTTCAGAGCTGGATTTGGCAAGACCAGCTGACAAGATTACCGCCATAGAAGATGGCGAACCCATGCTGTGAGCGACAATCATCACCATCAGATGCCCAGCCAGCATCGGAGAAAGCCACTAGGCGGTGATCAATGGGCGGGCGAATGATCAAGCCAAAGGATAGCGTGTCTTTCAGGTACATGAGAATCCGTTTGACAGCAGCCCAGTGCGTATCAGTGGGAGAGTGCATAAACTAACATGCGCAATTGACTGCATAATAGATCTCAGGCCGGGTAATGGTTGCATACTGTAAAGCCCCAACAACACTTCTGTAGAGATGAGGATCACTGAACGGATCCCCGTCACGAACCAGACGCGAAGCATGCTCAGCAGGAGACGAGATCGGGCGGGCGTCATGCATTTTACTGCGCAGGAGGAGATATCGAATACACTTCTGTTGAGTCAGGGTGATGCTGTTGTTGGTGCGAGCCATCTCAATGCCGAGAAAGTAGTGAAGGTCACCAAGGTCACGCAAAGAGAACGCATGATTGAGAAGACGGATAAATATCTCAATCTCAGAGGAATTAGAACCTGTATTAATCAGGTCATCAACATAAGCCAAGATATAGATGACAGAGCGAGCATGACGTCCGACAAACAGAGAGGTGTCAGACTTGCAGGAGCCGAAACCATGTTGAAGAAGAAAGAGACGGAGCTTTGTGAATCAAGCCCTTGGAGCCTGTTTTAAGACATATAATGCCTTGCGAAGGAAACGGACATCATTAGGCCGAGAAGTATCAACGAACGCAGGTGGCTGAGTCATATAGACATGTTCAGACAAGTCACCATTTAAGAAGGCATTATTGATATCAACCTGACGAAGACACCGAGAGTTCGTCAGAGCTAGCGATAGCACAATACGGATAGTAGTGGGTTTGATCACAAGACTGAATGTATCAAAATAATCAACGCCTTCTTCTTGATTGAAGCCTTTTGCCACAAGTCTGGCCTTGTAACGTTCGATTGTCCCATCAGCCATGTGCTTAATTCTAAACACCCACTTACAACCAACAATGTTAGCATGAGTAGGACGAGGCACAATAGTCCATGTCCCATTACGTAAAAGGGCATCGAACTCAACCTGCATGGCATGCTGCCATTCTGGGGATTTGGAGGCCTGAATGAAGGTTTTGGGTTCATTGTAGGAGTCCTCAGTGGAGGGTAGAGGATGTTTAGGGGTGAAAGCTTTAGGTTTAAGGTCATTGGTTTTATCACGAGTTGTCATAGTGTGTCTAGAGTCAGAAGCAGGTCTAAAATAAGAGGGTGCCAAAGGAGGCTCAGGAGAAGGGGAATGTGAGTTACCTGCATCTGACGAGGAGCCAGCAGAGAGAGCACCCTCCGGATAACGTGAGACCGAACCATGGGATGAGGCCAGTGAGGAGGTTGCCGAGGATGGTTCGGGTGATTCGTCAGGTGACGAGGGTATAGGTGTGGCCATCGGTATAGGGTAAGGAGAAGCAGCGACGTAGGGGAGGCAGCGGGTGTAGGGGATGAGGGTGGGGGCTGTGGCGTCGGAGAGGGTAGCCAGGGCGAGATTGCTAGGTCGATTCATCAAATATGACAAGGCGCTATGTAGACTCTGTGAGTGGGAACATGAAGGCAGAGATAGCCTTTGTGCCGAGAGCTGTAACCAATGAAGACACAGGGCAATGAACAGTACTCAAGTTTGTTGGAATTGTAAGGCCTTAGAAAGGGATAGCATAAACACCCAAATGATTTTTAAAAACTGAAATCAGGAAATTTGCCATACAAGACTTCAAATGGGGATTTATGATGTAAGACTGGAGTAATGGTGCGATTATGCAAGTAAACAGAAGTATGAAAGGCATGTTCTCAAAAGGTTGTAGGTAATTTTGAGGGAGTGAGAAGAGCAAGACCCTTTTCAACAATTGTGCGATGACGGCGCTTAACCGCACCATTTTGCGGCTGAGTGTGAGGACAAGATATACGATGAATGATGCCCTGCGAGTCTAGCAATTTAGAAATAGGTCGGTATTCACCTCCCCCATCAGATTGAAATTGCTGAAAATAATGTATAACTTGAGATTTGTGAGTGAGGAAGTAGATCCAAACAAATTTAGTGCAATCGTCCACAAATAAAAGAAAATAGGAATTGCCATTGAATGAAGACATAGGGGCAGGGCCCCAAACATCTGAATAAATTAAATCAAAGGGAAATTGACTGGACTCATGAGGACTATTGAGAGAGAGTCGGTGACTCTTCCCAAGTTGACAAGGTTCACATACACTTTTAAGATTATGCTGGGAAATAGGTAACTGAAATCGATCTAGAAACAAGAAGCTTAAAGACTGACTCATGGGAGTCATGGGGATGACCCAAGCGCTCATGCCAAATCTGAAGGGAAGTCTTCTCGACAAGGAAAACTCGAGATGGGGGCGACGACCGGGTAGGAGAAGGTTGTAGGTGGTATAGTCCGTTCTCAACGATTCCTTTGAGAAGGGTGCGTCCCTACTTGTCCTTGACATAACAGCAAGTGGGGGAAAACAACATGTAAGCATCATTATCTTTGGTTAATTGAGAAACACTTATCAAGGCTTTCTTAATTTCAGGGATAAACAGAATGTTATGTAATTGAACTGGTCGGGGATAGGCAAGAAGAGTTGAGTTACCCAAGTGCGTAATAGGAAGAGACATACCATTTCCTACTTGCAAACCTTCATTGTCGGCGTAGTCGGAATGCACAGAGAGATTGTCGAAATCAGAAGTGACATGATTCGTTGCACCAGAGTCGAAGTACCAGTTAGGATCCACCAAGGTGGACGGTGGATGTCCAATCTGATATGCCTGGCGCTGATTGGGAGGCGTGGGAGGTTGCTGGTGTTGTTGATATTGTTGTTGCGAGAAGCCGTCGCTCCTGCCAGAGCCACTGCGACCGCCACACTTTCCACTGGAGATATTTGTAGGCGGAAAGTCACTATTGTTGAGGCGATTCCAGCAGTTCACCGCCTCATGACCAAGGCGAGAGCAAATCTGACATTGAGGTCGAGATCGCGACGAGTCCGGAGAAGAGTAGTCCGGTCGTTGGGTGGATTGAGTCGTCTTGTAAGAGGAGACCGAGGAGATCATCCGACGAGAGCGGCGTCTTCTGCATCGAGTAGGCTGTGAGGAAACAAGTAGAAGTGGAGGCATCAAGGTAGGGGAGGGAGGTGGGAACTAGCGGCGCCGACCACCACGTATCCGCACACCACCGGGAAAGCGGAAGCCGAACTCCAGAGAGAAGGCCGACAACAACCCAGAGGAGAGGTGGAGTAGAGATTAGGTCACCAAATTAGGAATCGACAGCCAAAGAGGCGAATCGGAGCTGCAATTGCAGCCATTTGTTCAAGCCCCAAAGGGAGTTTTACAATCCAATTAAGGATTTTTCATTCCCACAACGGGTTTCACAAACTCCTCTTTTGATACTGTGATTGTACCTTGCCTATCTAAGGTATATCTAATCCTAACATAACTCATCTCCTTTCTATTTACTTAAAATCTATAAAACGTTATTATGACCTCTCCTCCCTAGTCCCACTCCTCTTTTGAAACAGTGCCTTATGCGATCATCAAATGATCTCTCACGGGCAATTTTGCCTCCTGCAATTTTTTATGATGGAGCTTTTAAAGTAGATTTTGAAGATGGAGATATGCCTTGGATCGATTACTATTAGGCCATCTATTATGGATGTACTAGAATCATTTTGGCAAAACTATGTGGTAACTAAGGTTCTTAGTCGATCAATCTTCTTTGTAGTGCACTTCAATTTGGAATATGATTTTCTTATTGCCTTAAGTAACAGGAGGTCCTTGGACCATTCTTTGGTCACTATATTGCAAATGCAATTGCTAAATGGGATCGCTCTTTTAATCCCGAAATAGACACTATCAAGACTATTAATGTTTGGGTCCGGATCTATCCTTTGTATTCTACGAGGAAAATGCATTATGGTGGATTGCTTCTGTCTTGGGTACTCCGGATAAAGTTGATTCGAACACTCCTATGTGCAACTAGGGGTCGTTATACACGGGTTTGTGTGGCGCTTGATCTGACCAAACCACTTACTGGAATCATGTATGTCAATGTTGACTGGTGAGAGACAAAATAGTGTACAAGGGCCTGCAATTGATATGCCATGCTTGTGGAAGATATGGGCACTTAATATCAACTTGCCCGACTGGCACCGTTAGCGCAACACTCTTATGAAGATTGAAGGCAACTCCACTGATGCAATGAAAACTGTTGAACACCATGATAAGGAGATGGCTGAGATCGAGAGTCATGGTAGATGGATGACGATGGATTGGAGAAACCATCCGATTCGAACGCAATTTTCTAGACCAATCACTGGCATCCTCATTGGCGCCGACTCTACAAGCTTCGGCGATGCAACCCAAGCTAGCTAGCAAATCAAGATTAGCCAACAACTCTCATACAACCATACTTACTAGTTTTTAATTCTCCTCACGCACTCATGTCTACTCAAGGGGTATCAAAAAATAGAAAACTCTAACCAAGAACAAGGACTTCGACTCTACCAACTATGGAGGTTGATATATCTGCAACTCCGATCCATTATCATTCTCAACCATCCTTCTCTTGACATTGATGATCAACCATTCATTCCCACCCGATTGAGAAAAGATCACCCTCTCAATTTTGAATGGTGATCACATTAGTGTGGAGATGAAAATTGCTCCTTTTTTCAGTGTTGGGTGTCTTGCCAAGGTCTTCTCTGGCGATGTCAAGTTCTTGAAGAGGCTAGGTCTCCCTCTTACTTTTACTCTTTTATAATCTGCTTACTTTGGAATTGTTAAGAAGCCGGTAAGGCGATAACAAAGTATTTTGTCGGACAATTCGACATATACTCAACTCAAGCACTACAAGGTCGACATTTTGGCACTATTTGAACCACGAGGTAAGAAGTCAACCATTTGAGACTACTTAGTTTTTTTATTTTTATTTTTATTAATAAAACACAATTAGATGTATGGAGGTGTCACATAAAAATGTAAAAAACACATGGTTACCCGATGAAATTTACCGAATATATTTTCATATTTTTTGGGATTTTTTTGCTAGGGGAAAAAAAAAAAGGAAAGACAAAAAAGAAAAGTAAAGAAACCTACCCTGAAATTCACGACACGAAACGAAACCCTCAATTCATCACTTTCCAATTTCAAAGACTCAATCGATGAGTTGAGTCCCCGATTCTGCAAAATTCTCACTACCACAATTTTGATCAGATTCGCCATGGCTGCATCTCTCAAACCCTACTCATCCCCTACAATCATTTACTTCCTCTTCTTCTTCCTCATCCCCGCTCTCTCCGCTTCATCTGATTCCCCCACCATCTACGAAATCCTCCCCAAATTCGGCCTCCCTAGCGGCCTCTTGCCCTCCTCCGTCATATCCTACACCCTCGGCGACGACGGTGCCTTCTCCGTCGAGATCGACAAGCCCTGCTATGTCCAATTTGACTACTTGGTCTACTACGACAAGTCCATCTCCGGCAAGCTCCGATACGGCTCCATCACCGAATTGAAGGGGATTAAGGTCCAGAAGCTCTTCCTCTGGCTCGACGTTGGCGAGATCAAGGTCGATTTGCCCCCTTCTGGTTCGATTTACTTCCAGGTTGGTGTCGTCAACAAGAAGCTCGACGTTGACCAGTTCAAGACTGTTCGTGCTTGCCGTGATTCGGACGGGGTTCCCTGTACCGGTTCATTGAGAAAATTGTTCAAGGTAATTCCTTTAAGGTTTTCGTTTTGTTCCGATTGTCATTTGGTATGATTAGAGCTTCGATTTTCATGCGTGAACCTTGATTCAATTACTGTTTTCGATTTTCTGCATTGAATTGATCATGTCATTCATATTTGATCTATACATGATGCCAAAGTACGTCGATAGAATGCATACAAATTAAAATAGAGCACAGATCAAAGGCATTTTTCTTTTCACTGTGTGATGGGGGAGCTAACATAGCAAGTACAATTGATTAATCAATTCGAACTCCTAAAGCATACGTACATTCAATCCATTACGCCTCTAAATCTGTACTTCAATTATAATGCTGTGTGAAGTTTGACATTGGATTATTGCAAGGTTTGGTTGAGAACTTCAGAAATTTAGGCCAAGATTCAAGCGTTCCTTTTGCTTAAGGGTGTCGAATTGATGCTAGTTTTAGTTAGCACAGATTGCTCAGGCACCATTTTATGATACCTGTTACCTAACATGTTCTGCTTCACCAGGCAAAATTTTGTGATTTCTATTCTTTATTTGCTGAAGAGTATACTGAATTCACTTGAATGAGCATTTGGGGCCGTTTTGCCCATCATAACAATGAAAACCGTGCGACTTGAATCCTGTTGAAAAGTGAAAACAACTTGATCATTTGTTGTATATTCGCCCTCCATGATTTTTTTGGCTACATCTTTCCATCCCTTTACTATTGACATTATGATACATTCTGAATGGTTAAAATGAAAGGTTTTATTGGTTTCCCATACCTTTTGCTTTCCCCCCTGGATATCACCATTTAGTGACAGTGAGGTAGTCCAGATTAAGGCATATTTATGAAAGCAAAGATTTTTCAAGATATCGACCCCTCTATTTTGATAGTTCAGTAGAATTTTCAATTCCAGGGCAACCAAAGGTAGTATGGTACATACTGTTTACCGTGGAGGAAAAATGGATATGGATTATGGAAGGTTCAACTCCCACATTACTTGGTTTTGGTTCCATTTTTAACTCTTGCAAGTACTCATTCAGCTCACAAATTTGCCACCATTTCAAAAATATTTAATTTCCAGTATGAACTTGAATTCTCGAGGCCATGGAACTTGGGAATGGTGGTCCTGATTAGAAATTATTCTGTAAGTAGGTCTTGCATCATGATCTGTTCTTTTTCCAGTGTGATTCATCTTCTGCTTTTTACATGTACTTGTAAAGGTATTTGATTGAGAAGAGAGTCATGTTGATGCATTTGTGGCATGTTAAATATGGGATCCTACTTTGTTCACATCAAGAAATAACATTTCTATCATACGTCTTAGATGTTGATATTGCGCTAATACTGCATTGTTCCTGGTTGCAGCTACCACCTCCAGTTGAGGAGGAAATCTCAATGCTATTAACAGAATAGATTACTTGCCCCTTCCACTTGTGCCGCAAGAGGTAGCAGTGGTGCTCACTTGTTTCTGTTGGCTTTGTTTTTAGCCCAAAGAAGCACATGAAGCCTGAAGGTTGGTCTAAAACGGTTGTCTATGTTTGCAGGTCTAGTGGAGTAGTAAACTGTGTATAATTCTCATGGGTTTTGTGCCAAAAACCAAGAACTAAGATGCAGTAATGTCTAGTCTAGGGGCTGTTGCTGAGTTTGTAAATCCGACTGTTGTGATCGAATGCTGAATTGTATCATATGCTTAATGCTTGACGAGTCCTGTCCTGTTTGGGTGATCACTGGCGACATACAGCAATTATTTACTGCACAACTTGTGTGCTTGCCTTAACTTGTTTGTCCGTCTCTGCATGCTGGTCCTTCTACATTCATTTAGACTGGCCCATCTATCATGAAAAGCTAGGTCATCAAGGGAAAACATGGGGTGTTTGATGTGTTACCCAAGACATTCCCCACCGTGCTTGACCATAGGCCTTATGAGGGCCCGAAACATCCACCGTGCTAATATTGATGCTGGTTGCGGATTATGTAGAGCTTTCGGTAGACAAGAACAGCCACCGGAGCATGGGAAGTCACTTCAAGTTCAAGGTGTGGGTGTTGGTGTGATGGTGTCTATGTATTTTGCCCCATGAATTGGTGGCTCCATCAGCCAACCTCTGCAACGCCAAAGCATAAAACTATCTTTATTTGATTGCTGCCGAAAAAGAGTGACCATCAAAGATTCTCATCAATCAAGCGGCGACATTGATCAATGATGTCAAAGGTCTGGATGCGAAGCACCAAGACTAAAGCCAAGTAAGTCACATGTAGATATATAATCAATCTCAGCCATCAACCAGCTATAACCCAACTGTAAAGCCAATCATACATTGTGCAAAACAACTCAAAGTTGAAAAGTAAATGTAGAACAATTATCACAAGTAAAAACATTCAGAAAATCACTCCAAACAGGGGCGGATCTTAGGGGGGGCTTGCGGTGGCTGAAGCCCCCTAGCCATCTGGTATTATGTAATATATATAATTGAAGTAGACTAGAAACATAAAGACCACTTGGCTCAGCGGTTAAGAACACAGGCAAGCGTAAGGGGAAAGGTGGAACACGCAGGTTCGAATTCATTTTGGACAAGTGATTAGGTTTGGATTGTCCAAAATGAATTTGTATTTAACAAACGTAACATTAACTTATTTTTCCCATTTTCTAAAATTCAAATCGATCGAACTGGAGTAAGATTAAAAAAATATATATTAATTCATACTCTCTCTATTCAGCAAACTATGTTACTGTATTTACTATTCACATTTTTTAGAATGATAAAAAAAAACTATAGAAAATATCTATTTTTATAATTTTTTTTAAAACAATTTTATTGTTATTACTCCATCCGTCTCGAAATTTAGGTCGGTTTAGGTTTTTATTTTTGTATCAAAATAGATGTCATTTTAGGTTTTCTAGTTAGAGGATAGTACTCCGGAATAATGATTTGTATCGATTTGCGTGTTGTTGATTTTTTTAAAGATTTTGATTGGTTAAAAAATGTAGTGAGTATTAAAAAAATAAAATTTATAATAAAATTAGTGTGATGTTAATGTTGATTGAGTGGTGGGTGTTTTATTAAAAACTTGCACAAAATCCTAAATGACTTAAATTTTGAGACGAAGGGAGTAATAAATACTCCAATTGTTATAAAAATGAAATAATGAGCTTTATAGACCTTTTTCATTGTTTTTTTAAGTTTATAGACCCCATCATAAATTCTTTAATTATATAGACCTTTTTCTATATATTGTTCCATTTATACCCTTAATGCTTTTTATTTTTTAAAAGTTAACATCTTTAATAATAAATTTGAAAAATGGGTAAAATTAAAAATCATGAAATTAAATATAATAAATATGATAAGGAAAAAAATAATAAGTTATTATATTCAATCCCTAATAATAATATCTAAGTACGTACATTACAATTAATATTATTAATTATTGTAACACAATAACTTGTGTGTATCTCATCTTTATTGTAATACAATATTACTACCATAGAGATTCTATATTGTAATACAATGAGTCATTTAGTGTAATTATTCATGTATTACAATAAATACAATATTTATTGTAAATGTATTGTAATTGATTATTCTAATCACATAAGTAAATATTACAAACAAAGCTAATATCAATATATATATGTTATGCTATAAATTAGTGCATGCTCGTATTATATTAATGTAGAATTTCAATATATATATATATATAATTATCTTTAACTATTTTTAAAAATAGTTTTCGATTTTATGATTAAAGTATATTAATTTTTTTTATTAAACTAAAACAATTAAGGGTAAACAAGTAATAACACCAACAAAATGGTTTATATACTTAAAAGATTTATTATGGGGTCTATTAACTAAAAAAATTATAGAAGAGGGTCTTAATCCTCAATTATCTCTATAAGAGATTATAAAAGAATAAACATTTTATATAATTTTAATTATCTTAGAAAAAATACGTCATATATATTTATATAATTTTTATTCGCTATATACACTCAAATTTTGCACGTCAATTCCGATGTGCAAGATTAAAAGAGGTTAATTAATTTTTTTTAAAGCGTTAATTAGTTAGAAGACTTACACGTCAAAACGAACGTGCATTATTGATGTTGGATTTACAGTGTATATAAAAACACTCATATTTATCCGAACAGATAGCAATTACTTACGGCATTGGCCTGGCCAATGTCATTTGCCCATTGTCTTCACTTGTTTGATTTGTTTCCCCATTGTCTTCGTGCAGGTGGGCGTTTGCAACGATTATTTTATTGGAGCGTGATTACACTCAGCAATGAGCTAACACTTTACACCTGTACACCTATTTTTCTCTTTTATCCTTTTTTTATTATTAATTTATATATAAAATATCGAAAATTGTATAAAAAAAAGGGCCTAAAAAGGCTGGAAAATGAATTTAAAACACAAAATAAAAACAAGAAATTGAAAAAAAGGAGTGGAGATCGATCCTCGCGAGGGTTTCCCTTATTGGCTCGCACCACCACCACCACCACCCCCCTTTCTCTCTCTCTCTCTTCCCGATTCACCATCGCTCTCGAGTTTCTCCCTTGAGTCCCTTCCATTTCGTCCTCTCTCTCTGGGAAACGGACAGTCGACGGCGACAGCAAGGAAGAAGAAGAAGGAAAATCCAGGATTTGATAGATCTAGGGTTCGCCAAGAACGCAAGGATGAGCTACGATCCGGTGCCTTCGAACTCTCATCACAGCCTCGATGAACAGATCGTCCAGCTCATGCAGTGCAAGCCCCTTTCCGAGCAGGAGGTACCATTTCCCTTGTTTCTCCTTCCTACAGCTCCGACCAGCCTTCAGTATTTGCATGAAATTTGTGTTTCCGCGGCCGGGGATGGTAGTTGTCATAGATCGAATGGATTCGCCTAGGTGTTTATTTTTCCGAGAGACTGGAATTTGGGATTTTCTTTTCCTTTAATTTGAATGGATTTTTTTTATTGCACGCCGGAATTAGAATTGCACCATCTTAGATTTGTTTTTGGCTCTCGGACCAGATCTGTTTTGATTCGTTCTCAGGAGCGCATCTTATCTTCTCTTTAAAAGTGACATTAACTTCCAAAATTTGGGGGTTTCCTTGGTTTGAATTTATTATGTTTGGATTTTGGAACAATATTCGCACTGAGATAGCACCATCTGCCATATAGATCCCCAATCCTCATTAGCTTTTGACATGTTGCATTAAAGATATAGTTTTTTTAAAAAAATAAATAAAATCAGTTTCTACATTTCCAGCTAAATCAAACATGTGAACACAAGAGATTACATGACTGCTAATAATAAGCCTCTTGTCATCTTATGTATGCTTTTGCTCGCTTAGATGAATTTATTAACTGCCTCTAAGATAATGATCATTAAATTGGGGTATATTTTAATGGGAACTAGCTTACTGCAGCAGATTATTTGGAAAATTATATTTAGTCATTTGGGATGCTGTTTTCTGAGAAATGTGAATTGCAATGTTGGTATTGCATGCATCTAGAATGGGATAGGCATTTTCTGAGTGGAAATGCTCATAAAAAAGTAGATGCTGCGAAATTTATCAGACTGGCAGTATGGAAGATCCTATAATGAACCTGCCTTTGGGTGGGAAGGTGGTTTTATTTTTTCTTGTTTAGAATTTGCAATGTGTGGACTTCAGATTGGTTTCACATTGTTGTGAAAATTCAGACTGGTTCAGTGTTTGTGAAATTTCAATTGTCACCATCAGTGTTTCTTTTGTCATGTAGGTGAGGACTTTGTGCGACAAGGCCAAGGAGATACTGATGGAAGAGAGCAATGTTCAGGTACTTAGTTTTCGCTTCATTTCCATTGGTTGTCAGATACTCACATAGTCACATGGACAATAATAACACAGTTCTCTGCCATATGCATTATGAGAAAGTTGTAAGGTCCCCATTCACTGTTCTTTGGTCTAAATGCAGCCAGTGAAGAGTCCTGTGACAATATGTGGTGATATTCATGGACAGTTTCACGATCTTGCAGAACTATTTCGTATTGGTGGCAAGGTAAATATTTTATATTGTTCCTTCACCTGAGGTTGTATCTTTTGATAGTATACTTATGTAATTTCATTTTCCTGAAACTGTTAGTTACTAACTTTTGACCCTTTTCTTTTAAATGTAGTGCCCGGATACCAATTATTTGTTCATGGGCGACTATGTTGATCGAGGATATTATTCTGTTGAAACTGTTACAGTGAGTACTCAATGCTTGCTTCCTTTTACTTATCTAGTGGAGGGTTATTCGCAAATGCTTGAGGATGCTCAATACTTGGTTGGTCTATGAGCATATAGCATCAAACGGAAGAAAATTTTTGCCTTCTCAAGGCTCCATAGCACTTCCTGCAGTCATATGCCTTTTTGAACCAAACCACGTCCTGCAGTCGTATGCCTTTTTGCATAGAGATCTTGCTGGTTCAAACTTGTTGGGCTAAGTAGGAATCACTGTGTGAGATGTACACACTGGTGTAAATGCCATGGGAAACCCTGCCCCCAGTAAACAAGTAACAGAAGCAGGGTGCCAAGTGACAGATACTTAATATACTGCATTCCTTTTCCTCTAGATCTTGTCCTTTGCTATGATATGAATCTAGCACTTGTCTGTCTTTTGGTCAATCTGCAAATAGAAGCATTTCCTTAAGAAACAAAGCTGAGGAGTTAACATGGTATTTTTCATCTACCTTCCAGCTTTTGGTGGCACTTAAAGTTAGATATCACCAAAGGATCACCATTCTTAGAGGCAATCACGAAAGTCGTCAGGTACTTTGCTATTTGTTATAGATATACTTATTTTCATTTCTAGAATTGTTTGCAAATTTGATTGCGTTTCAACTTTCAACTTGTCATAGCTTTGAAATTTTATGTTCATTTCCCCTCGGTTTGGTGTTGCCTCTGCAGATTACTCAAGTTTATGGATTTTATGACGAATGCCTGAGAAAGTGAGTAGTGATAATGAGTCCATTGCATTTTTAAAGTAGCAACAGCTGAGCTGCTTTCTGCTTGTATGATGTTCTTACTTGATAACACGCTTGTAAAGTGCTATTGAAGTTATCTTCAGTAATATCTCATTTTTGTACTTGTTCTTCAGAAACTAGAGGATTTTTCTCATTGAAAGAAATGTGGAGCAAAAGGGATGGGATTTCACTTGGAAAGAAAATGTTCCACTGACTATACTATTAAGAAGGGTTCTAAGTGGAATGTAAATACTAATTTTTTAACGGTATAATAATTAATCATCCAGGTCCTTCTAGCATTACAATTAAATTTTGTTTCTGAACAAATTGTGTTGCTATGCAGGTATGGCAATGCTAATGTCTGGAAGACATTCACTGATCTATTTGATTACTTCCCACTCACCGCTTTGGTTAGTCTGAAGCTTTTCCTTTTTTCCATGTTTAGTTTAAAGTTAATTGGTATGACCTCATCTGAGTTGTTCACTACTTCACTGTTGATCAACTTTTTAATTAAAATGTTTTTTTTCCTTTTGTTTTCTATCGTAACATTTTTTTCTTGTGTTTTTTCTTCTGAACGGATGTTTTACTGTTATTGTTTTGAAGGTTGAATCTGAAATATTTTGCCTGCATGGTGGATTATCTCCCTCCATTGAGACACTTGATAACATACGAAATTTTGATCGCGTTCAAGAAGTTCCGCACGAAGGGCCTATGTGTGATCTGTTATGGTCTGACCCAGATGATCGGTGTGGGTGGGGAATATCACCTAGGGGTGCAGGATACACTTTTGGCCAGGTATATCTTCATCCTTTGCTCCTAGCTTCCCTTTTCTTGTCTCTTGAAATACTTTTCATGAGCTGACATTCTGCAATGCCATCTGCATGCGCTCTTCTACTTCTGCATCTTTTGTTTGATAGGACATTTCAGAGCAATTTAACCATACCAATAGCTTAAAGTTGATTGCAAGAGCTCACCAACTTGTTATGGAGGGATACAACTGGGGTCATGTGAGTATACTCGTTTTGCTCTTTTTTTCTTCTTCTCCTCCTAATGAGTTGTACTGTACTACTGTTTTTCATCTAACATCATTGAATGCCATGATGCAGGACCAAAAGGTGGTGACGATATTTAGTGCTCCTAATTATTGTTATCGTTGTGGAAATATGGCGTCCATCTTAGAAGTGGATGATTGCAAAGGCCACACATTCATTCAGGTATGCATGGTAGCCTCTTAATTTGTTTCCAAGTCTGAAGTCTCTGGCATAGTGGTGGAAGCTTTTGCAAGATCCAATAAATATGGTTGCTCTATTCGTCAGAAAAAGCACGAGGTAATTTATATCCTATTGCAGTTTGAGCCGGCTCCAAGGAGAGGGGAGCCAGATGTAACAAGGAGAACGCCTGATTATTTCCTGTGATTGGATTTTGCCCAAATGACCTCGATTTGTTGTGGCTGAGTCCCTCCAGAGATGTTCTACAAAATCAGCAACAGGTAGTTTGAAGTTTGAAGAGTACCGAAGTCTGTTATGGTGGTTTTGGGTCAGCTAAGTTGGATGTGGATGGGCAATATTAGCTTATTGATGCTTCATGAAAATGTGACGAGCTTCTTGAGGAAAAGAGGCCCCAAAAGATATGGAGCTTATGTAGCAGAATGTGTATCAATTTCAAGGAACACTGTTGGTAATATGTTTTGCTTTTTTTGGTTCTTGTTTTATTTTGGATCTTCTGTTAATCAAGTGTAGAAGGGTGGGTGAAAGGTCATTTGTAGGGAGACGTCAAGCTAACTTCAATGGTTGCTTTTACAAATCTTGTTCTGCCATTGTCTTCTCTACCTTTGTTATCTTCTGCTATCAGTCCGTGTATTCCCAGAAGAAATTAGGTCATGCCAATCGCAGCTGTTTGCTTCAGCATTTTTTTCTTTACCTCTTTATTTCTTTTCTTTTATCTATGCACATATGCAAGGCCACGACACACGCAAACAGCTCGTGTTATGCGTTCGTTGCAGGTTGGGTTATTTCACATTTAGTTCCATTCACATACCTAGCAGTTTGGGATTGAACATGTATTGGATTCGAGGATTTGTTTTGGTTTGCAGAGAAGTAAAAATGGGAGCCTCTTGTAAAAAGTATTCAAAATTGTTCAGCATTAATTCAACTTGACAAAAACACAATACATTTTTTCGGTGTTTGACAAGGCTGAAATCCATCAGTGTAACATGATCTTATCATTTACGTTACTGTATTTGGCATTATTGGTTTGTGTATTAGTAGACTCAGTAACATGTTATTTGGCCTTATTGGTTTGTGTATTAGTACTCATTAACATGATAACTGGTTCGTTGTTCACTAAATCACAAACACAAATAATAATCACTACGATTGCTGCCTCATCGCTTGCAAAACTTGGGTCTAACCAAGCACATGTTCGTCAGTCACTCACAGAAATGTGAATAAGACCAAACATTCACCAGAGTTCAGAGTAGTATGAATTTAGGCATAAAGAAACACATGCTGCAAGCAATAACAGAAGTTCAACATGCTTACAAGGACAAACTTCATAGTGCATCATGGTAACTAGTGTTCAAGTTTTGCCATTAGACTAGAGAAAACTAGCCAGTCCTCTTCATAAGGAGAAACACCCTCTGGTCCAAGTCAAACTTAGAGGCTGTTGAAGGGTCCACCCTCAGCAACATCAGAAGGCCACCATACGAAACATATATTTCCCTGAAATACATCAACACATTTTTCCATTAAAAAAATACAGTGTTTACCAAAGCAATAGATTACAGGATTTACAGGTCACGCGAGAGAAAAAATGGAAGATAGTTTTCAAAGGAAAGTTTCGTGTGAAAATACCCTTTCACTTGTGCTCCATGGCCGAACTCTGAGACCCGATACAGCCTTCCATGCATTACATAGTCATACCTGTCTGCAAGGGTCTCCCGTGTAGCCTGAAAAAAACCATGGGTTTAAAAGACATATTTGATAATCACAAGTTGAAAATAAAGGTTCCTGTTTTAGGTAACATGTAACATGGCCTCAGTGTTTCAAACATTGAAAAGGTGTGGTAAATGAAAGATTGACAGAGTAGGCAGAGTACTCACTTAGAACTCAGAAGAAAGAGGCCAAGAGTCAAGTAAAAATATGGTCATGAACAAGAGAAACGAATAATCTACTAAATAAGACACATGACAGATCAACTGAGCAGAGATCCTTACTGGATTATAATATCCTGTATCCGGTGTCCCATCGAGATCTAAGGTAGTAGCAAGTCCAATGGTGTATCTCTTGTCTACTTCAACTGGATAAATGTCAGTATTCACATCAAGTAGCACATATGCATCGAACTTATCACTTTGTGCTTCAACACGAGTAACTGCAGGAACACATTGGTTAAACAATCAGAAAACACAATCCATCTTGTAAGCATCAATAAGTGAATAAGTATAACGGTATAAACCATGTGCATCAAAATATCTAGCTAAGCTAAAGCCATATGTTATTTACAACAGTGTACAACTAAGATCCTGTTTGGTGAACATTATGGAAATAGAAAGGGAAAGAAAATGAATCTAGTCCGCTTTTTTGTCACTATTCAGCAATCATAATGTTAGTTATAATTCACGCTCTCTCGTTTCTAGAAAAATAAAATAAAATTGGTTTCATTCCCTCCATTTCATTCCCCATAGTGGCCATTGGTTTGGTTACAAAATGAGATATCCATTCCATTACACCCTTCTTTCCCTTTGCATGATTTGCAACCAAACAGGCACTGAGTTTGGGAGAATTTGGGCTGAGTCTACGATGTAGGTTAAGCGAAGAGACTTTTATTTGGCATTGAAAACTCTCCCCTAATCTCACCAGCAACCTATGAAATATTACATAGCTTCGGCGGCTTTCCAATGTCAAAAAGCCGGAGCAAGAAAAAGTTCACAATAGGTTGAGCAAATGCACAAAATTGCTGATTGTCCTCTCTATCAGTAACAAATGCAAGAGAACATGACATTCATTCACAAGAAACATCACTTCCTCTATACCAATCTCATGGTTAAACATCTAATCCGTCTTTCAACAAGTCAAAAACTTTCTGATGTATCAGTGCATCATTAAAAATTTAAAACTCGGCCAAACAATAAATCTTTTTGCTCTATTGGAGAGGGAAGTGAGTTTATACCTTTGTCAAACTTCTTGCCATCGGGGTCCAATCTGGTGACGGTGAAAGTATCCTCGAAAAGAAGCGGCGCCATATATGATTTCACTTTCCCTAACACAGATTATCAGGCTGAATTACTGATTTTAGTAATCACCCATCCAACGGCAGTCAGCAATTAGCACAAACCCTATTCAATGGAACTAGTCCCTCGAGTCGATAAACAGAAAATTCAAATTCGATCACTTGAGTTCCTGATTTTAGTATATCACGAAGAAATAGATGACAAGGACAAGATGAGGCAGAGCAACAACAACAATGATAAAAATCGAGAAAAATCCTCCAATTTCAAACCCAAAAGCCCTAAACCCTAATCCGGGAAATTTTAAGCAAGAGAGAGTAAAAAGGAGAGATGAGGGAGGTGAAGCTTACAGCAGTGAAGGTCGGCGGCTGCGGCGGACGGAAGAGGGAAAAGGAGCGTCACAACTGATAAACCGCAGCAGAAGAGAGACGCGACGAGAAGAGAGTACCGAGCCACTGAGGAGTAGGTTTATACCGTTCCACCTCTCTGGAGATTTTTTATTTATTTATTTATTTAAGAGACCTGATTTCGAAATACGAGACAAATCATTTCTTGGTGAGATCATTCACAATTATTTTGCTTTAAAATATACGGAGTGTAAAAATCAACATTAATTTTTAATAATTTGCTCTATTGGTGAAATGTGTATTTTTATACATAATTCAAATACAACATTTAAAACAAAAAAAAAAGCATAAAAAAATCAATAAAATTGTCCTGTTTTTTGTTAAAGTTTATGCACATGGGAGGTGGTTTGCTCAAATTTACACATCACATGCTCAAATATGTACATTTGCACAACCCTAAAATAACCAATGGAGCTATAAAAAAGTCTAAAAATACACATTTGCACACAACCATTGTGGTATGTGGATGGTCTGAGAGGATGTAAATAGCGAGTGCATGATAACAAGTGCTAATACGAAGTGACATTGCTGGAGAGACGGAAAACAAAAATACACTATAGGGAAAGAGACAATTCATGGAGAAATGTGAACCACGTGACGTTACCCTAGGATCTTTAGAGATTACAAACACTGCTACGATCAACGCCGATCAACGGGACCACATGAATGCATCTCTTCCGAAACTAAACACAAACTAAACAAATCGAAACCACGTCGAGAAACCAACCCAAAAGACAAGAGATCATAATGATTCATTTTTAAAACTATAAAAGAATTTATTTTCTTTTTTATAAGGAAATAATTCGAGATCAGATATGTCTGATTTTCGATGGGTCGGTAAATCGACAGACGAAAGATTGTTTTTTTTTAATAAAGGAAATAATTCGAGATCCCAAATGGCAACAGAAATCTGGAAAATCAAGAAGCTGAGGAGTCGGGTCAACCATCATAAAACAACTCGAAATAAGCAAATACAAGAAAAAACTCGAATACAAAGGATCTCAGCAAACATGACCAGTAAAGAGACAATCGAAGGACACCGGGTGAAAATAGCGAATGCCGAGAATATAGGAAAGTCGAGATATTGAAACGACGTCTCAACGCCGAGGAGACAGAGGTAGAAACCCGTCAGCGGAAAAGGTGTCTCCTGAGAAAGTATGGATTAACGACCCCCCTGGACGAGAGATATTCGATAATCATGAATACTGTCACAGTCAAATCGAATAGCTGGGGGGACGAGACTGCAACTTCATCAGGAACTAAACGAAGCCGAACCCAAGAAACAACTCTACTCAAATAGACCAAATAAACCAGATCAGAAAAATGGATTAAAGGGATTAAAGGGTTAAAGTGAGTAAGGCATTTCACACAAACCAAGTCATATACATATATACGCTTTTTAAGAATGATAAAAACTATATAAATATTTATTTATTTTTAAATTTTTTTTAACAAGTTTGTACTTATTAATAATAACTACGAAATTGTTAAAAAATTATTAAAAAAACTAGATATTTTATATAGTTTTTAGTTCCTAAAAAAACGTGCGTGAATGGTAAAACGTCAAGTTTTGCCGAACGGATGGAGAAGTAAATAACTCTTTATAGATTCTTTTTTATTGTTGCAATAGAAATGATATGTAATAAAATCCTGGGTTAAGTTATGGATTAGGGACTTAGGGTAGATTAAAAAGGCCCAACACAAAGATAGTTGGGCTGGGTGGGAATGTGGGTTGGGCCCAACAGATGGAGCTGTGTATCCAGTATATATAAGAATACACACATCGTTTTTTTTTTTTTTTTTTTTATCATTAATGTGATTGGCTAGCAAGCACAACATTTTCAATTTTTTTTTCTTCCAATTTTATACTGCCTCCGTCTCGCAATACTTGTAGTTTTAGTCTTTTAGAGTTGTAAAGTTATATCAAAAAACTTGTTGTTTTAGCTATAATTATTATCTTTATAGGTAATAATTGCTACTTTTAAGTACTTTAACCTATAAAAGTAAAGTAAATATAGATTTTGTTAAGCGAGACGGAGGGAGTATATTTTTTTCTTGCAAGGCAATGCAAATTTCCTTTTTGTTTTCATCCCCCCCTAAAAAAAAGATGCATCTTGCGCCGAAGGAAGGATGATTTTCTTTTTCGGACCAGAGTATATGTTTAAAATACAATACAAAATGTTCAACATGAAAGTTGTAGATCTTTGAATAAACTTTTCAAAAAGCTATAGAACGTCTCGATTCGAATTTTGTGGAGCTCAAACTACTAATTTTACCAAAACGTCATCAAGTAGGAACTGTCCGAAAAACGTCGATTCGACAATAAACTCTTCTTAGCTTGATTCTTAGTACTTGAGAGTTGAGACCGCTTTGCAAGGCTCATCCCGCGTCCATGAACATGTTGAACTTGGCTTCAATAAACCTTATTCTATCGTGATTCCAAAATGATATCGAATAAGCTCCAATTCACCTAAAAACATACTCCCTCCATTCGGTATTAAACGATGTTTTAGGAGTAAAAATTTGATTGGAATTATTTGATATTTTGGGATTAAAAAATTATAGTTTCAAACACCCCCTTTTTTGGCTCCAAGAAGTTAAAGAGTTGGCTTCATTTTTCAAAAAAAAATCATCACTTGTAAATTTAAATGCACCTATTAATTGTACCCACTTGGACAAAAAAATGAATTTTTATTAATCTTATTAGGTTCCTTAATTTGCACGTAAAAGTGTAAAACATCGTTTAATACCGAACGGAGGTAGTATAAAACATGAGCGTAGACATCTATTTTAAAAATAAAACCAAAATAAAACCAAAAACTATATAAAAGACATGCAAAACATATAAAAACTATACACGTTTAACCGCCCTTGGGAAATTGAATTATGTCTGATATCAAAACCCTTCTGTCGGTTGTGAAAGAAGTCTCTTTCTTTCACATTCCTCGCATGGACAATCGAGTGACTGACAAGGTTGCACACCTTGATCACTCTGTCTGAGGTACCGACATCTCAAATAACTTAGGTCTACAAGTCCTCATCCGTATGGATGCTCTCGGGTAGAGTCTTCTCACCCGAAATTTTTTCTAATAAAAAAAAATACTTAAAATTCACTCACTATAAACTACCGTATATCATAATATCATATAACACGTATAATATATGATACTATCATCTTTGGCCTATGGGATTTGCGTCTTCCTCCCGCCGGAGATCTGGATCTTGGAGTCAATCTGCAATGGAGTCGTCGTTCCTGAAGTGAAAGAGAGCAAATGCGAGTGGGGTGTAATGAGGCTATTTATTTTTCTTCTTAGGTATAGTTACTTAATTAGGGTTTTTAAAGGTTATACTATAGTAAATTTTTTCATTTTGTTTTATCTCATTCTTCAAAATAACAAAAAAAGGCAACAGAAAAAATGAAGTGGATTTTCTAAATCTAAAGTATTATCCAAAACTAAAAATTTAATCTAAAATTTTTTTTAAAAAATTGTTAAGAGTTTTAAGCAAAAATAATTTTAATAATATACTTTTTGTTTCTCAAATTTTGATTTTTTTTAGAGAAACATATTACATGACTTTTACAAATCAAATGGGGGAGATCGAACATTTAAAATGACTATGGAATACCTCTTCAAGTTTAGTTTTTCTAGTGTTATAATATTGACAATTTATGACGTATAAATAAGACTTTTCATTTTTATAAAAGAAAATGGTTTGAACTTTTATGAGTATAGTTATTAAAATGAGGTATTATAAATACACCACTAATTTTAATTGATATATCGTTAAACTTTGTAATCTATTATGGATAAATTTTACAATAAGTTGCAGAACTATTTTGCACTAAAAATGCAAGACAAAAAAAATTAATATGAGGATCATCTATATCAATAAATCAATTAATATATATAATACTCCAACGTAGAGCCCCACAACGTCTGGATAAAGAGCACCTAGAAATCCTATCAGGATTTGATTACCCTAACGAGTTTTAGTACATTCTCATACGGGCGGGGTTTGATACCTTCCTAGATTTTACCAATAAATAAATAAATAAGATTTAGTAAGTTTTATAAATATATATATATATATTTATAATTTTTTTTATATATAAAGGGTTATATATAAAAATAAATAAATAAATAATTTACGGTGTATTCAATAAAAATTAGCATGACATTGTATTTAGCTTTGCGATTAAATACCAACATTTTCTACAAAACCACGCTTTAACTGCCACACACGGATTCTTTTTCTACTAGTTTATGTTCAAAGAGGGTTGGAGAAATGGACCTCGGTCGATTAGTATGTAAGGTTGGTATTGACATAGTCAAGTTTTCGGCAATCCCCACAACCGAGAAATCGACCTCGGGAGCCGAAGATGGAAAAACCAACATGGGATGTCGGTATCAACAAACACCAAAACATAGCAAGTAGCAACCCATTACAAAATACTAGCAAGTATATACAGCAAAGAAGTAGAAGTTTTATATATAAATAAATTCCAGCAGTAACGATCACCACAAATAGCTTTTCCCTTCTTTGCCACTTTTGGAAATTGGAGAGCTGCCTCCGACCGAGGACCACGAGCAAGTAGCATATATAATTATATAGTAGTAGTACAAATCTTACATACTTTTTTTTTTTTTTTTTTTTTTTTTTGATCCTTGTAATCTTACATACTAATCCCTAAAATTGGATTTGACTCACGAGAGTTGCCTGAGAAAGTGAGAGCTGCCAACAAGATTAATATATATGCACTTATGTAGTAGTAGTAGTAGTGTAGTACTACACTACTACCTTAGTTTTCATTCAAATTCTTAACCTTTTATTATTATTTTAAATAATAATATAAATATATCTATATTCTTAGATGTTTTTAACCTTTTATTAATTTATTTTATTTTTCCAGTTTTGGAGTATAATTTTATATACACGTGATGCATAAAATCTACATCATAGTTGATCAATCTTGATCATGCCCTCAACCCGAACCCTAGCCTGCAAACAAGAACGAGCGAGGTCGGGGCGGGGCTTGTCTCCCCCGTAGGACCCTCCGACGCTCAAGTCAGTACTCCTCTCGTATTTATATTAGTCGAGCATAAATGAAACGGTCAAGGCATTTAATTCAATAAATTGGAATAGTTTTGATATTTAATAAAAGAAACCGTTACCGTATTGATGTCGGTCGAGGCATTAAATATAGGAAACGATCGAGGCATTTATGCGGGTTATCACAATAGAATAAGCGGTAATTAATAAAAGACGGAACCGCGCCAATGCATCGTGATTTCGGGATTTTTCCTCTTACAATACATATACGGGACGAGACGGGGTTTGCAGGATGAGAACTCTCTGTCCCGCGTAATTTTTGTGGGATTTGATCGGGACGGGATCTGACAATCAGAATCCACAAATATATATGGCAAACCATTGTCTCATAAATTGAAAAAAAAAACATAAAGCATTGTCTTTGCCTATGCCACATATAAGTATAACTCTCACACCCGTTATCACCTATGCAACCTTGACCCTCGTCATCCAGAACAATAATTTTAATACCACACCCTTTGTGTACGTTTATCAATTGAGACATCACAACTGAATTTTATGAATCTTTTTATGGGTTTGTGGCATTTGACAACATTTTCCCCCGACATTCAACGACAATATATGACACGTGACTCCCTTTGGACGATTGAATTTATGACTTAGCTCATAATTAAGCATCATGAATGTATCAACCCTTCGAAAATCTTCTTAGCTAGAAAAAACCGGTACCATGTAACTAATCATCTATTTTTTTTATTCGACAATATTAAGATTAATATATGTATATATATAATATATAAGTGGTTCTTATACAAAAAAAAACTACTACTGCAATGCTCATTTCAAAATTAAAATCAATTACACATACATATATATTATATATTGATAACCCTATATGTATACATTAGAAAAACTAAATATCTATTATTGATTACATATTAAAAATGCTTGAAATGTTGTAGAATAAAAAAATACCTAATTTGAAAATTATTTTTATATTTAAAAGTTGATCAAAACATAAAATTTAATTCGATTAAGCCTGCAAATACGTACTTGATTTGCAAGCTAGACAAAAAGAAAACACAAAAGAGTTAACTAATATTAGTCATGACATGATATAAATTTATTTATTTTTAAAAGTGTGAAATACAATGAACCTTGTCAAAATCAAACAAATAATAATAATAATAATAATAATAATAATAATAATAATAATTATTATTATTATTATTATTATTATTATTATAATGAATAAATTATCAATTTTAAATTATATAAATACAAAATTAATTGATTTGTACCAAAAATAGATCGTTCTATTTTTAAAATTGTTATTAATAAAATATTTTATAAATAATAAATAAGTGGTTATATATGATATGATATCAATTATAATTTTAGTATAGAATACTACAAATATATATCTTCTTTATTAGGTAATTTTTTTTAAAATATTGTAAATAGATAGATGGTTTCATTTAATGAGATTACAAAAATTAATTGGACAAAAAAATTTAGAGGGAAAACTTTTAACTGATGACATGTGATAAAAAAAAAAAAATTGTTTTAGTGTTGAATAAGACTTAGTGTGAATATCAAACCAATTATTATTATCAATTTTCCTAAAAAATCAAAAGGGAAGAATAAAAGGGAATGATATCCTTGAGGTAGATCTTTGATCTTTCCATGAAATTTTTAGGGAAAAAATCATCCACGATTCAATTATTTCAATCCGAGCGTACGGCTAAAATGGAAGACTAGTCAGTAAACTGAAAATTCTAAATTCTACCTCCTTTTCAGGACATTTTCTGCACGAAACTTGTCATTTTTGCTAAAAAAATCAAAAGTTCCCGGGGGCAAAGGAGATGATGCTTAGAAGTTAGAATAGGAATCATTACAGAATTAAGATATCTAAGGTAATGTTCTAAAAGTAGGCTACAACAGGTGCCGCCTAGACAAACTTAAAATAAAATTGATAATTATTTTCTTATATTTTAACATATAATATACCTCAATAATATAATGTAATAATATTCCGATCCATAATATTACTTGTAAACCTAAATTGGAACTAACACTTAAGTAAATAAATGTAAAAATACGCATCATATTAGTGACTCTAAACCTCGAACAATCTAAAACATAGGTTTGAATTTAAAGTAGATATATCCCGACTTGGAATATAAAAAACCCTAAATCGACTAATCACTTGTATCAACACTAAAACTGAATAATCACCGACCTAGATGGTACCTAGATGGGTCTAGTCTAGGCACTACCACGTGATTTTAGATAATGCTAGACCGTACTGCTCAACAAATATGCTAGACCGTACTGCTCAACGAATATCTTCAAACTAGTATTCATATTGAGGAACGATTTGAAGAAATGGTTCATACCTTCACTCCTCTTGGTGCTTGACATCCCGTCCCAGAAGTTGTTCTTGAAGTATATAGGAACCCGACGCTTTCTCTTCTCGTACATCTTGCATAACCACTTGTTGTTACCCAAACCAAACTTCTCTAGCATCGCAGACCATGCCTCTTCGAACTCCCCTTCACTCAAGAAGTCGTGTAGAGCATCTTGGAGTGCACTTAGTATGTCATCCTAGGCGGGGTTGCCCATGAAATGCTTTTTAGCATTCTGCATCACGTGCCATATGCACCAACGATGCGAAGCATTGGGAAACACTTGGGCCACTGCATTGCCTGAAAACAAATGAATGGGCATTATCGATAAATAAGACTATTTTAACTACATATGTAGATACGATATATATACAGTAGCTTACCAATGGATTGGGCTTGGTCGGTTAAGATTGTTGTTGGTGCCTTCCCGGACATACAGCTGAGCCAAGTGTTAAACAACCACACGAAGTGCTCGGTTTCCTCTCCGACGAGTAGGGCACACCAAAACAACACGCTCTGCCCATGGTTATTGACCCCGATGAATGGTGCAAATGACATCTTGTATCTGTTTGAGACGTATGTCGTATCGAATGTGATGACATCGCCAAATTCCTCGTACCCTGCCCTACTCCTTCCGTCAGCCCAAAACACATTCTTCAATCTGTTGTCTTCGTCCACATCATAACTGTAGAAGAAATTCGAGTTGCCTGAAAATATTTCCTCGAAATGATCCCTCATTGCAATAAAGTCCCCTTTCTTCATTTCTCGGCTTCTGTTTTTGGAAACCAGGTTCCGCAGGTCACGTTCAGTGAAATCCACTTTATCATGGCTGCCTTTGTCAACCACAAACGATGTGAAGTTCTTAGCTATAGGTACGCCGACCCTATCCATATCCAAGATCCGTTTCTTGTTGCCTTCGGTGTGATGTATCTGTAATTTGTAAGGTATTTTGAATGCTCCGGCACACACTCGTGGTTATGCTCAAGCCCAACGGCGGTCACCCTCCATGCACCAGGTTCATCACGGACAACATTCACCCTGAACTTACAACATGTTATAGTTGAAGTGGATCCCTTGCTCGATTTTTTTGACTTGGACGCAAACTTCCCCCCCTTTGTACATTCCATCCTAATTGCCTTGTACCTGTCACCCGTAATCCCATCGCCTCTTTCCTCGGGGGGTAACTTTTTCGAACTCCGAATTCTTACCATGAATCCATTTTCTCTCGCATATCCGTGGACTAACCGAAAAAAAACTGCTTCCTCATCCAACATCAGCCCGACATGGGGAGGATTCATTTCCAGGTTATCGGAATTCTCGAGAGGCTTAGCATCGTCTCCTTCATCACCGTCTCCTTGATCACCGTCTCCTTGATCACCGTCTTCCGGGATCTGGTATTCACTGTTCGACGAAACGCCTGCGCTGTCATCATCCGAAATTTCGAGCAAGGTGTGCCGCAAGCCTTCCACACTGATCGAATCATCGGAGCCGGACACATCTTCGTAGTCCATGTTAAGATCAAAATTCCTGTTCTGGCTCATTGCAGCTGAGAAAAGAGGATGATCGGTAAATCTGCAGGAGAAATCCGAAATCCTAATTAATTTTGCGTTCGAACTACAATTACACTCTAATCAGATTCAAAATGCAAATTAACGACAATCCCTTATTCACGAATATAGATCGGATCGGAGAATATATGTACCGCTTACCTTAGGTGTCCGGCGAGTTTAGCGATCGGAAAACGATCGATTGCAGGTTCTTCGATCTCGAGCAGTTGACGTCGGAACCCTAAATCCTAGTACCGTCGATGATCTAAAATTGGAAATGTCAGGTGTTAACAAATTCCTAAAAAAGGATCAGTTGGTAGAACTTGTGGAAAGATTATTATTCAAAGTACGATGGCCCAACCTAATCATTGCACAATGGACTGTAATTATCTTTGGTGACACTTCTAATTTTAAAAGAAAATGGGTAAATTTCATAATCTAATGATTTAAAGAAAATATTTTCCTTGGCGCATAGGATAATAAGCCAATTTTTTTGGATAAAAACAAATTTTGGATGAGAAATATATTATAGAGAAATTTTTTAAGTCTAAGAGCAACCCCAACAACATCTCTAAAATAGATAAAAGTGGAGAATTTGGAGAAAAATGAGTGTTTTTTGCTCTAACAACTTTTGTATATCAATCTGCAAAATAGAGAAGTTTGGAGAAAGACTACATGTTTCTCTATATTTGCAGCAAAACAAACTCCCTCTAAATATTAATTGTTTTGTGAGAGAGGGCAAAATTTAATGCTTCACCATCTATTTTTTTGGTAGGATCCACAGTTTTTAACCATTCCGGAATGACTCATTGGAAATGACTTGCGGGTAGTACTTAAAGGTCCCCAGTTCGAACCCCGGATATGGCCGCTCTTTATTTACAAATTCAAGGATCCACAGTTTTGGGAGAGAGGGGAAAACATTAATTTCTTTCGGAGAGAGGGAATTTTTTTTTTGTAATTATTATTATGTAATTAATGTATAAATCTGTATAATAGAGAAGTTGTTGGAGTATGATGGGTAAATTTTTTAGAGATTTCGATATTTTAATCTCTACTTTAGACAATTTTTACAAAAACTGTTGGACGTACTTGCTCTAAATGAGATAATAAATTTTCTTTTTGGAGGAAATATAAGATAGTAGGGGCAATGATTAGAGGTCTATAAATAGTTATATCTTGTACAAATAAGTAGGTTTTGTATGAAATTTTGGAGATTGGGTAATGTTTAAAATTTATAACAATATATTTTAAATAAAAAATAGATTATTGACCTTTTCAAAATTTATACTAATCAGCCCTAAATCCGTAACAAATTTTGCATGGGACTTTCACATTCTTTCCTATATATATGCCAAAAACCATACTGGATTGAGGCAATGCTAAGTTACTGGAATTTCACATAAAAACACAAGACAACTTCACTGTTAAGTGAAGAAAAGTTCTATGGCAGAAACAATGCTTTTGATAGACCCTTCACACCAAGAAAAAATTTCAGAGTTTGTATTGAAGCAAGGGAATGGAGTGAAGGGTCTATCAGATATGGGCATCCTCAGATTGCCCAAGCAATACATCCAGCCACTCTCCGAAAGGACCGGCTCCATTGCCATCAACAAGGGATCTATGATCCCGGTTATCGACCTCTCCAAGCCCATGTCGGAGTTGGAGGGTTCGATATGGGCTGCAGCCGAGACGCTAGGGTTCTTCCAGGTGATCAACCATGGAGTGCCGTTGGAGGTTCTTGAAGAGCTCAAGGAAGCGACACATAGCTTCTTTGGGCTGCCGGCTGAGGAGAAGAATAAGTACTCCAAGGAGAATTCGCCGAGCAACCATGTGAGGTTCGCCACGAGCTTCGTCCCGGCTGCAGAGAGCGCTTTGGAGTGGAAGGATTATCTTAGCCTCTTCTTCGTTTCCGAGGAGGAGGCAATCTCTCTTTGGCCCGCTGTTTGCAGGTAAGGCTGTTATATAAACTGAACAGCTTGAGGTCGGCTCGAAAAAGCTCGACTCGAGCTCGCTCACTTATTTAAACAAGCCGAGCTTGAACAAAATTTTAAACTCGGTTGAAAGCTCGGCTCGTTCGAAAAAAGCTCGAATAAGAATTTTTAAAATTTTCTTTAAGTTAATCTGTTATAACCAAGTAGAACTACTTAAGGCTTGAAAAAAAACTCAGCTCGAGCTCGTTAATTTTCTAAACAAGTCAAACTTGAACAAAATAAAAAGCTTGATTAAAAACTAGGCTCGACTCGACTCGAACTCGTTTAATAAACGAACCAAGCATGAACATGCGAAGCTCGGCTCGAATAACACCCCTATTTGCAATGATCTTTCATCGAATCTCCCCTAAACCTCGCGAAAAAACTAACTTCTTACACTTCTTGTTTCGATTGCTTGATGAATGAGTTCAGGGATCAACTGTTGGAGTACATGAAGGGGTGTGGGGCGCTGATCGATTCACTGATGGCGGTGTTGATGAAGGGGCTCGGTATCCAGATCATCGACAACAAAATGGAGTCGATGTTAACGGGATCAAAGCGGATAAACCTCAACTACTATCCACAGTGCCCTAATCCAGAGCTGACTGTGGGAGTAGGGCGGCACTCCGACGTCTCCACCATCACTGTGCTCCTGCAGGACCACGTAGGCGGTCTCTACGTTCGTTCCCCGGAGGACAAAGGCACGACCGAGAGCTGGATCAATGTACCTCCGGTGGAGGGGGCGTTGGTGATCAACATCGGAGACGTGTTGCAGATAATGAGCAACGGCAAGTACAAGAGCGTCGAGCACAGGGTCGCGGCTAATGGGACCGAGAACAGGATCTCGGTCCCGCTGTTCGTGAATCCAAAACCGAGTGACGTGATCGGTCCACTGGAACAGGTGTTGAAGAACGGGGAGAAGGCAAAGTATAGGCCAGTTCTCTACTCCGACTATGTCTTGCATTTCTACCAAAGGCTCATCGCGGAAAGGACACCTTGGACTATGCAAAGCTTGAAGCTACGATTTAATTTAATGTGCTCCAAAATTCAGTATGCTACTAAGATTATAGTTACCGATCATTGGTGACATGACGGTCATGTCATAAAAATATACTATATATACAATAACTCTGGCTGTTACATCAGACAATTTGCCGGAAATTTTGTCGGAAACGATGTCGTATTGAAATCGGTTTAATATGTAATAGTTTGTATACAAACATGTGGTTTTTAAGGTTTGTATTATTTTCGGTTCACACCTGATAGTTTGTATTATTTCTGGTTATTTTTCCTTAATAAAAAATTACTATTTTATAGATTTTATATAACTCATTAAAACCTAACGAAAAATCAAACAAAGAAACTCCGATCGGGTTGTATGAAAACAGAAATCGTGTCGGGTTTATTTTAACATAAAAGTTAAAACCATTGTGTAGAGCCTTCTCATTCTTGTATTTTGTATTACTTTTGCCACCCACAAGGCCGCAACCACTATGGGATGACTATTTTCTTATCCCAACACGCCATTTCAAGTGCAACCCGCCTGGTTTAAGTTGACACTTAGCTTGAACAAATTTTTTTTCAGGTCAAGATTCTCAATCTTTTTATAGCTTGTTCGATTATTTTTTTCAACGAATTTCATCATCTCAACCTCCTTTAGCCTTACCTGAAGTTAGGAAAACTGACTCGGCTCGGAAATGCTCTGATATCATGTGAACTCATGAGAAATCCCAATCAGACTGTATGAAAACGAAAGTCATGTCAGATTTATTTAATTTTTTGGTTATAAGGTTGTGGTCCACCTTATTAACCAAAAAACTTAATGACTAGTAGATTTTCTTATCCCAACATACCTATATTTTAAAACAAAAAAAAAATATTCATCAACGTTAAACTTATAATAAGATCAATGTAACTTACTAGCTTCAAGCCTTAGTCAATAAGTATGACATTTAATGACTAGTAGATCATGAATCCCCTCTAGCTCCTTTATATTGTAACGAGCTCAATGTATACTTATGGCTATGGCCCTAAAAAAAACAATTGAAGTAACTAAAGTGAGAATTTAGCATTTTAAAAGGATTTTTAAGCATAAAACATATATGATATTTTTAAAAATTAAGGTTTAAAAAAATACAAACCTCTTTCGATAAGAAACCCCCAAACTCACCACCACCATCCATAACCGTATAGCACTACTGAATGATGTGTAGTAGAAAGCCTTAGCAACTGTAAGAATCCTCTAGTCTAGTCCGTCTTCTTTTATTGGTTGAAAAAAATTACTCCATTTTATCAAAAATATTTTTAATGTTTTAGGTGAATCGGCAGGGTGAGGGCGAGGGTTGTGGACTTGTGGTGGCAGCTTGGTGAAGGAAGAAAAGAGGCGGCGGCCGCTCTTAGCTTGGTGAAGGAAGTAAAGATTGACTATTTTTTGAAATTTAAATTAGTCAATCATTTTTCATGTAAAAATTTAAATTAGTGTTTGCATGTAAAAATTTAAATTAATTCCAGTGTAATTGGTGAAAAAAATCATTTTTCTAAGAAATCAAAAGGTAAGAATAAAAGGTAATGATATCCTTGAGGTTAGGGCTGTTACTTGAACCGAGTAGCTCGAGTTCAGCTCGGAAAAAGCTCGACTCGGGCTAGCTCGAATTAAATATGAGCCAAGCTTGAGCAGAATTCTGAGCTCGAGCTCGGCTCGAGTAGCTCGTATAACTCATTTTATGGGCGAAATTACAGTTCCCCCCTATGTTTTATTTAACCCCATGTAAATAGGTTTTATTTAACCCCTTGTAAATAGGGCGTATATCTCGTTTCGTAGGTGAAATTACAGTTCTGTCCCTAGGTTTTATTTAACCTCTTCTTCTAAAGAGTCTGTCAGTCGCTTTGCCTTTTGGACTCTATTCACTTTGAATCACAGATCTACATTTTGTGAGTAGCTCGAGCTCGACTCGGCTCGGCTCGAGAAAATGAGGCTCGAGCTCGAGCTCGGCTCGTTTGTAAACGAGCCAAGCTTGAACACCCACTACTCAAGCTCGTTAGCTCATATATCATCCCTACTTGAGGTAGATCTTTACATGAAATTTTTAGGGAAAAAATCCTCCACAATTAAATCATTTCAATCCGTGCATACGGCTAAAATGGAAGACTAGTCACTAAACCAAAAAATTCTAAATTCAATGCATTTGAGGTACATCTTTTTCATGACATTTTCTGCATGAAACTTGTCATTTTTGCTAAAAAAAATCAAAAGATTCCGGGGCAATAATAGAAAATTTGATTAATATTAGTTGCTAGGGGCAGTGTTGCTTATAAAAGGAATCATAACATAATCAAGATATCTAAGGAATCAAAATCTAGGAATTGAAAGTGACCATTTATGTCTTACTCCTTCCGTTCCACAATACATGCGATTTTAGATGATAATTTTTGTTTCAAAATAGATGGTCTTTTATGTTTCTAGACAGAGGATTGTAATAATTTATATTCATCTGTGTTGTTTAATTTTTAAAATATTGTAATTGGTTAAAATGTGTAGTGGATATTAAAAAATAATATAAAATTTATGAGAAAGTCAGTGAAATGATGATTTTTTTTACGAGTGAAGTGATTTATTAAAATTTGGGCAAATCTCTCAAAACACCATCTATTGAGAGTATCAAATTTCTAAAAAGGAGTTGTAGATCTTGTTGAAAACTCAAATGATTGGGCCCAACCTTAATCCCAGAGTGCGATGGATTGCTAATTATCCATGGAAGAATGCACTTGAATGTGACTTGGAGCACGAGAGTTTCACATTCTTTCCTTTATATATCAAAAACCATACTGGATTGGTGTGAGCCTAAGTTACTGATTTTTCACATAAAAACACAATTGTCAAGTGAAGAAAAGTTCTATCATTCTATGGCAGAAACAAAGCTTTTGATAGACCCTTCAGACCAAGAAAAAATTTCAGAGTTTGTAATGAAGAAAGGGAATGGAGTGAAGGGTCTATCAGATGTGGGTATCCCCAGCTTACCCAAGCAATACATCCAACCCATCTCCGAAAGGACCGGTTCCATTGCCATCAACAAGCGATCTGTGATCCCGATTATCGACCTCTCCAAGCCTATTTCGGAGTTGGAGGGTTCGATATGGGCTGCAGCCGAGAAGCTGGGGTTCTTCCAGGTGATCAACCATGGAGTGCCGTTGGAGGTTCTCAAAGAGGTCAAGGAAGCGACACACCGATTCTTTGGTCTGCCGGCTGAGGAGAAGAAGAAGTACTCCAAGGAGAATTCACCGAGCAACCATGTGAGGCTCACTACGAGCTTCGTTCCTGAAGCAGAAAGCGCTTTGGAGTGGAAGGATTATCTTAGCCTCTTCTTCGTTTCCGAGGAGGAGGCTGTCTCTCTTTGGCCCCCTGTTTGCAGGTGATCTTCGTCGAATCTTTACTAATAGTCCCGAAAAAATCAAGTTCTTACACTTATCGTTTCAATTACTTGATGAATGAGTTTCAGGGATCAGTTGTTGGACTACATGAAGAGGTGTGAGGCGTTGATCGATTCACTGGTGACGGTGTTGATGAAGGGGCTCGGTATCCAGCTGATCGACCAAGAAATGGAGTCGATGTTAACGGGATCGAAGCGGATAAATCTCAACTACTATCCAAAGTGCCCGAATCCTGAGCTCACAGTGGGAGTAGGGCGGCACTCTGATGTCTCCACCTTCACTGTCCTCCTGCAGGACCACGTAGGCGGTCTCTATGTTCGTTCCCAGGAGGACGAAGACACAACCGAGAGCTGGATCAATGTACCTCCAGTGGAGGGGGCGTTGGTGATCAACATCGGAGACGTGCTGCAGATAATGAGCAACGGCAAGTACAAGAGCGTGGAGCATAGGGTGGTGGCTAATGGGACCGAGAACAGGATCTCAGTCCCGCTGTTCGTGAATCCGAAACCGAGTGATGTGATCGGTCCACTGGACCCAGTGTTAAAGAACGGGGAGAAACCAAAATACAGGCCTGTTCTCTACTCTGACTATGTCTTGCATTTCTATAGAAAGGCTCATCGCGGAAAGGACACCTTGGACTACGCAAAGCTTCAAGCTTCCATTTGAGTCTATGGTGCTAAATAAAGAAATGTGCTCCAAAATTCAGTATGCAACTAAGATTATTAGTTACCGAGATTGGTACACAAAATCTTCCTAAATAAGACTGCAATCAGAATGCAAATCGAATCATCTGGAAGGACAAAAATATGTTGTGTAACAGATCATTGCAAACACATCAAAAGAACAAAGAATTTCGGATAGTCTCAAAGCGTAAAGGAAAACAAAATGATCCCTACTATCCAACATACAGTTACCGGTAGGAGTGTGCTCGAACCCCCTTGCAGGGGACTAACGGGTTCAAATGCTGTCGGCGAAAATCCACTGCTGTTACCAGTCCCATTAATACTGTTTCAGCAATTGATAGAATCATGATTTAATCATTTGTGCAAAGAAAATATACAAGTGATTATTTATTGGCTAAAGTGTTTTACCTTCCTATGAAGACACATAAACCATAACCTGCAAAAATATAAAATGCAAACATGAAGACGGTATAGGAAATAAGAACAATAAAAAAAAGATTACAGACTTGTTGGTTTATGTCGTAACAATTACACAGTAATTCATATCTATCCCTTTTAATAGGTAACTTTGTTCCATCATAGGATGATTAAGGAGCCAGATTACAGCTTGTGTAATCGCTCCTATTTTTGCCTACTGTAAAAAAAAATACAATTACTTTGTAATTCATATAGCTTTGTTTTCTCTTTTATATTCAATTTCATATAACATGAAGAAATGCTAAATTCATAGACAAAAGAACGTAATACAAAGGCTGGGGCTACTCACTGGGATCGGCTGCTGTGGTGGTTGCAGTACCATCAAAGTCACAGGTCCCTCCAACACTGTGCATCCTTTGGTAGTAGTCATTGTAGATGTAAGACGCGTGGTTCTGAAGATTATCGGGATAGTAACACGGCTTCCCTTCTTGGATGAAAGTACAGTTAGCATAACCCTGGGTACACGTCCAGTTCATCCCGTCCCTCAACTTGTCAGAGTCGGCATCTTCCTTGGCAATACAGAAAACATCTGAAAAATTCTTAGCAGATCCATCAAGCCTCAGAGGGTAGACAGATGTGCCATTTGAGAAGAAGACACCCCAGTTTTTCTTTGAGACAGGCCCACGTCTCATGTCCTCATCGAACAACTCATAAATGTAGGTGCTTATGGGCATGCTCCGCTGACTGGGCGGACCAGAGTCATTCAAAACTCTTCTAACCAAGTTATTGTTGTAAGTCTTAGCATTGTCTAGTGTCGCGTAAGATTCATTGGCCCCACCTTGCCAAGGCCAGCCAGTCTCGGTCACAACTATCGGGATCTGAGAGAAGTTGAGATCTTGTATGGAGAAATAGGCAGCATCCACCATAGCATCAAACATGCTGTCATAGTGGAACAATGTATGTGGATCAACGATCTGCTCGGCTGAAGAAAGCGGTTGGAAAAGAGCATACTCGAGCGGGAAAAGTCCATCCACGTCACTAAAACCATAATACGGATAGGCATTCAACATGAGATAAGAATCAGTGTTCTTCAAAAACTGAAGGATCAGGTACATCGTAACATTCCAACTCGAGTCAAACGTGGCACCTGATGGCGGAAAAGGTCTTGATATAACATCCATGGAATGAGGAGTGGACACTTTGACCTGGAAATTTAGATCAATAGCAACCAGGCCTGTATGAAGGTTCATCATGGCACGAGCCAAAGCTGGCGCAGCACAAGGAGCTGTTGTTAGGACCTCACTTCCTACCGCAATAGCAGTTATGTTGGTTTGAGGCACATAGGCTGCAACATTGTTATTTATCCAGTCTGCTGCTACTGATGGAGACTGTCCGATCCCTAAAACTTCGTCGTTGGTGACACCGACCATTACCTTAATGCCAGTGTTTGCAAGAGCATTTAGCATATTGGCATCCGCGTCAAAAAGTCGAACATGGGTTATTTGCAGTTCTTTGAGGGATGTAACCACATCAGACGCAGATGAAATGTTAGATAAATTGGTTCCAATGTCCACCCCAATGAATGCACCTATAAGAATCAGAGTCACATAGAGGTTGTGAACGATGAAAACAAGAAGATTTACATGCTCTCAAGATACGGAATCGATTGCAACTTACCTAATACTCTGGGAAGAACACCAAATAGTACCAAGAAAAGCTGCCAAACCCATTTTTCAGGCATCATCCGCCCCGAAATGACTGAAAACAGGATGAATAGTTTGAAGCTTGTTACTTGTATGTCAACGAGATCAAAATCATCCTGTGCAGGGTTTAGGAACTACATAAAGAAATTGTATTAAAATACAGTGGAGAAACCCTAGAAACGCCCAGGAAGGAAGAGCAAGAGACACACAAACTGAGAGAAATTTACAGCCGAGTTCTGAAAGGTCCACTAATGGAAGTAGAAGGCCAGAAGACACAACAAATTATAAGAGCAAAACACATCAATTTTATAAGAGCTCACTCATAGGGCTACAGAGAACTGAAGCAGACAAAAAAGCCCTTGGCATCCATGGATGGAGCAATGTCACACACTCTCTCCAAAAGATGAACCCGTAAAGAACAAGGGGTGACTGAATTGAAAGAAAGAACAAACCTTTGAGCTTGGGGCTGGTTAATCTCAGCAGGGGCTAAATGTCTTCGTAACCTGAAATTGCCCTTCCCCATATCCTCAAATTGCCCACCGGAAGAAGCCACGACACTACTAGTGTGAAGGGTGGAGGAGGAAGGCGATTGCGAAGTGCAGTGCAGATCCGGCGAGCAGCACCCACGAACTCCGGCGAAAAGGTATGACATTCTCCCCTCTCCAATCTGCAAGTCAGTGGGTGTATTTGTGGGATTTGTGTCTCTTTTGGTTCGTCGGGGTGAGTCCAGGAGTTGTGGCTGTCATTGTTCGTCGGAGTGGCTGTCATTGTTCGCAGGCTTCAAACTTCACAAGGTGAAATCCCCTTTTAGCGGCTGGTGGGTGGTGACTGACGGGGGTTGTTGACTTGTTGTCTTAAATATTGAAGGTTAATTTCAGTATTTTACTCCAATACCTTAATAAATATTGTCAACCAACCAATCACCAAACGAGATACTTTTCGAAATTAATCTATGTCTGTCATCGGGTTCGAACCAAAGACCTCTGATATAATCTCCATCTCTTCCGGGGTTCGAATCGGAAACCTTTGGGTACTACCCGCAAGTCTTTTCCACTTGAACCATTCCGGAATGGTTCGATCCTTCCATCCCTTAAAAATAATTTCTGATTCAAAAGGCTGTGAAACTTTTGTATCCTGTATTCCTGTTGACCTTTGTCCTTTTACTTTTCTTTTCTTTTCTGCTTTTTTTTTAAGGGAATAAAAACCATTCCGAAATGGTTCAGCTGAAAATGACTCGCGGGTAGTACCAAGGTCCTCTTTTCGAATCCCGGATCAATGTACCTCCAGTGGAGGAAGCACTGGTGATCAACATCGGAGACGTGTTGCAGATAATGAGCAACGGCAAGTACAAGAGCGTCGAGTACAGGGTGGTGGCTAATGGGACCGAGAACAGGATCTCAGTCCCGCTGTTCGTGAATCCGAAACTGCGTGATGTGATCGGTCCACTGGACCAAGTGTTAAAGAACGGGGAGAAGGCAAAGTACAGGCCAGTTCTCTACTCCGACTACTATGTCTCTTGCATTTCTCCAGAAAGGCTCATCGCGGAAAGGATACCTTGGACTATGCAAAGCTTCAAGCTTCCATTTAAGTCTATGGTGCTAAACAAAGAAATGTGCTCCAAAATTCAGTATGCAACTAAGATTATAGTTACCGAGATTGGTACACAAAATCTTCCTAAATAAGACTGCAATCAGAATGCAAATCGAATCATCTGGAAAGACAAAAATACGCCGTGTAACAGATCATTGCAAACAAATCAAAAGAACAAAGAATTTCGGATTCTACATTCAAATGCAGTCTTAAAGCGTAAAGGAAAACAAACTGATCCCTACTATCCAACATACAGTTGCCGGTAGTAGTGTGCTCGAACCCCCTTGCAGGGGACTAACGGGTCCAAATGCTGTCGGCGAAAATCCACTGCTGTTGCCACTCTCATTAATACTGTTTCAGCAATTGATACAATCATGATTTAATCATTTGTGCAAAGAAATTATACAAGTGATTAGTTATTGGCTAAAGTGTTTTACCTTCCTGTGAAGACACATGAACCATAACCTGCAAAAATATAAAATGCAAACATGAAGATGATATGAAATAAGAACAGAAAAAAAAAACATTACAGACTTGTTGGTTCATGTTGTAACCAATTACACTGCAATTCACATAGCTTTGTTTTCTACTATATATTCAATTTGGTATAATATTCTATGATATATCTTAATCGTATGAAGAAATGCTAAATTCATACACAAAATAACGTAATAAAAGGTTGGGGCTACTCACTGGGATCGGCAGCTGTGGTGGTTGCGGTACCATCAAAGTCACAGGTCCCTCCAGCACTGTGCATCCTTTGGTAGTAGTCATTGTAGGCATAAGACGCGTGGTTCTGCAGATTGTCGGGATAGTAACACGGCTTCCCTTCTTGGATGGCAGTACAGTTAGCATGACCCTGGCCACACGCCCAGTTCAAACCGTCTCTCAACTTGTCAGAGTCAGCATCTTCCTTGGCAATGCAGAAAACAGCTGAAGAATTCCCTGATGTTCTAGCAGATCCATTAAGGCTCAGAGGGTAGACAGATGTGCCATTTGAGAAGAAGACACCCCAGTTTTTCTCTGAGACAGGCCCACGTCTCATGTCCTCGTCGAATAACTCATAAATGTAGGTGTTTATGGGCATGCTCCGCTGACTGGGTGGACCGGAGTTATTCAAAACTCTTCTAACCAAGTTATTGTTGTAAGTCTCAGCATTGTCTAGTGTGGCGTAAGATTCATTGACCCCACCTTGCCAAGGCCAGCCAGTTTCAGTCACAACTACTGGGATCTGAGAGAAGTTGAGATCTTGTATGGAGTAATAGGCAGCATCCACCATAGCATCAAACATGCTATCATAGTGGAACAATGTATTTGGATCAACGATCTGCTTGACTGAAGAAAGCGGTTGGAAAAGAGCATACTCGAGTGGGAATATTCCATTCACATCAGTAAAACCATAATACGGATAGGCATTCAACATGAGATAAGAATCAGTGTTCTTCAAAAACTGAAGGATCAGGTTCATCGTATTGTTCCAACTCGAGTTGAACGTGGCAGCTGATGGCGGAAACGGTCTTGATATAACATCCATGGAATGAGGAGTGGAGACTTTGACCTGGAAATTTAGATCAGCAGCAACCAGGGCTGTGTGAAGGTTATTCATGGCAGGAACCAAAGCTGGCGCAACACGAGGAACTGCCGTTAGGACCTCACTTCCTACCGCAATAGCAGTTATGTTGGTTTGAGGCACATAGGCTGCAACATTTTTATTTATCCAGGCTGCTGCTACTGATGGAGACCGTCCAATCCCTAAAACTTCCCCGTTGGTGACACCGACCATTACCTCAATGCTAGTGTTTGCAAGGGCAATTAGCATCTTAGCATCAGCGTCAAAAAGTCGAACATGGGTTATTTGCTGTTCTTTGAGGATTGTAACCACATCAGTTGCAGATGGCATATTAGACAAATCGGTTCCAATGTTCACCCCAACGAATGCGCCTATAATGCATGAAGCGTATTCAAATAGCATTATAAGAATCAGAGTTACATAGAGGTTGTGGACGATGAAAACAAGAAGATTTACATGCTGTCAAGATACAGAATCAATGACAACTTACCTAATACTCTGGGTAGAACACCAAATAGTACCAAGAAAAGTTGCCAAACCCATTTTTCAGGCATCATCCGCCCCGAAATGACTGAAAACAGGATGAATAGTTTCAATCTTGTCACTTGTATGTGAACGAAATCAAAATCCTGTGCAGGGTTTAGGAACTGCATAAAAAAATATGTTAAAATACAGTGGAGAATGGTGACAACGAATCAAGCAAAAACAATGTAGAAGCAGCAACACATTGTGACAACGAATCCAGAAACCAGAAATTAACATCTATTTATAGCAATAGCAACAAGAATGCAAGTACAAACTAATAAAGCATCAATGTGAAGACTAAATTAAACTTTCTTCAGAAGTGTTTATGTTAATTCCTGTCTAACTAAAGATGAATTGTTTATTCAGGTTTCAGACATCAGGACTTTGTGCAGTAAAAAAGTTTTGTAAATTTCCCAGCCTCCCTTTCCATATGCATCTTCTGAATCATCACAAGAAGCAAAAAATTCAAACAAATGATTCAAATGCAAGATAATCTGTTACTAAAACCTTGAAACAAAAAGAAAATGGAATCATATCGTAATTGTCAAATTCCGGGGTTGGGAAATTCGACAGCTTAAACAAAAACATCATGCAGAAGTTTAGCAAACCAAAAACAGGACACTGAAGCATATTCAACACAGTGCAAACCAGACCAAGAAATGACTAATTCAGATATACAATTGAGTAAAATGAGTTACAAAATTGAACAAGTGAGTTGGTACTTAATCCTAAAATGAACCAGAAACACTAGCCTGATTCAGCTTCTAAAGAGCAAGAAAACCCAGAAATCTACAATGCCTGAAAATGGTTCCCAAGATCCGAGAGAAACCCTAGAAACGCCCAGGAAGGAAGAGCAAGACACACAAACTGAGAGAAATTTACAGCCAAGTTCTGAAAGATCCACTAATGGAAGTAGAAGGCCAGAAGACACTAAAAATTATAAGAGCAAAACACATCAATTGTAAGAGCTCACTCACTCGGATTGAGCTACAGTGAACTGAAGCAGACAAAAAAAGCCCTTGGCATCCATGGATGGAGCAATGTCACACACACTCTCTCTCCATCCCCAACCACAACCCAAAAGATGAACCCATAAAGAACAAGGGGCAAGTGAATTGAAAGAAAGAACAAACCTTTGAGCTTGGGGCTGGTTAATTTCAGCAGGTGCTAAAGGATCAGCTTCTGGAGAGTAGATGAAAACTTGTGAAACTTTTGTATCCTGATGACCTTTGTCCTTTTGCTTTTCTTATTTTTTTTGGAAGGGAATAAAAAAGTAATTTCACCTGCAGGTTTCTCAAGTCACAGTGAATGAACAACAAATATGCTTGGCACTAGTATTAAATTACAGTAATAAATTAAATTTGTGGGTTCACACTTGACAAGCCCCCAACCAATTTTCCATTCCTACAGTCCCAGTAAATTCTGGGTCTATGGACTGTGAAGGCGGAGGTGGGTGCCGGGTGGGTAAGCTTTTGCAAACAGTAAACCTTTGCTGGGGGAAGTGGAATTAAAGGGCGTTTGTACACGTGACACCATCTTTACATTTTTTTTTAGTTCAATTCAGTTTTAAAGCCTTTCCAACTGGACTCAGTTGTAGACTTGTAGTATGTAGGGGTGTTATTCGAGCCGAACAATCCGAACTTAGTATGTGTAAACTTGGTTAATTTGTTAAAAGAGTTCGAGTCGAGCCAAACCCAATTTTGAAATGAGCTTTTTTTTGTTCAATCTTGACTTGATTTAGTTAATGAACGAGCACGAACCGAGCTTTTTTTTTTTAATTTCAAGTAGTTTTACCTGGTTATAACATATTAACTTATAAAAAAATTTAGAAATTCCATAAAATTCGAGTTATACGAGCCGAACTTAAAATCATGTTCAGACTCGGCTTGTTTAGATAGGTGAACGAGCTCGAGTTGAGTTTTTTTCGAGCGAAGCTCGAGCATATCAGCTCATATAACACCCCTACTCACTTGAATATATACTATACTAAAATCATCAGGGATTAAAATTGATGATTAGGGTCTCCAGGAGGCGTTCGTTATAAATTGAATTCCAATTCAACTCAACTATTAACCGTAATCTCAGCCTAAAAATTCCGTGGGATCCTGAAATTGACAGGTTTCGGCTACACCCAGTACCCTCCACCACACTACCAGAAGGTGTCCAAAAATTTGTTCTTCCCCAAAAATAAGATATTGGACCCTCTTGGCTTGCCACGAGCCTGAGCTGGTTCACACATTTATCTCCTTTTTGCAATTATCTGTCTACCAAACCGCAATAAATTACAGCTAACCCAACAAACATCTTCAATCTTCACTTGTTTTCTCTCTCTCTCCCTATCTCTAACATTTTTGATGTCTGTTTTTACTCCTGAAGAATCCAATGATCAATTACTCAATTCGCCTGTTTCAAACTGACGGGTGCGGGGTGCCCTCTTCCGATTCTTGTTTCTCAATTCCTGTACAGCACCTCCCCATCTTCTGATTCTTCAAAAGTTTTAATCTTGAAACTGTCGAGTCAATTGATTCGATCGTTCTTACATTTCCATCATTCTCCGTTCATAATAGGGCTAATCCTCGGCATTGATCCAACTTTTATATTTTTCAAGTACCGAATTTTCCGCTTTCGAGCGCCTAATTCACACAATTCATAAGCATACTCGTTTCTCGTGTAATCAGCAGCGTAAACAAAAGAAGCAAAAAAATTGATGTGCCTTATCAGAACTATGGATCTCACAATGAATCATCTGTGGAGATGAAGCAATCACACGTACAGGGCCACGAAATTGATCTCAACAGTCATTGAATCCTCTGACGTCCCAATCACACAATTTGAAACCATCCATCTTCTCCTCTAGCCAGATTGCTACAACCTGCTAAGATCAATTTCTGCGGAGTGATGACTTTTTTGCTGAACACTGAGTTGTACTCCTGCACCAAGTAGTTCATCTACTGTCATGGATTCCATCGCCTCATTGAAGTTGAATCTGTTGTTGTTGGTCAAAACCTGGTCTCTCTGGATGGATTTTGGAGTACTTCTAAGCTTCCTAGCAGCAGATTTATTCGCTACATCTGTCCAGCCATCTTCGGATTCCAGAAAGCTTCTCAGCATTCACTACCTTGTCTCGGCTACTAAGGTTTTATTTTCCTGCTGTCACATTACTCTATGATAGTAAAGGTTAAAAGCAGCATGAACCTTTGCTGTTGAATCTTGCCTTGTTTAAGGATGACACAAGCAATTCACCAATCCACCATCAAGGTCTCAGTCGATAGATATGAATCACTAAAAACAGCATGAAAGATACCAAAACAAGATAAAATTCTTAATCCTTGCATTGGTTATCAGAGTATAAATCCTTTGTTAATCTTCATAATTAAACACAATCACATGTTTTTTTTTTAAAATATTCATATTTAAAAAGATGCAACCTCACACAACCAAAACAAAAACAGAATTTTTTTTTAATACAACCACACGATACAACAAATTAATTGCAAGAATTAAAGGGGGAGAATAAAAACACAAACCAATTAACAAAGCACAACGTTTGCTTTAAAAAAAAAGCACAACTTAAAGCGCCTACAACAACAACAACAACAACATACTGCAGGGATTGCCAGCCCAACTCAAAGCCAAGGGATTCACCATTTGGATATAATTTCGATTCATTTACCGGCATATATCACACATGATGCGCACAGTTGTTGCCTTCAGTGCCAAGGAATGTTACTCCAAAAAGTGGATTTCACCATTTGGATAAAGAGAGGAAGTTGGAGCATTATGAACAGACTGACTGGGACGCAAGCAAGCAGAGTCACTGCAGGGATAATAACCCAAGGCTGTGTGAAGCGATGACCGAGCACAATGGACAAAGTCGCACCAAAGGCTACCATCATGGTGACTATTGCAAAGAATAGAGAAGCAAGGCCTATTATCAGCCTTTGAGGCAATGAACCGAGGAAATCCTCCTCCCCAAAACGCGATGTTAGTATGAACAGGAACATGAGGATGGAAGTCGAGGAGGAGAAGAGAGCCAGGGCATCTGATACTGCAAAAATCAAGAATGCTGTTTTCTGTAATAAAAGTGGAAAGCCATTGTCTGGTCTATTGCCTCCAGGAACAGTGAATGCTGCGGCAAAAACCACTGTGGCAATCAAAGTGGCTACAAGCATACACGAATTTGCTGTCTCCCTCATCCATTTCTCTCCACTTTCAAGCAAGTCCTTATGTTCTTCGGTGAATACCCTCTGTGGGTTTTCTCCGATTAAATCGTAAATAGGATGAGAGATCTTCTCCACAGCCTGAAAAAAATCGAGAGTAACATGCTGAGTTTAGTAACAATGAAAACACGCTGCGATGGCTATAAATTGACCTCCTTTTTTTGTGTGGATAAAAAGTTAGAATGAATTACCTTATACCACTGAAGCTCGCTTTGCATTTGTAAGGCGGGTCCAGAAATAGCTTTGAGTTTAGTTAAGGGTGCCAATTTGGCTGCATAATGCAAGGGAGTATCTCCTTGAGTGTTGAATCTGCACATAAAATCTAGCTGTCCCACGCTTTCTAAAAAGAAGTGGAATATCTTCTCTTGTCGATATTCTATGCAGGTTTTCAATAAGACATTTCCAATATTGTTTGCTGGTAACCACATTGCATCTGGGAAGAACTCAAAGCAAGTTGTATAGATCTCAAGTATTCCCTTCTCTGCAGCTTTGCGTAAGATTTTGTATTGATCACCATATAACAACTTAAGCATCTCATCCTTATTCAGGTTTGAAGATGCGTAATAGAATGCCTTATTCACCAATTTAAGGGCATACATGTGCTTTGACTTCTCCTCATAAAGTCGGTTCAATGCAGGTACTGATCCATATATATCATGCCATATATATATTAGTAATACGCACATATGGGAGGACTTAGGGCAAATCTTAGCAAAAATAATACAGTAATAAACTGGTGTGCGTCTTATATGTCTAAGACATGGGTATTTATTTAAAATTTGGAGTTTACGTTATAATGTAATTAATTTTGAAAGTCAATTGAAAGTACTATATTATGTACAAAATGCACAAAAGAATTAAATAATGTATAAAAATGATGGAATAATAATAATAAAAATAATGGTTTGTTAGAAGTTTTATTTATAATTCTTTAATTATTTGAATAATTTCTTAATAATTAATAATAGTAAAAAGAAGTGTTAACACAATATAATTAAGATGACAATTGATTGTTATTATGTGTGCCTATAAACATACGATTAGAAGATAAAAACTATTGTCGCATCATGTACAATTCTTTATTATGACGGATGCTTCTTACCTATATATTTGAATGGTTTGATTAAAAAAAACATAAGAACTAAGAAGGAAGGAAAATCATAGGATTATATGCATAAATATCATAGGCTAATGCATTAAAAATATTCAAAAAAGGTTCTATTATTGTTATAAGATTTTGAATACTGAAAGTACCAATTTTTCCTATTTTCAAAAATATTTTTTATTTATATTTTGATAACCTGGAAATGAATTGTAGAAAAAAGATATCATAAAGTTTTATTCATTAAGTATACCATTCATTTTATTTTTATTAATTAATTGAATAAATAGTATGTTAGTATGTAATTGGTTGAATTTCATTGGTTAATTTAGGCAAACCATTTTAAAATTTTGAAATATTTTGGTGGAGTTAGTGGAGGTGGTGGTCCGTTGCAAGTGGTCTTAAAGTTGATTCTATGAATTGAAGGATTCTATGAAATTGATTCTATGTAATATATGTTTGTTTGCTTGTTTCTATGTAATATATGTTTGTTTGCTTGTGGGCTTTGTTAATTACTACATGTTATAATAGTAGTATTATTATTATGTGGATATATAAGATATACACTTTATTTAGATAGAGTTTTGTCTATAGATAGATTTACTATTGCTTGAAGCCTAAGGAGCTTATATCTATATATTGTACCGTACGTGGTAACACCAAGAGATACATCAATAGAATGATAAGGATACGTAATTGTCTTGGGCTCCAATCTACGTATATATTGTAAAAGGATAGAATTGCATATACTCTTTCCTAAAACTCTAGATAAGATTTATTTACTTATTTACAATTGTGTATATATACTCATGTTCTCTGATCAATGAAACATACTTCAATCGCATTCAATTATCTTCCTTTCATGGTATCAATCCTTTTACAATATATACGTAGATTGGAGCCCAAGACAATTACGTATCCTTATCATAGAATACACTCCATATAATTTCCTCCTTATCTCTTCTCTTTGTCTCTCTTTTATATTATCTTGTTATTCCCCATATTATATATAACCTGCACGTTATCACTTATCAGCACGAGCTTGCTCTTACTAGGGTTTCAAGATCGTAGCCGATTCTCAAGCTTTGTCAATTTAAAAGATAAGTTTCAATCGATTATAATTTATTTTATTTTGTTCTTCTTTAACATGTTTTGCTTTTCAATTCCTTAGTATATGGGCCAGTATATTTTATACAATTATATAAAATGACCTAAAACTTCCAGGGTTGCATATTTTGCCCTTGAGAAATATATGAACACATCCCGAAGATGTTGTATAGACATAAGTTATACGAATACCGAAGTTGTGAATTTTATCTCTTGAAGTGGATAAAGAGATATATCCCCTAAAGCAAATAAATCAATTACCAAACACATCCACGGAAGATGATGTATACATAAATTATGTCAATCTCCGAAGTTGGCCCTAGAGTTCTGCGCCGTCATGGAGAAAATATTAAATCTCTCGAAGTGGATGAAAGTAAAAGAAATTGATATTATGAATCACTTGATGTGATTAATAAATTTCATCCCCGTAGTGATGAAACAATAAGTATCATCCATGTAGCGACGAGTAATGTTTATTATTTTGTTTTGTTTTGTTTTGTTTGTATATTATATTTTTATCATCATCTCCTGAAGTAGATAAAAAATCATATCTCTCGAAGTAGATAGTGAATAAAGATAGATTATCACCAATTGGGAAGTTAATCAAAATAACGCATTTTGATAATATTGTAAATCTGTTTCGAAGTGTGATTATGTACGTGTTGCTCACATAAGAGGTACGTTGACTTTCCTTGCTTGATTAATTAAATTGGTCAATTATAATTTCAAAAGGTTTAAGGCATGGTATGTTGACTTTCCTTGCTCACATAAGGCATTTAGATTCATTAGAAATATAGCATTAAATTGCTTAGTAAAGGGAAGTCACGATAAAGTGCATTATTTTTATTGAAAACCATGAAAGGAGGTAAAATTTGATATTGCTTTTGACATGTTGCATGATAAGAGGATGGATGACTTTTTATTTTCCATATAATGCTCAATTTGTATATTCTTAACCACACCTATGCTTATTTGCATCACAAAAGCCATATATAAGCCTTACATATCATTACATTATTTTCGTTCCACATACTATACAAATTTCTTTACCTTATTTCCTTATCCGGGGATTATGTTGAGAATGGAATCATATTTTGGAGATGTTATATGGTATTGTGTTGTTATTATCATTAATGGAGTTTGGCAGGATAATGAATCAAAAGTATTATGGAAAATTTAATGAGAGAAAAAAAATCCGATCACTTTAGGAGATAAAGGTAGATCGACCTAGATTAATATTGTATAGTTTTCTCTTATAAAACCATATTATATAATATTCTGAAATAAATTGAACCACCTAGATTAATATTGTATAGCTTGTATTTGATATTAAAAAAATTTATGTAATTTTGATCAAAACACCATTGACCCATATATTTAATTTCACAATAATTACATCTAATTTATATTTTCAAAACTAAAACTCGTTTCTCTAAAAAAAAAGTTAAAAATAATTTATCCAAAATAAGTATTCACCACAAGTTAAAACAATCTTTTGTAAATTTTCTCTTATAAAACCATATTATATAATATTCTGAAATAAGTTGAATCACCTAGATTAATATTGTATAGTTTATATTTGATATTAAAAAAAATTATGTAATTTTGATCAAAACACTACCCATATATTTAATTTCACAATAATTACTCAAACTTGTGTCTAATATATACTTTTCAAAACTAAAACTCGTTTCTCTAAAAAATAAGTTAAAAATAATTTATCCAAAATAAGTATTCACAAGAAGTTAAAACAAATTTGTTAATAATTTAAAGTTTACTTCAAATGCAAAAATATATAATACAAATAATTTAATAAGATTATATACTATCATTAAAAAAATATCGTTAATCTTAATTTTATTAAAAAATTACTAATAGTGAACTTATGAATCGGACCTCCAAAAGTCATTGGACGGTCCTGTCCTTTGTGACCTCTTGCAAGTGCCATAAAGTTCCTCATCTCGCCTTAAATTGTCAAACAAATGAAGATCGCAAGCTTGACCCATACTGCAACAACTAAAGTTGGTTTTGAATATTGGGTGAGCCCCAAGTGTTTTAATTGGCGGGCTCATCCTCCTTTGGTGATCATCTCAAGCACCTAGCTAGTTTGCGGACTTCACCGTTGATGAGCCTAGCCTCTCGATTAACCCTTGAAATCTCGAAACATGTATATATCCGTGAGTTTCAAAGTGTCACTCATCAAAGATGTTATTGATCCTTGATTTTAATGTTAGTAATGTTAGATTAGTACTGTCCCCGCGCCATGACCCGTATTTAACCTATGTTATTTTTTCTTAAAATAGAAAAAAAAAGGATTTCATAAAGTAAGTAAAAAAATAATATTTACGAAAAATTTATGAAAAATATGTAAAAATTACATGAGTTTAAGATTTAAATAGAATAGGTTGGTTGAGTGAAAATCATAAAATAAAGACGCTTATAAGTTATAACACCTAAATAAAAATACTTACGATTTATTAGTTAGATATAGATAGATTAATTAAAAAAACTTTTCCAAATTTTAATAGTTGGATTTTTATTTCTATGGTCAGTTGATTAGGAGGAAATCGATCATAAAATTAAGGTGATTATGACATCTAAGCAAAAATATTTATCATTTAATAGTTAGAATAAATAAATCCCATTGGTTAAAAAAATATTCAAAAAATTTTATCATGTGAAAGGGTGAAATTCCAAAAATTAAGGTTATTATAAAAAACAAAAATAGTTTTAATTATATATATAGATTGGTTGCTCTAAAAAATCATATATAGATTGCTTGAAATAATATTATATAATTAATATAGAGTGAAATAATATTGTATAGTTAATATTAACTTTATTAAAAAAAAGTTTTGAATTAATCCCATCGGTTGAAAAAATGTAGTATGAAATGATATTGTATAATTAATAATAGATAAAAATAGAATATGTGAATATATATATATATATATATATATATATATATATATATATATATATATATATATATATATATATATATATCATATAAATGAAAATGTAAATAGAATATATCAAATATATATTTCCAAAAAAGTTATTTCTAAATATATTTAATATAAATGTTGTCAAAAATAACTTTAAGATGGAAATGGAAGGAGATACTTTTTTTTTTTTGGGTAAATTACTCCTCAACCTTTACAAGATGTTTCTTTATAATCCTCAACCTTTCATTTGTTTCAATGTAGTCCTCAACCTTTCATTTTTTTCCAAATTTTGTCCTTCTGTCTATTACGTCATCAACTTTCCGTTATTCTTCACAAATTTGGTCATTCTATCTATTACATGTCCTACGTGGCAGATGAAGGAAATAATAATAATTTCATGCATGAGAGGGTAAATTGGGGTTTAAATTAAGAAGGATCGAACCAAATTGATCGATGATTTAATTGAGGTTTTGATCCAAAATCCTCAATCGAGTTACAATTTGAGTGCAAATATATCAGATCTTTTTTTTTTGGTTGGAGCAAATATATCAGATCTAAGTATTCAATTAGCTACCCTTCCCTCCGTTTGAAAATATAAGTCCATTAACTTTTTGGCACGTTTATGAAAAAGTTAAAAACTATAAAAAAATAATATTATTTTATATAGTTTTTTTACATAGTTTTATATATATTACTAATAAGTATATAATTATGTAAAAACATTAATAAAAGATATATTATTGCAAAAATTTGAATCTAAAATTGACTGATCTAGTTCAATTTAAGATTGGGTCTGTTAGCAATTTGAAATCGATAACAACCTTAATCTCAATTATATTCGAATAGATTGACCTGACATCAACATGAAACTCAAAATTAAATCACCTGACTCGAACATGCATATTCGAATCTCGATATCCTATTCGTGTCCCATAAAATTATTTTTGTGCCAATTTGATGTTGAAATATCAAAAAAAATTGAAAATTTAATGATAAAATTTTACAAAATAAATCTATGTATAATCCTATCTATCTATATATATATGTATCACCGTATTTTTTTAATTAAGAAATCTATGTAAAATCGTATCTATAAATATATAACTATATCTTCTTTCAAATTTCATGAATATAAATTAAACATCATTTTTTTATTAAGAAACCGCACAACGGGCGGATACCGAATACTAGGGTTTACCATAAATTAAAGTTAGGTTTCACCAAAAAAGTTTTTAAATTAAGATATTATATTGATATAGATTATTATTATAATATATAAAGTTATATATATTAATAGTAAACATTAGATTTAATTTAATATTTTGAATTAAACCCAATGGTTAGTAAATGGGTAAAAAATAAAAGGGAAAAAATTATAAATGTATGAAAGAAACTAGTACGATCCCCGCGCCATGGCGCGTTTTTTTTAAAACTAAAATATTATATATATCAATATTATAAAATATTAATAAATGTTAAGATAAAAATCATAAAAAAAAAACTTTACAACAAATGTATCTTATAATTATCTCAGAAAATTATTTTTTTAAAATCTTATGTAAAGTATAATACATAAATATAGATATTTTAAATTACTCAGTAATAATAATATCAATATCATTATAACATTGTTTAAATGTGATGTGTCATAATAATCAATAGTTATATTCAATGTTTTGAATTAAGCTCAATAATTAGTAAATAAATTTGAGTTAAGCCCAATAGTTATATTAAATTGAATTCAATGTTTTGAATTAAGCCCAATGGTTAGTAAAATTAAAGAAAAAAGAGAATTAAAAGAAAAAGAAGAAAAAAGGAGAATTAAATAAAATAAAAAATGGCAAAAAAAATATGATTGGTTAAGACTCCTAAAATGTCTCTAAGATTGACACATCATCCTAAACTCTTCTAAATTAAGAGTTTATATAGATATAGATATAGATATAGATGGTTAGTAAAATTAAAGAAAAAAGAGAATTAAAAGAAAAAGAAAAAAAAAAGGAGAATTAAAGAAAATAAAAAAAATGGCAAAAAAAAAATATGATTGGTTAAGACTCCTAAAATGCCTCTAAGATTGACACATCATCCTAAACTCTTCTAAATTAAGAATTTATATATAATATAGATAATTAGTAAATAAATTTAAGTTAATCCCAATAGTTATATTAAATTGAATTCAATGTTTTGAATTAAGCCCAATGGTTAGTAAAATTAAAGAAAAAAGAGAATTGAAAGAAAAAGAAGAAAAAAGGAGAATTAAAGAAAATAAAAAAATGGCAAAAAAATATGATTGGTTAAGACTCCTAAAATGCCTCTAAGATTGACACATCATCCTAAACTCTTCTAAATTAAGAGTTTATATAGATGGTTAGTAAAATTAAAGAAAAAAGAGAATTGAAAGAAAAAGAAGAAAAAAGGAGAATTAAAGAAAATAAAAAAAATGGCAAAAAAAATATGATTTGTTAAGACTCCTAAAATGCCTCTAAGATTGACACATCATCCTAAACTCTTCTAAATTAAGAGTTTATATAGATGGTTAGTAAAATTAAAGAAAAAAGAGAATTGAAAGAAAAAGAAGAAAAAAGGAGAATTAAAGAAAATAAAAAAAATGGCAAAAAAAATATGATTGGTTAAGACTCCTAAAATGCCTCTAAGATTGACACATCATCCTAAACTCTTCTAAATTAAGAGTTTATATAGATATATAGATTAAGAGAAAAAAAAAGAAATAATAAGTTAAAATTGTGATTAGTTGAAAAACCTTAAATTAAGGAGGCCGGTGATAAAATTGTGATTAGTTGAAAAACCTTAAATTAAGGAGGTGTTGACACATCTTCAAAAAGTCTTCTAAATTAAGATATTATATAGATATAGATATAAATGGTTACTAAATGGGTAAAAAATAAAAGGGAAAAAATGTAAATGTATGAAATAAATGAAGAGGAAAAAAAAGAAATAATAAAATAAAATTGTGATTAGTTGAAAAACCTTAAATTAAGGAGGTGTTGACACATCATTAAAAAACTTTTAAATTAAGATATTATATAGATATAGATAGATAGATTATCCTCCTTTCCAATGCAATTAATTTTTTTACCAGCCACGTAGGACATGTAGTCATCAAGTGTAAGGGGTTAACGTTTTTTGGACATTTGTGAAGAATAACTGAAAGCTGACGATGGAATAGACAGAAGGACCAAATTTGGGAAAAAATGAAAGGTTGAGGACTACATTGAAACAAATGAAAGGTTGAGGATTATAAAGAAACATCTTGTGAAGGTTGAGAACTATAGATGTAATTTACCTTTTTTTTTTTTTGTTCGAAAAATGGAAGGAGATACTTACAATAAGCAAAGATGTTTTCCCAAAAACCAAGCCTACTTTGACTTTGGAACGCAGATGGATGGTCAACCAGCGAAGAAAGCATATAATATTCTGTGTTCTCTGTACAGGGAGCAGCCAAAATAGGGTACTCCTTCACCAAGTAAAATGCAATATCTGTAACGTTGATCGAGAGGATGGATCAAATTAATAATCTTAGGGAATCAAGTAGCAGAGACATTGAGAAGCAAAATAATTACATGCATTACATATATTTATATATACCTACCTAGATACTCGTTTTCAATGAGACGCACCAAGAGTTGGAAAATGGCGGGGGAAACGAAAGGACTCTCAGCAGGACCCGATTGTTGTTTAGTGACGAGACAAAGTTGCCACACCATATCCTTTTGGCGAGCATGTGCGGTATTTGGTATTTTGGCAGCATGGACGAGTGGCACTTCACCATAATGGTCAGCGATTAGAGTCAGTCTTGGGTATACATCGAGCAGTGCTTTTAAGCACTTCAAACTTCTGGACTTGGCGGCGTAGTGAAGTGCAGTGCAACCAACATCATCTTGCAAACAAAGTGCTGCTTCCCGGTCCCGCAGGGGGATTTGCTGGATCAGCTTTTCCGCAAACGTGAAATGACCTAGACGACATGCCACGTGCAGGGCTGTCCAGTTACAGCTGGAAATCGTTGCTGTGGTTGCTGCAGGATTTTGATGAATGAAGTTACTTGCGCTTACCCAGTCACCCTTAATTGCAGCGGTATATAGGGGCAGATAGTTAATTTCCGTCGCTGCATCTACAACTGTTCATCCAAATTACATTTAAGGTAATTAAAGTCATTTTTTTTTACAGTAATCAAAACAAAGGTAAATTTTTCTCACAAAAACAAAGGTAATTAATGTCATTGAAACTATTTCCATTAAACTTATACTCCTTCTTACAGTGGCGGCCGCAGCACTCTCCGAAAGGTGGGGCGGACTTTCAGACATGTAAATTTATAGTACTTAATACGAAAATAATAACATTGTCAATCCATCCACAAAATAGCATTTAATGATACAAATCTACAAATAAAACAACCTAAATTTCGAGACGGGGGAGTACTCTGTAATTGAGGGTAGTGTATTTACGTGTGTCATAAGCCATCATATATAGGGTAAGGTTCTGGTGAAACATAAATTACGGTGCAACGGTGAAACAAATGAATATTGTGTCATATTTATATGAATATTATGTTATGTGAATATGAATATGCTGTAAATATGGGTATATAAATATAATATTATTTATATTCATATAATGTAAAATGAATAACATCATATTCATATTGATACACCATAATATTCACATATGCACATCCACATAACTAAATATTCATATTAGTATTACACAATATTCATTCGTTACACCGTTGCACCATATTTTTCATTTCACTAGAAGTTTATATATAAGCTAGCTTCTTTAATTTGAAAGTGATGATCATAGAGAGATTTGAGAGGAAGAGAGATAGAACAGAGAGAATGAGATGAAATGAGATTACATATTCTTAATTGATTGAAGAGATCAATGTACACAACTCGGCTATATATATAAGGAGAGTTCAACATCTCAACCTTCTAACTAACTCTCAACAACCTCACTAATAGTCCCCCTCAAGTTAGTGGTGTTGAATAGATCAGCAACTCCTAACTTGCTAAGAAGTTTATTACATTGATCTTGAGCAATCACCTTAGTGAGCAAATCTGCAGGTTGTTCCTTAGTAGGAATATAGCCTAGCATGATCTCCTTGTTGAACACTTTATCACGCACGAGGTGACAGTCCCCTTCTATGTCCTTTGTCCTCTCATGGAAGACAGAATTCCTTGCAATGTGCAGAGTTGATTTGTTTCACATTATAGCTTAACCGGTTGATCTTGTCATGCTTGCAAATCAGTGAGCAACTTCAGAAGCCAAGTGATTTCACAACTCACAGTGGCCATTGATGTATACTCAGATTCAGTAGAAGACATTGCTACATATGTTTGTTTCTTGGTGCGCCATGAAATCATAGAATTCCCAAGTAGGATACAAAAGCTAGTAATAAGGGATCTTCGAGTCATGGGGCAGCTTTGCAAGTCAGCATCACAAAATGCATAGAGTTTAAGATCAGATTTTTGTGATAGAAACAAACCTTGTCCTGGTGCTTTCTTCAAGTAATGAAGCACATGTTTGTCACTTCTCCAATGCTCATCATTTGGTCTATACATGAACTGACTTAAGACATGTACAGCATATCATATATCGGGTTGAGTTATGGTGAGGTGTATTAGTTTTCCCACCAGTTTCCTATATGAGATCACATCCACCTCTTCCCGCTTTCCTTCAAAAGCGGTGTTGCAGCAGGCTTGGAACCACTCATTCCAGTTTCTTTCAAGATTTACAAAGTATATTTCCTCTGATTTAGCAACATTCCTTCACTTGTTCTCTCCACTCCAATTCCAAGGAAGTATCTCAAGTTTTCTAAATCCTTCATTAGGACATGCTTGCTCAGATGCTCCTTCAAAGCCTTGATTATCTCAGCATTGGTGCTTCTAGTTATTAACATGTCATCAACATACACCAATACAGTTGTGTATGATGATTTTTTTGATTTAAAGAATAGAGAATAATCTGCCTTTGACTGCACAAAACCTGCAACTATCACAACTTGAGAGAATCTCGAGAACCATTGCCTTGATGCTTGTTTCAAACCATACAGAGACTTATCCAGTTTGCACACTATTGTTGCAACTTTGTTTTCCTCATTACCACAGTCCCCCTGAGGGCAATCAAGTTGCTTGAGCATAGCATTATTAGCATAAGCAGGAGGCAAATCCATGTACACAGTTTCATCAAGCTCCCCATGAAGAAATGCATTTGTCACATCCATCTGTGACACATTCCAACCTCTGACAGTGGCTATAGCTAACAAAGTTCTCATTGAGATCATCTTAGCCACAAGAGCAAGAGTCTCATTGTAATCTATCCCTTTAAGCTGAGAGAAACCTCGAGCAACAAGCCTTGCCTTATATCTGTCTAGAGTCCCATTAGCCTTAAGCTTTAGCTTAAACAACCGTTTACAACTCACAGTGAACACAGCCTCAGACTTAGGCACCAATGTCCATGTGTGATTAGCTTCCAAGGCTTGCAATTCAATCTTCATAGCCTTTACCCATTCAGGATTGAGCAAAGCAACTTTAAGGGATGTAGGTTCAGATAGAGGAGCCACATTGTTGATAAAGGACATATATGTAGGAGAGCATAGGGTGTAAGACAAGAAAGATGAGATTGGGTAGAGACTTACCCAAAGAAGAGCCTATAGAGGGATTAGAACTGAGAGTTGCACATACATAGTCCTTGAGCCAGCTAGGAGGAGGAGCATTCCTGGATGAGCGCCTGATTTTAGGTTGGCTCGACTCAATAGGAGGTGCAAGAGATGGAACCTCATCAAAAGAAGGAGGAACTGGTGAAGGAGAGTAGTCAGAGAATGACTCAAAACCATGTGGTGGATTAAGATTGACAGTTGGATGAGACACAACATCCACATGTTGAAATGGTGGGAGAGAAGATTGAAAATCCACCAAATCATTAAAGAAAGGCTCGAGGGATGTAAGAGATGGGTTAACTTTGTTGTGGGAGACAGGTTGGAAGATTGAGCAAAAGGAAAAACATGCTCAATAAAATGCACATCTCTGCCGACCAAGCACTTTCCACTCACCAAGTTAAACATCTTATAGCCTTTGAAGCCACTCGGATAGCCAAGGAAGACACGAGCATCAGCTTTGGCATCAAATTTCTTTCTATCCACTACAGAGGTAGCAACAAAGCAAAGACACCCAAATACTCTTAATCTGTCATAGGCAGGGGGTGGCCATTTAGTACCTCAAAAGGTGATTTGTGTTTAAGTAAGGGAATGGGCAATCTGTTTATAAGATAGGTAGCAATGAGCACACAATCTCCCCAAAATCTTATAGGTAAGGAGGCGTGAAACCTTAGAGCTCTTGCAGTTTCAAGAATATATCTGCTTTCTCTCAATCCTCCCATTCTATTGAGGAGTAGCAGTGCAAGAGCTTTCATGAAGAATTCCTTTGGTCTTTAGAAAAGAAGAAAGGGTGGAGTTAAGAAACTCATTTCCTTGATCAGTTCTGAGGATCTTAACATTGGTTTTGTATTGGTTTTCAACCATGGTAATGAAGGTAAGTAAAGAAGATGTGGCATCAGATTTGTGTTTAAGGAGGTAGGCCCAAACACATATGTTATGCTCATCAACTATGGTTAAGAAAAACCGATGATCATTGTAAGTAGGTGAATCATAGGGTCCCCACAAGTCACAATGCAATAAACCAAATGAGCAGTCATCATGAGATGTGCTAGAAGAGAAGCTATTTTTGGTATGTTTAGCCATAGGACACACAGAACATAAGAAATGAGAGTTTTCTTTATTCATATCCAAACCAATGGGAGGAATATGTAACAATTTGTCATGAGGGGCATGCCCAAGTCTTAAGTGCCACAATGAAGTAGAACTATTGTATTTAGGAGACAAAAACATAGAGTTTTTTATCCAGAGAGCTTGTTGCTAATGGAATATTGGAGAAGGAACCATTCCGAAATGGCTCACCGGAAAGGACTTGTGGGTAGTACCCATATGTCCCCGGTTCTAACCCCGGAATGGTCTCTCTTTATTTACCAATTTAAGGAATATTGGAGAAGGAGAGCATGTGCAGTGCTCGCAGAAGGAAGAGGAGTGCTAAGCAGCAATTGTCATCGAGCAACTACATAATCCTCATTAAGACCCGTGAGGAATTGCATAAGTTTGCTCTCACGATCTTGAGCTAGCTTCAACCTAAGCTTGTATGTTGCATTCACATTTACCACAGGTGCAGTGAATCGGAGCAACTAAACTAGAAAATTGATGCCACATACCTTTTAGACGAGTGAAGTAATCTGTGATTGAAGCACTTCCTTGATGGCAATCTTGAATCTCTTTCTTAAGAAGTTAAGAGAGAAAATCAGAGGACCATTTCGTTGCTCATAGCTTTCTTCAAGATTAAGCCACATCTCCATTTGATGTGTCGAATTCATCAATCGTTGCATAGATTGAAATACCCCAATTGTATTTTTTTATTATATGACGTCACTTTATAAGGGATTGTGTAAATTAATCATCAGGGATGAAGTTTTATGGTAAAATTTTATGAAGCCTTATCAAGTTTGGAATCTAGTGAGATCAAGTGAATATCCGTTAGCATGTCAAGGGTTAAGTAAAGAGACTATAAAATTTATTGGATATATAAGGCATGCTTAAGAATAAGTTGGTAAAATATTCCCAAGGTGGTGGAGTAAAAGATTGTTTGAATATATTTATGAAGGATAAAATATGTAAATTTAAAAATATTGGGCTATTTCTCGTAGTTATCGCATAAAGTGAGCCAAAATGGAATTAAATGCCACGTTGCCATCCGATATGTATGGAATTTTTGAAAAAAAAAAAAAAACAAAGATGGTGAGACAAGTGTCTGTACACGTATTACAACTTCATTGGGCAAAGATTTCTATAAAAGGGGAGATTACATTCTTCCCAATTCGGCGTTAATATATAGCTAGGAAAGCCATAGCGTTAAATTCCAATATACCATCTCGATCCCGGGTGACGTTGATTATTATTCAATCATTGTATTTTGGGGTCGGTCTGATATTATTCCACTGGTAAAATCTCTCTCATTTATTTTAAGATCTTGAATATTTTATATCGTTATAATACCCGTATATAATTTAAGGTATCCCTTATTAGCAGTTATGATGCTCGTTATTATTAAAAAATTTGAGTATTTCTTAAGACGATATAACATTGGATAAAACAGGTATTTCTTTTAAGTCGAGATAATGCCCAATTATTTTGGATTATATGACATTTCTAAGTCGTTATAATGCTAATTAAATTTAGGAAAGAAAATCCTAAATTAAGTTTGCAAGTTCTAATACTGTCTGGACATTTTAAAAATAGTGTTGGACAAATGATTATCAAGAAGTGAAGGATATAAGTTTTATCGGATTAATTAAGGATTATTTTAAATGGAGACTCTGTCGAAGTTTGAAGGTAAAATTATTGGACATAAGCTAATTAAATTATTATTTGTCTGCTATGTACGACGTGACTGGATGCGCTTGGATATATAGTTGGTGACGTCAATCGAGATCTTGCGTCTTTGGAAGGAATTAAATCTCTTGGTTAATCCTAATCTTTATTATTCGTAGACTTCGAGTTTATAACCAAGGCAAGTGACTTTGTCTAATTCATTCATTTACAGTTTCGTGCATTTCATTTTAAGTTATACCATTTATTTTTTATCAAACATGCCTATCCTTGAAAATAAATTACAAAATCCATTTATTCTTGTAATTTATTTATAATTGCACTCTAAGGAATGTTTAGAAACTTGGGCTATGTTTAATTGTTAAATTGCATAAAAGGCCCAAAATTCCTTTATAGCATGAATTGTTCTTCATTCTTTCATGCTAAGTTATAAGTATGTGATATTAAGATTTTCTTGAAATATTCATACTAGTCATTTTGCTTACTTCATCCACTTTAAGGGTGTTGTTATATACACCGCAAATCCTCTTCTTTAATTGCACGTCCAATTCAACGTGCAGTCTTTTTAATTAATCAGCACTCTTTTCTAATTAATTAACACACTTCAACCTTGCACGTCGTTTTCGACGTGCAAGATTTGTGGTGTATTTATCCGGACCGTACTTTAATTATTTAATGTTCTAAAGTGGATAAAAATGAGTTGATCACCGAGACGTGAACTTGTGATTTTAATTGTGATAGTGTGTGATGTGATTATAAATAAATTATTATAAAATGGTAAAGTCAGGTCAAGGTTGTTAAGCCTTGCTCTATAAACATTTCATGAAATGCCCATTCGAATTGCGAATTTCTCGAATGGATACAGTTTACCCAAGTGGGTAATCTAGGCCGTCTTGCCAGTGTACGGTAGAGGCCGGTACAATGTGTTCTAAATGAAATATTTTATATCCTAACTTTGTATAAGTGATATATATGTGTGTGTATAACGGTGATCACTATTTTTCCGATATCATTTTCCATCCTTTTTGGAAATATGATTATGCAGAGATTCAATTTCTCAGATATCTAATGTTCTTGGATTATCCGATTCCTATTTCTTTTAAGTGTCCAGAGATCCACAAAAATTCCCTTCCCTGTCATTTGCTAGTTCTTCACCGAACTAACCGACCATGTTGTGAAATGGTTGGCTGGTGTGTTTCGCTTGCATGCGATGTACATCAGACTAAACTTTGCAGTTTATGGGAAAAAGCCTTGAGGAGTTGAAGTTGGAGAAATAAAGATTTTCAAGCTTTTAATTGTATAATTATATCTTTCGGTAAAAGAGTTTTCTGGTTAAATTTTTAGTTTCTTTTGTTGTATATATTGAACACAAATATATGTACAGTTTTTAAGCAATAATAGTTACTTTGTAATAAAAATAATATTCATGTCTTCCGCTGTCATTCTTTTAAATTATTTATTTATTTATCATCTTGTTTATGGGAACATGGTTGCATGTCCCTATAAGCCTAAGGTAGTTATTATGACAGTAAAGTCTGAATAATTACTGGCTCTGCAACATTCCCTCGTTTACAGAAGGGGGTGTTACATAGATCTCCTTGGATACGGTGTTCAGAATCCAAGAACACACCATATCATTATATTGATTCCACATTTGAGCATTTTCTTGCGATTCAAGCAGAGTTCCTTCCACAAATCCCAACTTGTTCTTCACCGACAGAGCTTTGGTGATTGCTTTCCTCCATCGCTGGTAATTATCACCGGTAAGTTGGATTGTGGTGAGAATCATCCCAAAATTCTCAGAAGGATGTATAAAGAGCCGATTATGTAAATCCGACGCAAAAATCATGTCATGATGTCGCCTCTCACGATCTGCAGATCGATCTTCAAGATTCACCATTAGAGCAACTAGAACACGAGCTTGCATAAAGAGTTAGAGAAGAACAGAGACGGGGAAGGTGAGATCAGAGCTCCATGATCAAAAAGCGATTGATACCATGATGATTATAGAGAGATTTGAGAGAAAAAGAGAGAGAACAGAGATAATGAGATGAAATGAGATTACATTCTCAATTGATTGAAAAGATCAATGTACACAACTCGGCTATATAAGGAGAGTTCAACAACTCAACCTTCTAAATAACTCTCAACAATCTCACTAACAAAAAACCGTCAAACCTTACTAGCTAGCTTTAATTTGCTGATGATATGTAGTGATTATTAGTAGGTCACGAGTTATACTTATAATCCTCTAAGCTATCATTTATACAATTTAATTCCTCAATTAAAGAAAAAAAATGCATGACAATTTACCGAGGCGGACCGTGGGGTAAGCAAACCCATCAATTGCTGGGTAAAATTTTTGGGAGCAACATGGAAAAAAAAATTGTTGGGTAATTTTTTTTAGTAGGCTTAATTTGCTGGGTCAAAATCAAGCCCATGTACATGTACCTTAAATTAAACTATATATGATAGAAACTTTTCACCTTAATCTTTCTTCGAATTCTCCCTAGAATCTCTACCAACTTTCTTCAACTATTGTCTAATTTGGCTCTTAATTATGTTTTAGTATTCTTTCTTTTCTTTTCTTTTTGAAACGAAAAAAATTTGACTATAGAGCTAGGCTCTATCAGACAAGAGCATCCTTACGGATGAGACTACGAAGCAGATAATCATCAGGTACTGAAATTCCGTGTGAAGCAGGACTGATGCGCGATAAGCGATCTGCAACCAGATTTGCCTCCCGGAAGACATGACGAATCTCAACAGAACAAAAGAAGCCCAGCGAGACTAGATTGTCTGAGACAATCATTTCAGAGTTCCCAGTAGGCTTCCCCAAACCTTTCAGACTTTTGATAATTGTTAGGTTGTCTCCTTCTATGATGAGGTTTGTAATGTTAAGTTCCTTTGCTATTGTGATTCCCTTCCACAAACCTAGACTTTCACATCCATAAACCGAAGCGATCGGAGAAGGTCCATATCCATAAAAGATTGGCGTTCCCCTGTAATCTCGTATTATAAACCCATAAGACCATCCACAATGGTGGTGTGCAAATGTGTATTTTTAGACATTTTTTAGCTCCATTGGTTGTTTTGAGTGTGTGCAAATGTGCACATTTGAGCATGTGATGTGCAAATTTGAGCACATCATCTCCCCCGTGTGCAAAAACTTTTACAAAAAGCAAGACAATTTCATTGGTATATTTTTGTTTTAAATAAATTGTATTTCAATGATGTGTAAAAAATGCACATTTCACCAATAGAGCAAATTGCTAAAAAGTGATGTGTATTTTTTACACATCTTGTGCAAATGTGTACATTTTGCTCAAAACCATTGTAGATGGTCTCAGAGCCCTTGCTATCAGAGGATAGGAATCCGTCAAAGTTCAATTTGTAAGTGCCATTAGCTGGTGGTTCCCATTTGGTTATTTTCCTTTTTGAACGTCTTCTGGTTTGGTCATACCCTTTGGGTATTCCCATATCCTGTTGATTGTCATCTTTTTTCGATGTATTCCAAATAAATCTTTGATCATTTATGAATGATAGTATATGTCTTATGTCTCGTTTTATGTTGTCAAACAACGTTTTATTTCTGAAATATCATATTCCTCACCAAGCAAATGTAAGGCCCACAAAGCTTTTCAACCCAATTTTCCCTTTTATATCCCGGATTATGTCGTTTAAGTGTTCGCCATTATTAAAGCAATCATGAATCTTCATAAATATACCTAGGTTTCCTGCTATTAAGGTTTCCTTAGTGATGTGGCAATCCCATAGCAGATGGTGCAAATCTTCATAAAATGAGTCACAATGTGGGCAGTTTGTTGGTATTCCTAATCGCCGGGAGGCTAGTCTTACTGCAGTGGGAACCCCATTCCTTAAGATTTTTCATAGAAATGATTTTATTTTAGGCGGAATATCAAGTTCCCAAACCCACCTTATTTCAGAGTTTTTATGGTTTTTTATTTTTTGTACCATATCAATTGCTGACTTTGTGGAAAACCATCCATTTTTGCTCCATTTCCAGTATAATCTATCTATGTGTTTGTTTTGTGGTATTGGGGTTGTTGTGAGTGCCTGTATGATGTCGTTGGGTAGACTATGTTTTTAGTATTCATCTATGAGTCTTATGGCTATTATAATTTAAATTTCTTAGTGTTTAAAATTGTTTTATATATAGTTTGATTGTAGAAAATGAAATTAGTGGGTTTTATATACCGTCTATTGTTTATACTTTACACAATCCATTATTGACAATTTTAAAATATCTTTTAAATTCTTAATCAAATACTATACAATTAGAAATTTTATTTTAGCTAGGCAAAATTTTATCTCTTTGTTGTGATTATTTTTCCGCTCACCTAACTTTAAATTACAAGATCCACCACTACTTAATTCGAGTTGTAGCGGTTTTTTTTTAACTTCTTCACACCTAATATATACTGTATTTAGCTATAAATAGTACTATATATAAGTATAATAAGGCCCCAATATAAAATTAAGGGCTCGTTTGGTATAAGCATGCAAGGTAAACAGAATGGAAACAAATTTTCCATCTATAGGAAAATATATCTAGATAAGAGAAGGATGCTATTTTTTCTATGAAAAAATAAGATAGAAGGGTAATGACTAGAGACGGACAAGGATATGGTTACTCCTTATTCAAATGAGTGATTGAAATAAGAAGGCCAATTTTGTATGAAAAGTTGGGATGAGAGGGTAATGATTAAATTTAATTAAACAACGTATCTTAAACTATAAAGAGATAATTGGAGGATTAGAACCCCCTCCAATCAATTTTGTAGTTAATAGACCTCATAATAAATATTTTAAGTATATAGACCCTTTTGTTAGTGTTATTACTTGTTTACTCTTAAATTTTTTAGTTTAATAAAAAGTTCATATAATTTAATAATAAAATTAAAAATTATTTTAAAAAATAATTATAATCCTTAAAAAAGTATATTGAAAAATAAAAAATCAAATACTATCGATCGGACGGAGTATTACACAATACAAATAAATAGAAAAGTTGAATTGAAAATGAAAGATCAAGTGATAGTAATTATAAAATGTAATAAATTGGAATCTCCATAAAATAATTTAATCATATATAATTATAAATCAACCGGGTCAATCGGGCCACCGGGTCGAAACCCAGATTACCCGGAAAATTTCCGGGTTTTCGGGTTCTGGTCGGAAAAAATTCCCGGGTCAAAATTTCCGGGTTCGGGTCAAAAATTTTCCGGGCGTTCGAGTTGTGTTTTGACAGGTCTAATCAGATACAATTGGAGCCAAATTTTAAATTACCAAGACAAATTCAAATACTAAAAAGTAATACAGTAGTAGGAAATAAATTGATATAATGTCTAAATTGACATATTTTTCGAACAAAATCAAAACTCAGACATATTTTCGCGATCAGAGAGGGAGTAATTCCAACTTCTTAATAAATGTATCTGTGAACGTGCGCTAGCGATTATACTCTCCTTGCGATGAAATTAACGGACCCTTACCAAAGCCATCCATACCCAATAATGGTATAGGTTGCTGTTCAGCAGGCGGGGGAACAGAACTGCTGCTGGCACCGCCGTTGCCAGCACCTTGAGAAAACATACTGCAGCCGGCTCCTGCTGGCTCACCTGTATAATTGTTGGAGGAAGTAAAACTTGTGCCCCAAATGCCTTTAGAACTTTGGCTATTTATAATCCAAATACGGGCCGGGTTAATTACACGGGAAAAGCTACATCCATCCTGATTTAACATTTGTTAGTTGTATAAATGGAATTAATATAATGAAATATAGTACTCCAAAAATAAATAAAAAAGCTACATCCTGATTTAACATCTACCTATTTCATTTATAAATAAAAAATATAAATTCACCAAAAATAAAATAAAAATGTAATTCAACCAGTCTATCAAATTAAATAACCTAAACAGAGCGGCATTTTTAATTTGTAATCTAATTTATGACGTAATTGTTTTTTTTGGTGGGAAATTTATGACGTTAAAGTCTACTCATTGTAACAATAAAATACACAAGTCAATACAGGGAGAAATCCACCCCTTATACTTATTATTTTAGAAATAGGCTCTTTGTAAAAGAATGAGCCACGTGTCCTCTTTGAGCAAAACTAAGAAATTAGTCTTTCTCCCACGTTCTCTCCTCAACCGCTTCAATCCCTGAGTAAAACTAAGAAGCCCTAATTTGCAGTCTTTCTCCCACGTTCTCTCCTCAACCGCTTCAATCCCTGAGTAAAACTAAGAAGCCCTAATTTGCAATCTTTCTCCCACGTTCTCTCCTCAACTGCTTCTTCTTTTCTACTTCCATGTTCTCCCAATACAGTTCCACTCCCAATTTATTAAAGCCGGCCACTTCACTTTCATCTTCTCCGCCAGTTTTTTCCACAAATTTTTAGGGTTTGGGTTTTCCAAAGAATCGTCGGACTTGGAACGACTGCAAGAACTCCAGCCAGAGGAAGGACATCAGGACCACCACGGACCGCCTGAAGAGGTGGGAGGCCGTCAGGCGGCGCCTCGGGAGAACGGAGAACAAGGTTTGGGAGAGGCGGAGGAAGCGGGAGAGGTAGAAGGCGTAGGACCAGAAGAAGACTCGGCCCGATGGGCGGGTCCCCAGTGGGAACCAGAGGAGCCACTGGATGGGGGTCTTGGATCGCCTCTAGAAGACCAGAACCAACGGGTCTCCCGGATCTCGGCGCCGGCGGAGAGGAGGATGCCGGAGAAGATGACGACGGAGAGGAGGGCCATGAGGAGGGAGTGGATGGCCGGGAGGGGGGCCAGGGGGACGGGGCGGCGGCGGCCAAGGAGGAGGAGGAACAGGTGGAGGACGAGGGAGGAGGCGACGTAGAGGGAGATAGAGGAGAGGAGGAAGGACCAGGTGGATCCCCATGAATGGGAGGCGCTCAAACGGAAACCGACGATGGAGGGATGCTCCGACAGCCAGTAGGTGGCTGTTTGGAGGAGCGATGCGGCCATCATCCACAAATTCAAACCAAAACTAGGGCTGCAGGTTGCGCAATCGAGACAATTGATGGATAAATATAACACAAAGCAGCTATAAGCAAGGTAAAAGATAGTTGGATTATAAGCCCCTAATGCGAGGTCTCTATTTTTCTTTTTGCCATTGGATTTTAATTTAGTAAGTAGTGAGATTGGTATTACTTTTTATTTTGGATTGGAGCTAATTTTTTTCTCCTTATTTTTGGGCTTGATTAAATAGTAATTTCTCCATTGAGTACCTGCGTCATTGAGAGAGAGTGAGATCTAGCCAAGCTGAATCTCCACCACGAACTCTGCCCCAATCAATCATCTGTCGCCACCCTTACGGATGTCGTGATTCTGAGGCAATCTCCATCTCCACCACACTTCTTCCTTGTGATTGTAGTCTTATTTGAATGGATCTCATAACCACATCTTGTGGATGCTGAATTGAATCGTTTCCTTCGACGATTATTAAGCGTGGGTATGGTGAAAATGGAAGAAATTGAGAGAATTTGATAAATTGCTTTTACAAATAAATTGTGAAAATGGTTTCCTAATAATTCATTGAGAACGTGGGATGATAAATTGATGTAAAAATAAATGCTTAAAATTTTTTTTTAAAAGGGACACGTGGACCTTTTTTTTTTTTGTAAAGAATTTGCTTCTAATTTTATAAGGATGCAAAAAAAAATCCCTTATATGTGCGAGTCTTTTGTCAAATCTTTCATACAAAACACCAACTATAAGAATGTTATTTTGATTAGTTATCATTTACGATCTATCAATTTCTTGCATCTAAAACCTAACCGAGTACTCATAATTTTTTTTCTACATACACAAGTCATGCCCAACTGATTTTCACATTCCATCAATTTGAGAGGTATAACATTTTTTTAATGTTTTGGCCTTTTTTTTTACAGTAGGCAAGAAGTAGATCGACTCGGCGATCTAGAAGATCGACCCAGCGATCTTGAAGCCATCAAAAGATGGCTTGAATGACCCTACACAGAGGGTCGCCAGTAAAAAAAGAAAAAATTTCTAAGATTACAATTACAGAAATTTAAAAATTAAAAATATCTATAAATTAAAACTATGTTTCTTCCGATCAATAATTGGAGCCTTGATTCTTGATATCTATAAATTTCCTTAATGTTTTGGCCTCTTAATGTTTATACACTTACAAATAGAGTTCCTTTTTTGCTAATTAAGGGTCTAAGTATTATAAAAACACACACTAAATATCATTTTTAAAATTCTTTAGCTATATAGGGTTTATACATTTAAACTTAGGGTATCTTTATCAAATTGGTTTATAATTTAGATCAATTTAAAAAGTGTAGAATGATGTGTAATAGATAAAATATCATAAAGGATCCGAATTCGGCTTTCTTAAGCTAAAAACTATAAGGTTTCTTTTCTTTGTCTTCAATTAGGATGGATACTAGGAGAAGCGTAGAAGCGGGTGATTTACTATTTTTTCGTCAAATTTGAAGTATCGATTGTCTCAATAAAAAAGTATTTCATCGTGATAATCAAAGATTTCGAAGAACAACATGACAAGAAGCAAGAGCAATATGTTAGTAGAAAATTAATGTGTCGAATATTTTGTTTAAGATATCAAACTTGACCGTAATTATGAGACTTTGTTTGTGATTGTAAGTGTTATTGTATTATAACGAGGGTTATAATTGATAACATGACAATAATTCAAATGAAATAAAATATATTCATAGTACGAGGGGGAACTAAAACGGTAAATTTCAATAAAAATACTCACCCATACAAGGTACGGAAAAAGTACTAGTTTAACTCAAATGGAAAAACACGTCTAGTTTAAAACAACCAGGCTCAAAACAATTCAATTAAATCACGTTAGGCCAGTTTGGATCACACAATCACACGTTTAAGTTATAACGCACGTCGATCATAACCTATTTTCATACAGGGCCAGACCTGAGGAGAGGCCCAACAGGCGCTCGTCTCGGATCCAATCAGTCTAGGGGGCCCATAATTAGACCTGGGCAAACGCGGGCTTGGGCCGAAATTTTATCCCGTTGTTGCGGGCGCGGGCCGGACTAAGCCCGCTTAACGGATTGGAAGTCGTGTCCAAGCCCGTCTGCAAATGCGGTTACGGGTAGCCCGCGGGTACCCGCAAACCTAATCAAATTTTCTTATTAAATTTATTCTAATTAGGTTTTTATTTTATATATATATATTATAAATAGTTACTGTTTTTATTTTATTTTATTTAAAAATGAATAATTACTGTTTTTATTATATACTATACAATTACTGTTTTTATTACATACGTAGTATATAGTTACTGTATATATGAAAGGTAACTATATATAGTTACTGTTTTTATTTCAAAATGTATATATGAAAGCTAACAATATATTACACTACTGTTTTTATTTTATTTAAAAATAAATACTTAATATTATATATATATTAATTTTAATAAAAAAAGGCGGGTACTCGTTACGGGCCGCTAGGCCCGTAACGGGTTTATTAATTTGTCCAATCCCGTACCCGTTGCGGGCGCGGATCGGGCCTAACAGCCCGCGTGGGCTTTTCTCCATGTCTAAGCCCGCCCTCTAATGTGGGCGGGCGGGCCGGGTTGGGCGGGCCTACCCGCGTTTGACCAGGTCTACCCATACTCCCATAGTATATATATCAGGTATTTATATAATAAATAGAAAAAAAGTGGGTTACAAAACAAAAAGGTAAGTTGGCTCACTGGTAATGGGACGAAAGGCATTTAATTGTAATTGCAAAGACCAAGGTTCGAATTCAATCCCTGACATTTTAGCATCCGTTAGTCCCCGAGCCAGTGACCCGCCGCCGCCACAAGCTCCACCTTCAACCGGCCTTGGCACCCAGCCCCTCGGCAGTCGGCGAACCCCCCCTGCACCGTCTCCCGCAGGCCGCAACAGTCGCCGACCTCTTCTTCTTCTAGAATCTAGACCTTCATTCTTCAAGAGTTCAAGGTTAGTTTTTTGTTCCTCAACTTTTAATTTGATTGTTTTTAAGTTGAATTGGTTGAGATTAAAATCAATATAGGTTAGATGGTGTGGATTTGAGATTGAGTCTGTTCTCTTGATTTCTCAGCAAATGACACATAATTTGGAGTTAAAAGTTACAACCCTCAATCAGCAGAAGCAAATAAAACGCAACAACTCCCCCAAAGAATTTTCAATGTAAAGCATCGATATCAAATTATTTGACGCCAACTAAAATGACAAATTTCTTCCAGCATCAAAGACTGAAATTCACACCACAAAAGTTCATCCTAACGTGTAGGGTAAGGTGATTCTGAATTGAAAAGAAGAGCAAGAAAAGAACACTTGCTGCAAGTGCATTCCTTTTGCATTTGTATCCATGGCTACATATCCCCATAATTTGCTATTCTTGATACTTTTTGTGTGCACTGTCATACTTGCATTATTAAACTTATCTAGCATTTACCTTCTCTCTGTGGTTGTTTTTTTAGATGGTTGTGGTTTGTGATTAAGGTATGTGAAAATATTTTCATGGTTCTTCTTTAATGACAGCACACGAGAGGCATTAACTAATAATGTCAAAGTCTAGCAAACAATATCAAAAGGTATTTCACTACTAATCAAACTAATGATGAAGGTGTCAATGAAGAGGGCCCATGTTTCGTTCCTCGTCTCAGGCCATTCCAATCTCAGGTCCAGCCCTGTTTTCATACATTAAGGGTCTGTTTGGATTCCCAAGTGATTATACTTATAACTTATAAGTATAATCACTTTAAAAATAATCACTTTAAAAGTGTTTGGCTAACAAAAAATTATAAGGTATGTAAAATAATGGAATTCTAAAATAAAATACCCTATAAATTGTGTCAATTAATTATATTAAGTTTATAAGGTAATTACAAACTTAGCACAATATTTAGTATTTTATTTATACAATCTATGTAATATTTTATTTTAAAATTATGTTGTTTTAAATACTTTATCATTTTTTATCCAAACACTTTAAAAGTGATTATGCTTATAATTAGCATAATGCATTGGGAATCCAAACACACCCAATATAATTAATTGACACAATTTATAAGGTATTTTATTTTAAAATTCCATTATTTTAAATACCTTATATTTTTTTAGCCAAACACTTTTAAAGTGATTATGCTTATAAGCATAATCACTTGGGAATCCAAACAAACCCTAAATATAAGAGGGAATGATTTATGATTTTTTGGGGCTTAATTTAGTGAATGTTCAGAACTGGTTTAATGTAGTGGATGTCCAAAAAAAATGGACATAATTAAGTAAATGTTCACATTTTTAACAAATTGAGTAAATGTTCATATTTGACACTTTTATCTTTTTTTCTCATCCCTCACACTCCATTCCTTCCCCTTTGACCGTTTTTAGTTTATACATTCACTAGTCAACATTAACCATTGATAGAGGCTAAACCTACACCTACAAGCGTATGATCGAAGTTCAGTTGTTGTAAATCGAGTTCGAATCACATGGACTATGTAGTATCAACTGTAATTTCAAACTGATTAAACTAAGCGAACAAAATAAAAGAGAAATATTTATAGGGGTGTTTACTAGAATGTCCATATTTTCCGCCTTTATTAGCATTTTGTCCACCAACCTATCCATGTTAGCTAAATGTCCACCGTGTTGCTGAAACCGAAGTTGCTAAAATCGGAGTTGCTAACGCCAACTTTGCTGAAACCGGAGTTGATTTTTAAAAAAAAATCTACCTCTTTTATTTTTTATAAATAAATAATATTATAGAAACGAAGAACATCCACGTACATTTTAATATTGTTAGTTGCACTTGAGAGGGTGCATAGAAGATGTAAAATATAACACATCCCCATTAATAATATGAGCAATTTAAGTCTTGTATATAAGCCGGTGGACAATTTCTTTTTATGTCAATTGATTTTAGGATGGAAGTGAGTACTAAACCGGTGGGCTACCTATCAAATTAAACGGCTTAAGGCCACTTGTTGGATTAAAAAAAATTAAACAAATAAAATAACCTAAATAGAATGGTATTTTTAATTTGTAATTTAATTTATAACGTAACCAAAGTCTACTCATTGTAACAATAAAAATATATACCAGTCAATCAAATAAAATGGCTTAGGCCACTTGTTGGATAAAAAAAAAAACCTTAAATAGAGTGGTATTTTTTACTTTGTAATCTAATTTATAACGTAGCTAAAGTCTACTCATTGTAACAATAAAATATATACAAGTGAATCGAATAAAATGGCTTAGGCCACTTGCTGGATATATATTAAAAAAAAAAACTAAATAGAGTGGTATTTTTGTAATTTGTGATCTAATTTATAACGTAAATAAAGTCTACTCATTGTAACAAAGGAAATTGGGAATTGTTTGATGATTCATGTGTCGACTTGTCGACCTCGCGAGTTTTAGATATATACTAGTGTAGTGTTCGTGTCTTTAAGGTACGGGATTTTGATCCATTTCAATTTAAAAATCATCCTATATATCTATTTAATACTATATTAATATATACTTGTTTAACATGTATAATTTTTTTTTAATTTATAAATTAGTTGCGAAAAGACACAATACAAATTTTAAAAATAATTTAATAAAGTAAAGTAGTAATAAAACTCAAACACACCACCTAATATAATTTGAAATACATATATAATTATTATCATGAGAATAAAACTGAAAAAGAAAATATAAGTTGTCATATAGTATATAATTGAAAAGAGACAGTTTGCAAATTATACATATAAGTTGGCCAAATTAGTAAACTATACAAAGTTTGGTAAAAATTAGCAAACTAAACATCCCTTGTGCCCCCTCCCTGTGTGCCCCCTTCCTTTGTGCCCCCCTCCGCGTCAGTTTTTTTTTCGTGGCGTCAGTGCTGACGTCGACATCGGAAATGCTGACGTCAGCATTGCTGACGCCGTTTACAGGGATGCTGACGCCAACGTTTTTTTTTTTCGCACTTCAGTGCTGACGCCGACGTCGGAAATGCTGACGTCAACATTGCTGACACCGTTTATAGGGATGCTGACGCCAACGTCGGAAATTCTCGTGAGCCCTCCACCCCCTCCGCGTCTGCGAATTTTTTTTCCCGCGTGACAGTGCTGAAGTCGACGTCGGAATTACTTACGTTACCATTACTGTCACCGACATTGGGAATGCTGACGTCAGCATTGCTGACGCCGTCTACGAGGATGCTGACACCGACGGTGATGATGTCAGGAATGCTGACACCGTCTACAAGGATGCTGACGCCGACGGTGATAACATCGGAGATCAATATATTTGACGTATTAAGTCATTACCACTTATTTGGATTTCACAAATCAAATAACATTAGAAATTTTATATAAAATATAAAAGGGGAGAGCAAAGAAACAAAGGAATGTTCTACCAAAAAAAAGAAACGAATATTATATTTTATTTTTGGTAGTGAGAAATAAAGAATAACGGTGAGCAACTAAAACAAAGAATTTTCCGACGCCGACGATGCTGACTTCCTTCCTCTCTTATATTGCAAAAACGATGTCAGCAAATATATACCTACATAAAAATATGCATAAAAACGATGTCAGCGCTAAAAAAATAAGCATAAAAACGATGTCAGCACTAAAAAATAACTCAATTTTTAAGGACCCAAGCATACATATATACCTACATATATAATAGTATCAAATTAAAAACGATGTCAACACTAAAAAATATGCTATAAAAACGATGTCATCACTAAAAACGATTAAAAAGGATGATCAGTAGAATGTAATATTGAAATGTTATCATACGACATAAAAATTTAACATAGCAATTATGATTTCAAATTGAAAATTGATCTTATTCTACCTACTTACATCTACCTACCATCTACCTAATCATGGCCAAAAAATAAATAAAAAATATGACAGCAACATTTGCTTCCCAAGGAAACCAACGGTACTAATGAAACACTCCCTTCAAACAATGACATCACACACAAATGACTAATGAAATTAACTAATAATGAGTGTCTTCAACCTCATGGAAGCCACTGCAACATTTGCTTTCCAAGGAAACCAACAGTACAAATGACTAATGAAATTAACTAGCCCCCGGACATAGCTCACTGGTAGAAAGGTCACCCTACGCTGGACCTGGAAGCTTCGGGTGGGATGTTCGATTCCTAGGAGGAGCATTATTTGTTTCTCTTGTGGAGTGGGCCTCCTGGAGCCAAATGGTATAAAGGGGGGTGGTTGGACTATTGCTGAGGCACATCCCGCGGTTTACCTCCTCAGGTCGATGAGGGGCCGGAGACTTAGGGTCCAGGACTAGTCTAAGTGTAAGCTTGGGATACTTGGATAAAAAAAAAACTAATGAAATTAACTAATAATGAGTGTCTTCAACACAAATATGCAATAGGAGAACTTGAAACTGAAATAGGATAAACAAAGTGGAGGCTTCAACGTACCATGTGGACAACAATGAGGCAAAAGCCGATAGCAGTGCCCATGAGAGGTTCAAAAATTAATCTATTAAGGATTCAGAACACCATGTTAGCAATCCCGCTCCCACGATCGACTACGAGATTCAATTGAACGAAACAGCTGATCAATTAACAACTCTGAAAACAATCGCACAGCTCCAATTTCAAATCCGAGATCCATGGCTAATTTGATCTGAGGTGGAGGTTCATCCCGCTGCTCTCAGAAATCCGAGATCCATCCCGCTCGATGTCTGATGAAGACAATGAAGGAGGACCACCCAGTGCAAATCGAGAGCAAAGATTTGGTGCGAGATCTATAGGTTCATCCCGCCGAACTGTCGCCGAGATCGAGAGCGACGGAGATCAGATCGATGGCGAGGCTGTCGTAGCGGTGGTTCTCGCGAGCGAAGAAGGTGGTGGTTCCCTCGTCATAGAAGTGAAACAAGTCTTGAACAGCTAGACTTGAGAGGTGATCTCAACAGCACATACCTCAACCATGATCCTGGTGATTCCGCGATAAGATCCTCAAATATGTATGTGGTCATCTCATACCTTGGGTGCTGAAGAGTGCTCTAGAAAGACCACCCTAGTCTTCCATGGAAGGTGACCAACCCCTTCACACTCTCGTAGGTAGCTCCATCAAGTCTATCTCACATAGACCACCCTTATTAGGGCTATGGAACCATTAAGAGCATTATGCTCATCCTCTTTCATATTCGGTGAATCCATCAAGTCCTTCTCAATATGACCACCCAACTCTGGGCTATGCACTCATTAAGAGTACATGACTCAACCTTCCTCAATACACATGTCATGGGAATGAGAAGTGGTGTATCTCACCTCATATGGGTTTGAATCTCATTCCCTTAGACAACTCAAGGGCTAGTATCTCATTAAGCCCTTTTGTCAACAGACCATCAAGTTCCTCTTGGACCTCACGTTCTCCAAATAGATGACACTATTCGCAATCAGCTATCTCATAGCTTCATGTCAAATCTGCGTGTGTCTCTTCTTGCAAATTTATGTATTGCTACTAGCTACACAAAAAGAAAATGTGAGTCTCAATGTAGAGAATTAGATAGAGCTTCATGCCCCTACAAAGGTAATTAAGCCAGTAACATTCTCAACCACTCAATCTCTTGTCCAGCTAAATCTAAAACTATGATCTCATATACGTTTCATAGTCGATCTAGCAAACATGACAATTTTTGATGTTTTTCACAATATAGCACCACCATATAATGTCAAAACAAAACCACTAGTGGAGCTATAACATCATCATAATTTGAATGTTCGATCATACTGGCACAACGATAAAGTTATCAAACCTTTTCAATATTTCTCTACATAATGGAATGAAGCAATTTCATTTTTCTAGTTTATTTAACACTTAGAAACACATCAACTTCACCCATATTTTTCATCTCAAAGTGAGAGGAAACAAATGTTTGGTTTCATTTATCATATGCATGTTAGTGCCAAATATCATCATCTCATTTACATATAAAGGCACGTAACCAATGTAATACATCTTGGGTATAGCATTATATACACAAAACCAAAAAACTTCAACACAGTTCAGAGCATTTCTAATCTTCTTGGTTAAAGCCACATATTGATTTCTTAAGTGAACATAAAATTCTCTTTTCTTGAAACCACATGCCCGTAGGCTGTTCCACATATCTCTTTCTCTAGATCGTCATTTAAAATACAGTTTAACATCCAATGATGCACTACCAATTTATAATTAGATGCTAAAGCAAATAATAAATATAAATGACAATCTTAATCATTAGAGAATATGTATTAAAGAAATCAATTTCATATTTTGTATGAATTCTTTAACCACTAGTCTTGCCTTAAACCTTATAATAGAACCATCTGTTCTAAAATTCCTTTTATGATCCATTTACACTTAATGGTTTTCATACCTCTAGGCAAGTCAACTGGTTCCCAAGTATGGATACTCATAATAGATTCTAATTTACTGTCTATAGCATCTTTTAGAAGAAACTAGCATAAGTTGGACTCATAACCTCTTTATATGTTATAAGTTCATCTTCTAACTTAAGAACATAAATAAGAGGTAGATCAATTTCAGTCACATCAACGAGTTCATCCAACAAAGTTGTCTCAAACTTAAGCTCACGTCTAGTTTTCCTTATATCTCATTTACTCCTTCTAGACTCACTAGATTCAAGCTCGACATTTGAATCAAGTAAATATAAAGATGCAGACATGAGCACATAGGCATGAATACTATTATGATTTTACTTAAATAAACATTGCTAAAAACTCAGTGTCATGATATTCACACAAATTATACCATACAAGCACATAAGCTCATAAGCAATACAATTGTTCTCATAATAACCAACAAGAATAACATCAGCCATATTAGATCCAACATCATCTCAATTAAAGGAAAGTACAACCACTTTAGTCAAACACCCCCACATTTCTCATATACACTAGACAAACTCTAAGTCATTTCGATATCTTATATAGGGTTTTGTCTAACTTCTCTTGTGGCATCTTACTTCCTACCTCTATCGGATCTAAAACATTTTGGATCTATGCAAGTTGGTTTTATATCTCATATGTATATATCAAGAACAATTTTTCCCTACTACATCTTTGATCTTAGCAAATGCATGCAACTTGGTATATCCAAAGATCATCAACTTAACGTGATATATATAACACCTTTACCACACTTGCTTTTAGAGTTTAACCATAAATTAACTCAAACAACCTAGTGGTCCTCTCAATTACGGGCTTAAAAGGTATTTAGCACGTTTAACATTTATGCACGTATCACCATATTTTGATCACCAACAACCAAGTAGAGGTTAGGAGCATATATGGAATTCTCTCAAAGAAACAACTTCCTATATATATGTCCTAATGTCATGCCAAAGATCAATATTTATAACGATGTAACAAGGCAACATTCTTTCAAGACAAATCGAAAGAGTCATGCATATCATGATCATCATTTGATAACGCAAATGCATATGAGATCAATCAACATATAGGCATTTTTGTATAGTTAAAACTAATAAGTCAAGCAAGAATTGCTCATTAAGCTTAACTCACAAAATAGGCCGTTGTGAATGAACCAAGTAACTGCCGATGTCTTTGATGAGATCGAAGTGACAATTCAATCAAGTCATCCCCACGGATAAGCATCTCGACCTCTTGCCTCAACTTCTATCAACCAACTTTTGTCGTCAATGTGCCGACACAACTCCATCCACATTCAAGTCGTGTATTTGTCCCTCGCACCATCATAAAATGTCACAAGTTATGTTGTGATTAACCCATTATAACAAGGGAGACCCAATTAAAATTCTGCAATATATGACACGTACATGATTGTGCTTTCATCACTTTGCATAAATTCAAATGAGTTCCATGCTTCAAATACGATGGTATTTACGGGACAAATCGATGATGGGTATATAAATAAATATATTATTTCCATTTAAGACAAATTACATATATTTATATATGCAATTAGTATAGATAACTGCTAGGTCTTCAATTAAGAAACTATACTCAAATAATCGCCCTCGGTTAATCAACCAAATCAAGTAGATCACTACAAATAGGTACTTTCACATGTACTAAGCAAGATAAGTCTACTAATTTGAAATTTAACTGAGTTCGACATTTGTGTATATATATATTTATAAATGTCACATCATTTAAGTAAGATGTATACTTACCTGGCATATCGTGAATTCACCGACTCAATGCAAGAACTCTTTTACTTACCCAATTACTCAATTTATTGTCATTCAAACCCAAAAATTAGGGCCCTCTATGTCCCTTACTGTAGTGCGTGGCACTACATCAACCCTTGGACAAGATACCGTCAAAAACGAGCATAGCATCCTCCAATCTCTGCACATGGTACTATGGCTGCGGTTTTGTGTGTACAAGTCCCTTATGCTGAACAATTTTGCCAAAAGAAAGAAATTAATTAGTAAGCCCAAACAAATTAGGCCCAAAACCACACTCTTCAGAAATTAGCCCAGGCGCGACCCGAAGCCCGCCCAAGCCCATGCCTCTAGGTTACCCTTTAGCCCGGACCTAAACCCGAAGGGGCCCAGCCGCCGTAGCAACAAGCTCAATCGCCTTCTTCCTCAGCCTCGTACTGCCCATGAGAGATTCCCTGCCGGTGAGACCCAGGCGGTGACGCCGCCGCCTCCTACATTGCTCCGACGGAGGAGCACGGTGGCGTGCAAGGCACCTCCTGCCTAAGAACTCCGGCGACGCCAGGACCTCCTGCCTAAGAGCTCCGGCGGCGCCAGGACCTCCATCTTCACCGTGTTCTCTTCGCCGAAGTCCACCTTCTCTTTCCTCGCTTCAATTCTAATTTAAGTCGACATGGTCTTCTTCGCCAATTCGAAACATCTCCATCTGGTTCTGAATCGGAGCCACATCAGAAGCACTGTTAGCAGATTCAGGGTTCTGATCGCAAACTTTATGGTCTACAACCTTGTCGAATCCAAACAAGAAATCAGGATTTGTAGCCTCCGAATTCGGCGGCGTCGGAAGATCGATGAACTGTTCGCCTCAGGCTTGGCCTTCTTGAACTGGTGCTCTTTAGTACTATTCGGCTCCGATGTGAAGGGAAACAGGAAGTTCTCCAGCCGAGCCGGCTTCAGAGAGCTCCGGTTGAGGCAATCGTATTCCAACATAATGTGATCGAGGTCCTCATCATTGGCGACGTCGCACGCCTCCTACGGATCCAATTGAGCAGCGCCCAACCTTCGAACAAGAACCTCAGTCTGACTCATCCCAAATCAGAAGAACAAGAAGAATTGATTAATTCAACCGGTTAATACCAACAAAAATCGCTTCTAAACTGTTAGAAAAACCATGAATAAAGTTCAATCTGATTAAAACACGTTGAATTGAAGTAAAACTTATCTCAAAAACATAAATTGCTGTGGCGTGGTATATATCCGAACCCACTGCCTTAGAAGCGATTTCGCCTCGACCACGGTACAAGTCGGCTTCTTGGCATCGCCCCCAATGTTACACATCGCTCTTCAAAAGCGTGCACTCGCAATCGAAGAGATGGAATCAACCAGGAACTCAGAACTATTTCACATGGAGAAGGGGAGGGAGAAGTGAAAAACCGTCTGTCTCCAAAAACCCTAAAGGGTCTGCTTTAAGATGAGGAGAACGTGTGTTCATCTCCCACTCTCCCACCCACCTTCTTAATTGAGAGAAACCCTAAAAAAAACAGTTAAAAACATTTTTCCCTTTTATTTTTAATATGGATAAGATTGTGGAAATTAAAACCCTTTATAAAACCTTTATTTAAGCATTATTCCAACAAGGGCCGCCGGAGAGACGCCCTCCTCTTCTCCTCCTTCCGCTGCTTTCCGTCGGGGAGAGCAGCGCTCGGTTTTGGGCCTTTTGGCTCATATGGGAAGATGGGTCAAAGACCCGTTTCCCTTCCTTTCCTTCTTTCTTCAGGTTGGGCCTGTTTTGTTGGGTAATTATATGGGCCAGGTTGGGCCTGTTTTGTTGTTTTGGCTCATTTGGTAATTATGTGGGCCGGGTTTCACTCTTTCACAATAACCATGAAAGTTTCATGGTTATTGTTATTTGGGTAAACTAGTAAATTATATGGGCCGGGTTTTACTAGATGCTGCCATAAAGTTTGCAAAACAGATGTTGCATATCGAATTAATTGATTCTTCATAGAAGTTTGTTAGACTTACAAAAGGGTGTTTCAGGATTGAACCAAGTAGAAACGGACGATATTGGAGGAGGCAAACATACACTCAAAATCAGCTTTGCTGGTTCTTCATATAGCATCAATAGTGTGAGATTGTGAGCTAGTGCAATTGTAACAAACATGAACCTTTAAAAGTTTGAAGGAATCAATTTTGGCGGCGGATTCGGACGGTGGCTCCGATCTAAGCCAAGAAGAAAAGAATCGGTGTGAAAATTTAGGGGTTAGGGTTTTCGAAAATTTGGGGCCAATTTTCGCTTGATTCGGTACGGGCACCAAGGTCGGAGCCACCCCACCGTCTGGATTCGCCGCCGCCCACCCACTTGCCAGAGTTGCACCTGCTTCTTCTTCCTCGCGTCTGCAACCACTGGTCCCCCTCATGCTCTTCTTTCTTCTTCATTTTTGTTTTAAATTATTGTGATTTAATTCCTAATAAAACCCACAAAAAATTTAATATTACAAAATACCACCATATTAAAGATAAAAACTCCCATTTCTCAACCAAAACCAAAGTTTTGGACACGACGCAAAAAGTTTTGAAACCTCAGGGTTACCAGGCGAAAAACTTGAAGCTTTTGTTTACCACCCGAAATACGCTATACCACGGGGTTACCTCGCGAAAAATCCGAATAATGAAATATAAATATATTTTTATTTCATTTTAAACACTATTACAATTAATAAATATAAATGAAAAGAGAAGATCCTACTTTTTCACTAAAAAAAAGAAAAAGAAAATTAGAAAAGGGAAGGGGTTACCTCTCTCTACCAAGGTAACCCCTTCTCACCCCACAACCATGAGCTTACCTTTTAGCAATCTTAAGGTAAGTAAAATCCATGGTTGCTCATGCTCAAACACGGATTTAGGGATGGGTTGGGCTTTGCTGCAGCCCGCCCCAAAAATCCAGAATTTATATAATTACAATAGTAGTGTATCACAAGTTTAATCTAGTCTAGTTGGTCATGCGTTTAAGCCTGATATGGCGTTGTTGCAAGCGACCTGGGTTTGATTCCCTGCTATTCCATGACCCTTCCACCAGCTAGCTTGCTTGTTCTCCCTGGCTTCCGTTTCTTTTTATTACTAGGTTTTTTTTTTCTAAATGTGTATTTATATATTGTACTTGTGATATTAATAACTCCTAAAAAAATATTCTATAAGGCTGAAATTCATTACTAGTTATGTGCCTGCTCATGCTCTAAGTGCAAAGGAGGAAGGAAGGGGGGTTGATCGTCACCACCATTCCACCCACCATACATCGTGGCGGCCCCACACGTCGTCGGTTCGTACCATCACCGGCGCCCCCAATTCTTCCATGTGTATGTCTTTAAAACCACCATGGTAGGTGTGGGAAAGCTTGGCTCGCTCACCAGTTGTCCGATTCCGTCTTTTGTCGCCATTACTGCTCTGCCCTGCTTCTTTAGTGTCGATCTACAAATTCTTCACCATCGCCTCTTTCCTTCACCACTCATGGTGAGTCGAAGTCGTCGAAATAACCGTCTCCACCTCCAGAGTTGAGTTGGTGAGGATTAGAAGGAAATTTCGAAGTTGTCGCATCACTTCCGGCCGTCATTTATGCCCAGATCTGATCTGAGCCCCTATGTCCTTCCATTTTCGATTGACCTAGGATTGCCTCTCTGATGACTGATTTGGTTTCGATTTGGGGTTGAGGAGAATCAGTAAACATGATTTTGGGGGTTAGATTTGAATATTTTCAATTACGAAGACATTTATTTAGGCTTTTTCGTTGTAGATTTAACTATTTTTTATGGAATTTATGGTTAAGATTATCGTCAGACTTGATTGCAGGAGAGGAAAGTTCCTCCTTTAAATAGAATTCATTCTTCCTATTTTCCGATTTCTACTTCTCTTGTAGTTTCTAATTTCTATTTGCAATTTGATTGATAGTAGGTTCATGAAAGAACAAATTTCTTTCATTTTTTTTAAAAGGAATTCAATATAAAAATTATAGGATTAAAATATTTTATTAAAAATAAGGGTAAAAGTGTATTTTCACATGTTTGCTAACAGAATGGTGGCTTCGGGTGGTGTTTTGCTAACAGAGTGTATCTAGTGGGTGGTTTACTGCAATTTCGAATATAAGAGGTGGTTTTAAGCAAAGTTGCATATTTTAGGGGTGGTTTCCTTCCTGCTATTTACCTTTGTTATTTTGTTACTATATAACATATATAACATATATATATATATATATAGGGTGTGGTTCTGGTGTTCACAAGCCTTATAGTGTACCTTGTACACAAATCCCGACCATTGATCTTAATGGAATGGAGGGAGGAGATTCCGCCATGTGGCCGGATTAAAATGTAAAAAAAAAAAAACCCTTCCTGCAAGCCGAACAATGGAGAGTGAGGCGCGGGGAAGAGAATCTCATTAAACCCTAAGACTAAAGTCGTCCTCTTCCAAACCGTCTTTTGAAAGTGGTCCCTCTCGAAGCTTCGAAAATCGCCATTCGTGCGTACTTGCATCCGCGCATCCCTTCGAAGTCTCCCCACTGCTCGCATATATATATATATATATATATATATATATATATAGGGTGTGGTTCTGGTGTTCACAAGCCTTATAGTGTACCTTGTACACAAATCCCGACCATTGATCTTAATGGAATGGAGGGAGGAGATTCCGCCATGTGGCCGGATTAAAATGTAAAAAAAAAAAAAACCCTTCCTGCAAGCCGAACAATGGAGAGTGAGGCGCGTGGAAGAGAATCTCATTAAACCCTAAGACTAAAGTCGTCCTCTTCCAAACCGTCTTTTGAAAGTGGTCCCTCTCGAAGCTTCGAAAATCGCCATTCGTGCGTCCTTGCATCCGCGCATCCCTTCGAAGTCTCCCCACTGCTCGCCGGCGACGTCAACCCGGAGCACATCCATCCCGGTGATTCTGGCTGCGCAATCAGCGGTTCCGGTGGTTACCAGTTGCGTGCGAACAGTTGCGATTCGGACTTCCTGGGTCACTCCGGCGGTGGTTGGCTGACTATTTGTTGAAGGGTAGAAGGCAGCAACTCCATTGATGGGTAAGTTTCAAATTTGATGAATGTTTTGCGTTGATTTGGAGTTTATTGTAGCCCCTTTCGGTCCGATTGTTGTGTTGAATGTACATGGACTGATTTCACTGATTTGGCTTGAAATTGTGTAGGTAATGGGGGATGTGCTAAAAAAAAGCTTGATTTCATTGTTTGACATCAGTTTTAATATTTTCTATTCACCATTACCGTGGTTTTGTGGTGATGTCAATGTCGAGGAACGAATTTGGGTAATCTAAAGTAATTAAGTTGAGATTGAAGTTGTGTTTGATGGCCTAGTAAAGGAATTTGGTTGATTGTGTATTTATGTGGGGTTTTCGGGGTGATGAATATGTGTTTGATGTTTGGGATTAATGTTGGAGTTTTTTGTATCTATTGAAGGATTTGATTGTCGCTTTTCAGTTGCATTATTTCGCATTGATTGAATATCTATGAGGTTTTTTGATGCATGGTTGGGTGTAGGGGTTATTAAGTTGCTTTTTATGTGTTGAAACGAAGTTATTCAATGAAATGATGCTTTTTTTTAATGTGTTATTTGTAAAGGTGCGTGTATTTTTCAGAGATTTGGTGGTTTTTTTATGGGCGGTTATTTTCCTGGGATTATTTATGGGATATATGAGAATTAACTTTGCAATGAAATGTGCTATTTTTTGGGGTGTTATTTTTTAGTGATATTTTTATGGAAGATTATTCGGTTGTAACGCAGACAGTCGAATCGAACTGGGTGGTCGATTCCGCCCACGAGTTGAGTCCATTCGGTGGTCGGGCAGTGAAGGGCCTTCCGATTGGCGATACCGGTGTCGAGCAGATGAGGAGAAGAGCGAAGGCAATGCAGCAGTGCATGGAGGCGAATCGAAGGCGATTTGGAAGCGAATCGGAGGCGGTGCTTGGTTCAGTTTGCTGGGCGAGAGGAACATGTGGTCAGGGTTCAAGGAGCTCTCTTCTCTCTCCGATTGGTTCAAGGGTCGATCGTGAGGACTCCATTGATGGTTAACTATCAAGCTTTTGGGGGATTTTGGGTGGGATTTTGGTTGGGGTTTTTTGTGTGTGAGAGATTGAATTGAATATGGGATTAGGTTTGGATTTTCTGAAGAAAAAAAATTCATTATTCATGGATTAGGTGTTGTTTATTTGGCTGTATCGGGGTTCTTTTGATTTGGGTTTTTTTAGTACCTCAGTTTCACTAATAAACGACCAATTATCGTTCAATGTACGCGTTAAATCGACCAATTCAACCGAATAATTCGAAAAATTACTTATTCACAACGGTTATGCAATTATTCATCGTTTCTGTCTACTTCATAAAAATAATAATTCCACTGAATAATCTTCCAATAATCGTTCAATGTACTCGTTAAATCGACCGATTCAACCGAATAATTCTAAAAATTTACTTATTCACAACGGTTATGCAATTATTCATCGCTTATGTGTACCTCGTAAAAATAAGAATTCCACTGAATAATCTCGCAATTATCTTTCATTGTGCGTGATAAATCGATCGATTCAACCGAATAATTGTAAAAAAATTACTTATTCACAATAGTTATGCAATTATTCATCGCTTTTGAGTACCTCGTAAAAATAAGAATTCCATTGAATAATCTCTCAATTGTTTCACATTTCAACGAATAATGTTTCACACTTCACAGAATAATGTTTATTTGTGTAGTCATACTCGTGCGATAAAGGTTTTTTATGTTGTTTGTCAAAGAAGAGTCCATATACTGACGATAGTAAAACATCAAGTTTTAATTAACGGATGAAGTATAATTTAACCGAATCCGACTCGTCTCCTTCCCATACGAATAATCTTTATAATTTAACTGAAAAATCTCTCAAATTTAACTGAATAATTGAAAGGAAATAAGTAATGAAGCAAGCCAAAAAAAACATACCAAAAAATTCTTCGTTTTTCCCCGAATAATGTGTAATTGTATAATATTTCACCGAATAATGTTTATTTGTGTAGTCGTAATTGCAATCATATATTGCAAGAGATATACCAGTTTGAAGGCATCAATTGCAATAGCAATTGCAATCGTAGCCGCAATTGCAATCATATATTGCAATCCAAGATGAGGAAATTTGAAATCGTATATTTCAATCGGAGATGAGGCAATTTGATCAAGTAATCAACCTCACCATGGACTACATCCAATTGAACAGTGCACCCACCAAATTTATTAGCGAAAATCAAACCTACGGAGAAACAGTCCAATCTTCAACTCCAAATCCTGAAATCCCTAAAACAATCAAACACAGCAGCGCAGAACACACCATTGGGTGCCCAAATCGCAACGCCATCGAATGACCGCCGATTCACTGTCGCCTGGGCTAACTTTGGAACTCTGGCTCGCCATCGGAACTCCGGGTTCGAGATTCTCCTCCGTTCGCTTCGCCGTCGAATCACCGTTTATTCACCGTCGCCTGGGCTATCTTCGGATCCACCGTCGCCTTGGCCTCGCCTCCGCCTGGCCGCGCCTTTCCTCCCCTCGGCTCGCCCCCGATTCCGACGACGTCAAGGCCTCTTTCTTCCTCCGCCGATTCTGATCGAGCCAAGCACATGAGTGGGAGATGAGGGATATGGCGGAATTGAACGATGGCGAAGAAGGAGATGTAATTAGTCAGAGAAGAAAGTGCACACGCGCTTGTATTGGCCGGTTTGGGTTTAATTGGATATGGGACCCACATTTTTTAATTAAGAAAATAGGTAAAAAAAGCCAATTAATCTCAGCCATTTATTCATCTCAATTAACGGTCTGGATTTGTGTACAAGGTACACCCTATGGCTTGTGAACAATAGATCCATACTCTCTCTCTCTCTCTCTCTCTCTCTCTCTCTCTCTCTCTCTCTCTCTCTCTCTCTCTCTCTCTCTCTCTCTCTCTCTCTCTCTCTCTCTCTCTCTCTCTCTCTCTCTCTCTCTCTCTATATATATATATATATATATATATATATATATATATAGGGTTTAGTTCCGGTGTACTCAACTCTTAACGTGTATCATGTACTCAGAAATTATTCATCTATTTGTTCATGATTATTCGTCTGTTTTCACATAATTATTCATCTGTAAAAATAGTGCAAAAAATGTAAATTTTATTCTACCAAATAATCGCCCAATACAACCGAATAATTTCATTCCACTGAATAATCTCCCAATACCATCGAATAATCAGAAATTACTTTTAATCTCATTCGTTGATCTTCTTAATTCAATGGCCTAGATTTGTTCACATGATACACGTTAAGGGCTGAGTACATATGATCTATCCTCTATATGTGTGTGTGTGTGTGTGTGTGTGTGTGTGTGTGTGTGTGTGTGTGTGTGTGTGTGTGTGTGTGTGTGTGTGTGTGTGTGTGTGTGTGTGTGTGTGTGTGTGTGTGTGTGTGTTGTGAGCTGAATTTGCCATGTTTTACAGTAACTTTTATATCGATTTCTGCATACATTGCATTCATTTGGGCTAAGATAGTACAGAACCTATGTAGTTTATGTTTATTTGCCAAATTATGGAATCTACACCAATTTCTGTTTAATTCGCAGAATTCGAGGCGTTTTACAGCAATTCTAAGGAAGGTCGGAAAAGCTCGGAAAACAGCTACAGAAGTCCAAGGTCGAAGCAGCAGCGGAACCAGTCGAATCGAGTCAAGAGCCAAGGTTACTCGATCTCGAGTAAACCCTACTCGATCTCGACGAGCATAGCCGAGCAAGCCTTGTCGACAGAGCCTGATCGAGAGCCAGACCAGCCCAGCTTCGGAAGTCTACTCGATCTCGACAAGCCCTGGTCGAGGTCGACGACGCCCAGTGCCACATCCGGAGTCGACAAGGAGAGGAGCTGCCCGAGAAGCCGAGCACATCCCAACTCAATCTCGACGAACCCTTGTCGAGATCGACGAGCCATAGTCCGGATCCAGGCTTGTCGAGCACACCTACCCGAGAAGACCTAGTCGACAGATCAATGCTACTCGAGGTCGACTAAGGCTACTCGAGGTCGACAAGCGCCGTGAACCAAGTCCGAGCCACATCGAGCAGAGCTAGCCGGGAAGTCCAGTCGACGAACGATCCTTGTCGAGATCGACAAGCCTTTGTCCAGGTCGACTAGACGGGATTCCAGAAACGCGTCGTCGAGGGCTGTCCTAGTCGAGTTGGGATTCCTTGGGGCCGAAGAAATCCGATTTTGGCCGAGATCTATCAAAGTCTATCCATGGAAAGGAGATCTATCAAGACATGAAGACTTACCTAGTTTAGATTTATCTTTTCCTTAAAGATTTATTTCCTTTTAGCATTTTATTTATCATTAAGCATTTTAGATATAATTTTAGATATAGATAGAAGATTCTATCCTTGAATAGCAAGGAATAGAAGGCTATAAATAAAGCCCTAGGGGCTGGTTTTTCATTCATTCCAATTCACAATCAATTCAAGTAAGTAGGATAGAGAGAAAGAGTTTGTAGCAAGCAAGGTGGAAAGGCGAAAGCGGATTTGTCTTGTCGGTTGTAAGCTTTCTTTATTTAAATTAATGCAAGTTAGTTTCTTTTGTTATTTGATGTCTTTCTTGATGATGAAGAGCGAGTAGTCCACCCACTTCTGGGGCTGGGGTGAGCCCGACGGTGGCTATGTGAGATAACGCGGTAAAGGTCAGATCTTGTTATGCAATTCGTCTTCTATCCCTATGAGCATGATTCTTTTGCGAGAGTTGAAGGTGATCCTTGTTTGTGTTATTGAAGCGAAAGTGATCTTAATGCAACTTGGATTAATTATGTGAACAAGGGTTAGTAACAATTAGGGTTTATGCGAAAGCCTCTATTTGCCTATTTGTTAATAACGAAAGTTATTTGATGGAAAGCATGATCTTTTATGCCTTTATGTATTACTTTGCATGGTTATCGTTGTGGTGTTGAAACCCTGGCTTTGGAAGTCTTTTAATATATTGAATTTATTTCTGTCGAAAATCTGAATTCTGCATTCGAAAATTTGCAATTTAAAGTTTCTGTTTCCAGTCGACATAGAGGAGCCCTAGTCGATCTCGAGTGGGAGTTACTCGATCTCGAGTACGCTTGGTCTAGGTCGAGTAAAGTTTCTGTCTTTTGTCGATTTCTGAAGTTTCTGTCTTGACTTGCCCTAGTCGATCTCGAGTAGGTTTTGTCGAGATCGAGTTGATTTGTCTGTCGAGTTGTTTTGTTTTCGTTTATGAGTTTCTGTTGTCGACTGTCCTTAGTCGATATAGAGGACAGCTACTCGAGATCGAGTAGCTTCTGTGTCCTCGACTTAGTTTCTGCTTTACTTTGTCTTTTCTGTCTTCGTTTGGTTCATTGCTTTTGTTTGTTATTTTCTGTGTTTCTGTCTTTCTGCTGCTTTGTCTGTGAGATTTACAGCTACCTAAGAACTGCTGACGTGCTTCCTCGTGGATTCGATCCTGACTTCCCATTACTGCATTGGAGGAGTCTTGTATTTATTTGCGTGGGCCTGAATCTGGTTTGATCTATTTTGTTATATTTCATACTCGATTTCCTCCTACAACAACAAATTGGCGTCGTTGCCGGGGAAGCTATCAATCGCGCCTTAGGTAGTCAGTTCTCACTGTTTCTTTGAGTTACTTTGCAGGTGTATGCGTCGTTCTGGTCAAACACCTGAGTTTGACGCCTTAGACGAACCGGAACGCCTTTTTCACATCAGAGCTAAATACAAAGAGCCATGGCAGCTGCGGAGACACAGGAACAGCTGATCGCTAGGCTTACCAGGGAATTGGCCGCTAAAGATGCTGCTATCGCCGCTGAGAAAGCAGCAAGGGAACAAGCACAGGCTGAGCTTGCCCAATATCCAACCACGGCATAGGACTACATGCACCCAACTCTCGTCGTGCCTGAATCGACGATTCTAATCCCTGACAACTCTTTTGAAATTCGCACTCAATTTCTTATAGAGCTTAAAAATAATGCCTTTTATGGTAGATTTAATGAGTGTCCTCTTGAACATATTACAAACTTTTCTGACATGTGTCGTACTCTTGCTGAAGGTACAACTCTGGAATATGTCAAGATGAAATCTTTTCGCTGGGCCCTCGCTGGGCCTGCGCTGAAATGGCTTGAAGGGCTGAAAGCAAGATCACTCACAACCTGGGCCCAAGTAGAGCAAGAGTTTCTGAACAAATTCTTCCCACCCGCCAAAACAGCACATCTCCGCCAGAAAATCACCGCCTTCAAACAGAAGCAAGGGGAACCGCTGGCAAAGGCATGGGAGCGCTACAAGGAACTTCTGCAATCTTGCCCTACTCATGGACAGCCACCCTACGTCATTCAGGAGATCTTCTTCAACTCTCTTGATCAAGTCACTAAAGACAGAATCAACCATTATACTCGCTATGAGTATCTGACAATGCCGCCGAGTGACGCATGGGGTGTGCTGGAGAAACTCACCAACTACGACAACAAGTATAGGTCTACTGCAACTTATGAAGAGAACCCATACGCCAGGCTAGCACCATCCATGCCCCTCTATGAGCCTCCTAAAGAGATTGATCCTGATGTTAGGGAGCAGTACTACAGAGACCAGAATAAGAAGCTCCTCAAACAAGTAAAGTATCTCTCTGTCAACCAGCCTTGTATTGAATGCGGATCGCAAAGGCACACCACTCCTGAGTGCCCACACACAGAGCAAGTCAGGATGGCAGAGCACCAAGGGGAGGTAGCTTACGCAGGGGGTCCCAATCGCTACATGGGGGACCAAAGGTTTCAGCAACCACAATGGAACCAAGGTGTCCCTAGGAACCCCCCGCCCTACAGAGCTCCAGGACATCCGGAAAGAGACCAGAAAAGGATGATATACAGACAGTCCTGGAGGAAATACGGAGGAACCACTCAGAAACTAGGCGGTCCTTCAACTCCGTCTATACTCAGATGCAAGGTGTCAACTCTAGGCTTGGGGAAATTGATATATGGAGAAAATCAGTTGATACACAGATTGGTCAGCTAGCAGCGGGAATCCCCAGACAGTCAGGTGCGCTCCCTGGATCTTCAGAACTAAATCCCAAGGGAAAGACTGGACACATCGCTGCTGTAAAACTCAGAAGCGGCCATCAACTGCAAGAGCCAGAGGTCGGAAAGCATCAGAACAACGATGACCAGCAACTCGACATCGACCAGGGCCTAGTCGATCTCGAGGAGGGCCTACTCGATCTCGATGAGAAACTTCAGAAACCCTCGTCTGCACCACACAGCAACTCAACATCACCAAATCTGGTCGAGATCGACAAGGGTGTAGTCGATGTCGAGGAGCCCCTAGTAGAAGTCGACAAAGATGCAGCACCTCCGACGTCTGTTCTGGCTCAGAAAAAGAAGATGCCTTTCCCCACAAAATCTCCAAAGGACCCGGCAGAAAAGAAATTTCAGCGCTTCATCAAGATGCTTCAGAAGCTCAACGTCACCATCCCCTTCACAGAAGCTCTCAATGAAATGCCCTCTTATGTCAAGTTCCTGAAGGAGATTCTGAGCAAAAAGTGATCGATGGCTGAAATCACAGAGGAGTGCAGCCATCTGGACATATTGGAGAAGAGGCCGGAACCAGGTAAGTTTGCTATAACTATTGGATTTGGCCCATACAAAATTAATGCCTTATGTGATCTTGGAGCTAGTGTGAGTATAATGCCTTTAACGATTTGGTCCAAGATTAAGATAGGTGCCCTAGAGCCTGTGGATGCTAGACTTTACATGGCCAACAACACGGTGGTCATTCCAACAGGCATGGTGGATAATGTTCCAGTACAAGTAGGTAAATTCTTCGTCCCTGCTGATTTTTTAGTTGTTGATATGCAAGAAGATCCTGCTTGTCCAATTATTTTAGGAAGACCCTTCTTGGCGACGGTGGATGCCAACATAAGCGTAAGGAAAGGAGTGCTCACCTTCAACATCAGCGATGAGGTAATTGAGTATTCCTTTAATAAAACTGAAAGGCATACAGGTCCAATGGAAGAGGTCAAATCTATCTCAGCTGGCTACATCACCTGCGGGGAACCCAAGGTCAGAAATATGACCCCTGAGGAGCTGGAAAAGAGGGACATGGAGGCCCAGGTGGAGGAGATCATGGCAATCCTCAAGGAGAACACAGAGAATCCAATCGACACAGACCAAGGTAAGTCGTTGTGGATTAATTATTTTTCGGATGCCTTGACAGGAACTAAGTATGGGGTCAAGATCGACCAAGGCTCCTCGACATCAAGGACCCTAGTCGACCTCGACCAAATCAAGGAGCCTCCACCAGCACCAGCATCGTCGAGCAGCAAACCAGGCAAACCAGGCTCCTCGATCTCGACTAGACTTGTCGAGGTCGACCACCACCCGGTCTTCTCGACTTCGCCTTCCTCGACGCTGACGACACTAGAGCCAGGATCCTCGTCGACATCGACCACCCTTGTCGAGATCGACAAGCCCTCTGCTGACTCGACACCGTCTTCCTCGACACAGACTCCACCAGACGGACCAATTGTCGAGATCGACCACCACTCGACTCCACCAGTTTCTTCCTCCTCGACGCTGGAGCCACCAGGAGAGGAGCCCTACTCGATATCGAGTAGGCTACTCGAGGTCGACAAGACTTGCCCTTCATCGACTTCTGCATCTGCGAGCAGACCACCACCAGAACCTGCAGTCTCGTCGAGAACGACTAGCCCTAGTCGAGATCGACCAAACACAGTGGTCCCCGATTCCGTCTCTGCGAAGGTAAGCCAAGGTATGGATATTTCCTCTCCTATTTCCATTAAAGATTTATCTATACATGGGAGAGGTTTGCCTTGGTATGTGCGATTATGCAGGATTTCCAATGATGAGCCCAAAGAATATGAAGTTGGAGACAAGCTCTATGTCTCGAAATCAAAGGATCATTGGTTTCCCAACAAATTCAACAAGAAGCGGATGGGACCGTTCGTGGTGAACAAGATCCATTCTGGAGGATTACAGCTGATGGACAAGAATGGAGTCCTATTTGAGGCCCAAGCTACATGGGCCCTGCAAATACCACCTTGAGCTAAATGGAAAAGTCGGCCTAGCGACTATAAAATCTAGAGCTTGTACATAGACTTTTTGAGACATTTTTGGACATTGTTTTGTTTTGCTTTTTGTTTTTTCTATTGTGGGTATATGTCTTCTACACTTTTCAGGTCCATGGATAGAACCAAGCAATATACATACTCGGCCCAGGAAGTGCTTCCATTCGACATTTTGAGGCCCTACACACCTGTCTTGTGAGTTTCTTTCTTTACCCTTGTTTTTATACAGTGAGGACACTGTAATGTTTAAGTATGGGGTGGGGGAAGGGCTTACTTTGTGCATATTTTGATTTATTTGACATTATGTGTGCATTATTTCTTAGAATTGCTACATGGCTATTTTGGAATTCATTATTGATTTATGTGCTTACATGCATGATTTCCAAAATTTAGAAAAATGACCCCCATTTGAAAATTTTGAATAATGTCATGGAAGCTTATATTAAACTCGACGATGCAAAATTGGATTCATTAGAGGTATAGCATGAAATTTCCTAGTAAAGGGAAGTCACAATGAAGTGCATTATTTATTGAAAACCATGAAAGGAGGTAAAATTTGAAGTTGCTTTTGACATGTTGCATGATAAGATGATGGAGGACTTTATATTTCCATATAATGCTCATTGTTTAAAATCCTAGCCATACCTATGCTTATGCATTATACAAAGCCATATTACGCCTTATTTCAATTATTGCTCCACATGATCTAAATATTACCATTCTTTACCCTATCCGGGGATTATGTTGAGAATGATGATACATTATGGAGATTATTATATGGTGTTTGTGTTGTTATATATCATATTTGGAGTTTGGAAGGAAATTATTTGAAATATATGGAAAATTTAATGAGTGAAAGAAAATCCAATCACCTCAGGAGATAAAGGTAGATTGACCCTGCTCTATAAGATAATAGTTTGGAGAGATGGGACACATTGTGAGGAGTCCAAAGCACTAAGTATCCGGGGCCATTCATGACACCCATGTTTGCGACTCGCGAGAAGGCAGTGCTGAGGTTATAGAGGTAAAAGCAATATTATTGATAAAAGCATTATGAAAGGTGATGAATCTAATGAGAAAGAATGTGGTATGAAAGTTTGGAAAGTACTCCATTTTCCCGGATCAAAAGCACCACATTGCCAAAAATTGCCCACCTTTTAGCCTTTTACCAATCTACTCCTTCATGAGCTTAATTAAAGTCCTCTTGATTATTAATGCTTTGTCACTTATGAATGTTTTTGCATAACCCTCCTTTTGTGAGTAGATGTTGCTTTTATATTTGCACATGCATGGACTTGTGACACTAGTACCTTTTCAAGGATGGTAATTGACTGCAGGGATATATGAGAATGAATCTAAGATGTTGAGAGTTTTTGATTTCTTCCCCTGAATGACAATTAAAAGTATTGCTTGAGGACAAGCAAGCTTAAGTATGGGGTGTTTGTTGTGAGCTGAATTTGCCATGTTTTACAGTAACTTTTATATCGATTTCTGCATACATTGCATTCTTTTGGGCTAAGATAGTACAGAACCTATGTAGTTTATGTTTATTTGCCAAATTATGGAATCTACACCAGTTTCTGTTTAATTCGCAGAATTCGAGGCGTTTTACAGCAATTCTAAGGAAGGTCGGAAAAGCTCGGAAAACAGCTACAGAAGTCCAAGGTCGAAGCAGCAGCGGAACCAGTCGAATCGAGTCAAGAGCCAAGGTTACTCGATCTCGAGTAAACCCTACTCGATCTCGACGAGCATAGCCGAGCAAGCCTTGTCAACAGAGCCTGATCGAGAGCCAGACCAGCCCAGCTTCGGAAGTCTACTCGATCTCGACAAGCCCTGGTCGAGGTCGACGACGCCCAGTGCCACATCCGGAGTCGACAAGGAGAGGAGCTGCCCGAGAAGCCGAGCACATCCCAACTCAATCTCGACGAACCCTTGTCGAGATCGACGAGCCATAGTCCGGATCCAGGCTTGTCGAGCACACCTACCCGAGAAGACCTAGTCGACGGATCAATGCTACTCGAGGTAGACTAAGGCTACTCGAGGTCGACAAGCGCCGTGAACCAAGTCCGAGCCACATCGAGCAGAGCTAGCCGGGAAGTCCAGTCGACGAACGATCCTTGTCGAGGTCGACAAGCCTTTGTCGAGGTCGACTAGACGGGATTCCAGAAACGCGTCGTCGAGGGCTGTCCTAGTCGAGTTGGGATTCCTTGGGGCCGAAGAAATCCGATTTTGGCCGAGATCTATCAAAGTCTATCCATGGAAAGGAGATCTATCAAGACATGAAGACTTACCTAGTTTAGATTTATCTTTTCCTTAAAGATTTATTTCCTTTTAGCATTTTATTTATCATTAAGCATTTTAGATATAATTTTAGATATAGATAGAAGATTCTATCCTTGAATAGCAAGGAATAGAAGGCTATAAATAAAGCCCTAGGGGCTGATTTTTCATTCATTCCAATTCACAATCAATTCAAGTAAGTAGGATAGAGAGAAAGAGTTTGTAGCAAGCAAGGTGGAAAGGCGAAAGCGGATTTGTCTTGTCGGTTGTAAGCTTTCTTTATTTAAATTAATGCAAGTTAGTTTCTTTTGTTATTTGATGTCTTTCTTGATGATGAAGAGCGAGTAGTCCACCCACTTCTGGGGCTGGGGTGAGCCCGACGGTGGCTATGTGAGATAACGCGGTAAAGGTCAGATCTTGTTATGCAATTCGTCTTCTATCCCTATGAGCATGATTCTTTTGCGAGAGTTGAAGGTGATCCTTGTTTGTGTTATTGAAGCGAAAGTGATATTAATGCAACTTGGATTAATTATGTGAACAAGGGTTAGTAACAATTAGGGTTTATGCGAAAGCCTCTATTTGCCTATTTGTTAATAACGAAAGTTATTTGATGGAAAGCATGATCTTTTATGCCTTTATGTATTACTTTGCATGGTTATCGTTGTGGTGTTGAAATCCTGGCTTTGGAAGTCTTTTAATATATTGAATTTATTTCTGTCGAAAATCTGAATTCTGGATTCGAAAATTTGCAATTTAAAGTTTCTGTTTCCAGTCGACATAGAGGAGCCCTAGTCGATCTCGAGTGGGAGTTACTCGATCTCGAGTACGCTTGGTCTAGGTCGAGTAAAGTTTCTGTCTTTTGTCGATTTCTGAAGTTTCTGTCTTGACTTGCCCTAGTCGATCTCGAGTAGGTTTTGTCGAGATCGAGTTGATTTGTCTGTCGAGTTGTTTTGTTTTCGTTTATGAGTTTCTGTTGTCGACTGTCCTTAGTCGATATAGAGGACAGCTACTCGAGATCGAGTAGCTTCTGTGTCCTCGACTTAGTTTCTGCTTTACTTTGTCTTTTCTGTCTTCGTTTGGTTCATGCTTTTGTTTGTTATTTTCTGTGTTTTTGTCTTTCTGCTGCTTTGTCTGTGAGATTTACAGCTACCTAAGAACTGCTGACGTGCTTCCTCGTGGATTCGATCCTGACTTCCCATTACTGCATTGGAGGAGTCTTGTATTTATTTGCGTGGGCCTGAATCTGGTTTGATCTATTTTGTTATATTTCATACTCGATTTCCTCCTGCAACAACAATATGTATATATATATAGGTAAGTGGGGCGTGCGCTGCACACCTACGTCATGCAATGTGACAGATTTAAGTTAACACCAAGGAGAATTGGGTTTTTTAGCGGCAATAAAATTATATTAACGAATAATAAGCCAATAACCAAAATATGAATGTCAAAATCAGAGCATCCATTAGTTTTCATTCATGCATATCGTTAGCAAACTCAAGTCTTCATTACGTATCAATAGCAAACTCATGCCTTGAAGCAAAGTACATCATCGTCCACTAATCCCTCACTCTATATTTCTTCCATTGGATGGTGACAATTGAAATGAAGATACAAATGTTCTGCATCTAAGGCTATCATTAAGATAGATAACTCAAATAAACATACACTATCAACTCTAACTGATACGTGATGACATCTAATTTAGTCATATTTTAGGGTTGCATTTGCATATTAGTTTAGATCATTTTCATGCATATTTACCATATTTTACGCTTTATTTAGTTTATTTTACATTTTCGGAGTCTACACCGAATTATTATTGATTTCAGGCATTTTGAGGCTAATATTATGAAAATTCAAGAGTCAATACGGAGCAGCGAGAATCATTGGATCCGACCCTGGAAGCTAAAGTGCAAAAATTGCTAAAGTTGGATGATGGTGTGCAATTAGAATTGAGTGTTGGGTTGGATTTTAAGTATTTAATTTTATGGGCTGAAATTGTAATTTCATTAAATTTCTTTATATATATATACTCGTGTGAAAGAACACAACCGTGGGGGGCTTCTTCTTCTTTGGCATTTGAACGCCGCCGGCCTAGGCTTCGGCCAATTGGGTTTGTTTAGCTTTAGGTTTTAGTTTATATTTTGCTTTTCTTACTTGTTTTCGGTATTGCATTTTAGATTGAAGGTAAAGATTTTTAGTTTGAATCTAATTTTTAGCATGTCTTTAATTTATTCCATTATTTTCTATATTATGCTTAGTTAAATTTTCCGTTCTAGGGTTAGGGTGAACCCGACAATGTCGCGAATTGTTTGATTTCGATGTTTGCTTAAACTTAGTCTGAATTCTATAAATTGATTTGATCCTAGTTTCTTAACCTAATTGATGTGAATCGATTAGAATCCTTTTGAGATTCAAGATGCTACCGCTGCGAATTGAAATTGGATAAATAGATGAAATTCATGAACCCGAAAGGAGGATTGGTTTCATCAGAACTCTAGGATTGAACTTGAGGAATCAACAATTGTTATTGTGACATTTAAACGATTGTCGGGACTCTTGAGGATTAATAAATTATCGTAGATTCTTAGGTTTGAATCGGTTAGGCGGAACGCGACAGCGAATGTTTAATTGATTTTCTCCTAAGATCTATAAAGAACTTAAAGGGTCTAGATTTTGTTAATTTAGACACAATCGCTACAACATGCGACATCTGAGTAGTGATAACTTTAGATAATTTACCTTCAATTTGACATATTAAGAAGATGAAGTTCGAGTGAACATCGGGTTGAATTCTTTGTGGCATTGTCGTGGGAATCCTTAACCCTGGAATTGCTTCTCATACATATTTTCTGCATAATCTTGTGTTGTTTTTCTTAGTTTAGTTGAAAAATCAAATCCCCCTTTATTGGCTTAGCTTATTAGTTCTAGATAACAATTGATACATATATAATCCCCGTGATCGATATCCGTATACTGCAATTGATCTCGTATTCTTGCGAGGTTGGTTCAGGCTACACTATTCTTGTGTTGGTTTAGACCACATCAAGTTTTTCTTGGGGAACAACCATCAAGCTGCTCTCCTCCAGCCAGTTGTGCATCCAAAATAGGGTGGACATTCCATCCCCAATGGCCACACGAAGCCCTGGAACCAACAGTTCCGCCCCGTGGTTAATAGCCCTCCAGTTTCGGGAAGCGCCACGGCCTAATTCAAACATATCAATATCCACCCTTCCTTGGCAGTGTTTGCCCCGAATAATTCTGCTCCATAGAGTCGTCGGGTTTTGCATCATACGCCAACACAGTTTAGCAAGCACTGCTTGATTAGTGTCTCTCATAGAGCGTATGCCTAGTCCGCCATTTTCAATCGGCTGCTTCAAAGTATCCCAGGAGAGAAGATGAATGCGTCGCTCCTGAGGACTGCTCCCCCAAATAAAACCTCTGAAAATTTTATCCACCTCATCACAGATAGATCTCGGTATGAAAGATGACTGCATAACGTATATCGGCAGGCTGGTTAAAACTGATTTCGCAAGCGTCACCCTTCCTGCAAAGGACAAGGACCTAGCTTGCCAGCCCCGCAGCTTGGACGCCATCTTATCGACCAGGAAGCGATATCGAGCACTCGACATTCTGCCACAAGCCAACGGGATGCCTAGATAGTTCCCAAAATCCGATGCCACAGGAACTCCTATTGCCTCTGAAATCGCTTGCTTTGTGGTTTCATGTACATCTCGGCTGAACAACACCGAGCTCTTGGAGAAATTCACCTTTTCCCCAGATTTCATGCAATATCTTTCCAAAACGCTCTTTAGTAACCGGCCTTGGTCTATCGAAGCCTCACCAAGTAAAATCAAGTCATCCGCAAAGAACAAATGGGAGAGCTTGATTCCACCAATAACCACCGGCTTCCAGCGATCCTGGCCCACCTCGGCATTGATCAGATGTGATAGAAGTTCCGTGCATAACACGAACAAATAAGGCGATAGAGGGTCGCCTTGGCAAATGCCTCTAGACGGGATAAATTGACCCGCTTTCTCCCCGTTCCACAGGACCTCCGTCTTCCCCGTGGTCTGGCTTTTCATAATTATATCAATGAGCCTCTCCGGGATCTGTGCTTCCACCAAATTCTCTTTGAGAAAATCCCACCTCGCCCGATCATATGCCTTCTCCAAGTCTATCTTAACTAACATCCAATTCTTCCGGCCGTTTCTCAAGCCCATCGAATGAAGAACTTCATGAACAATGACCACGTTATCAATTATCTGTCGACCAGGTATGAAGCTCGCCTGTGTTGGGGAGATCAGTGACGGCAACACCGGTTTAAGTCTCTGGACAATGAGCTTCGAAGCCAATTTGAAGATCACATTGAGCAGGGATATCGGTCAAAATTGCGAAGGGGTCTCCGGATTCTGCACTTTCGGAATAAGAACCAACAGGGCATCCGAGCACTGGTCAGGGAAGTGACCCTGGTTCACCATTTCAAGCACCGTGTCAGTAACTTGGCTCCCTACCACATCCCACTCGTGTTGGTAAAATAGGGTCGGAAAGCCATCCGGACCAGGGGCTTTATAAGGTCCCATAGTCCGTAGCGCTTCCTTTACTTCTTCTGGTCCGAATAACGCTCCCAAACTGGCACTCTGCTCCTCCGATAGTATTGGGAAGTTAAAGCTCAAGGGCTGTTGTGCTGGCTGTTCATCCTGCTGGGTTTCAGCCGTGTATAGATCCCGAAAGAAGCCTGAGACCATTGCGCAGATCTCGTGGTTATCCTCCTCCCACGATCCATCCGTCCTTTTCAACGCCGAAATGCGATTGGCCATCCTACGCACTCTAGTAGCGATATGGTAATATCACGTGTTCCGGTCTCCCTCCAGAAGAAAGCTGGCTCTGGACTTCTGAAACCAGTAAAGTTGCTCTTGCTGAAGCACCACCTCCAATTCTCTTGTAACTTCTTTCTCTAAAATCAGATAGTGTCTAGAAATTCTATCTGCGAGCTTCCGTCTGATGCCCTCCAGATGTCCCCACAGATGTCTCTTCCACTTAAAAAGGTTCCCAAATACATCCTTATTCCAGGCGCTCAGGTTCGACGAGAGATCCTTCAGCGCAGCACACGCCTCCAAGTCGTGTTGCCAGCTGTCGTTAACATATTTTAAGAAGCCTTCATGAAGTAACCAGTTGGCTTAAAAGCGGAAAGGTTGCCTCCTATTGTTCGCTGGCCGTCGCTGATCATCCAGCCGAACAAGCAGCGACAGGTGATCGGAGTGTGGGGCTGAGAGGTGATGAAGTTGAGCATTCGGAAAGTGGTCTTGCCATTCGATGTTGCTAAGACCCCTATCCAATCTCGCCATCACCCTATTTTCTGCATCTCTTCCTCTCCACCAAGTGTAGGGAACTCCGGTAAACCAATATCAATAAGTTGTAAATTATCCACCTCTTGTCTGAACACTTGAGAGGCTCTGTTCGAACTCACCGAAGACCTCGTGCGCTCCTGTTCATCAAAAGTAGCATTAAAATCCCCCACTAGCAGCCATGGATTGGAATTCCTCGCAGCAAACTCTTCTAAGCATCTCCACAAACTATCTCTATTCACAGGTCTCGGGGTTGCGTAGATTGCCGAGAGGATCCAAGGCTCCTCCCCTCTCATGGTTACCTCAACTGTAATGTGTTGGGGATGAGTCACAATTGTGCTGACCTGGACAGAATTGGATCTCCATAACAACCAGATGCCGCCCGAAAAGCCTTTTACATCTACGCGTTCCCATTTATCGAAGCCAACCCTTTGGCATACCCGATTGGCCTGATCACCACTGATCCTTGGTTCAACCAAAGCCAGAACACTAGGATTGTGTAGTCTAATCAGCTCCCGCAAAGCATTCATGAAGTTGTCGCTATCTGCTCCACAAGCATTCCACACCAAAATGCTTAATCCGTTTAACATATTCAAACAATGATGGAAGAAAAACCATCGATGGTCATCAAAGCGAGGCTCTAGACACTCACTGAGGTCCAGGGCATCCGCTATGGCTTGAGGTAGCATCACCCGGCATAGAAGACGACTGACTTCCGATATCACCGACAGGAACTTCACGATCATTCGGTTTGCAATTCTCGGCACTTGAGCGAAAACTGGTCCCCTCCGGCAGTCTGAGAGGAGGAAGCTTCTCCGAATATGCACCCAGATGGTTTCCACCGGCTGATTCATCCGAGAGAACCCCTGCTGCAGGTTGCTTTACAAAAGTGTGCTTCGGCGGGAAAACGTCTTTCTTGTGAGAGGAAAAGTTCGAACCTTTGGCGTGGCCGCCGCGAGCACTTGCGTTAGATTCAGGGGACGTTCTGGTGGCTGTAAAGGTGGAGGAAATTTGGAACTTGGGAGGAGCGTAGGTATTTTCTTTAGTGTTCCTGTTCATAGGCTTATTGGTGGGCTTGGCAGGGGAGTGTTTGGGGGTATATATTTTGTCTAACCGAATTAACTGACGTTTCTTTTAGCAACGAGGAATTCACTGTAACCCTAGCCGAAGATTCATCTTCAGCGGATCGGATCAAATCATTTTGAGAACCGGCCTTATCTTCTTGTACTGCCGAATTCACGAATTCTGTTGTATGCTGAGATGAGACAAGCGAAGATGTGTTTGTTTACAAATTGATTCGAGTCTTATGCACTGAACACAGTAAATGATTGCAAAAGCACTCTTGTAGACTGTGTATTGTGTTATGGTGGATGATGTCTATGTCCATGTTGGAACATAGATATGGATCTTACTGATCTAAAGGAGGAGACACTGATGTATGTATCAACATCAGTCCGTAGGTCTTATCTCCAAGAAGAAGAGACGTTGATGTCTAGCAAGAAAATGTCTTGCTTATCCTTCCACCACGGAAGCTAAGGTTCTTACATCATCGGTAGCTTCCGAGGAGATTATGAAAAAGGATTCTCCTGAAAACACAAAATTTGGTTGTGGCAAAATATTATGAGCGGATGTCATGACTATAGGTTATGACTGACCATTTTTGTCAATACCAGGATTTCCAAATGATGTTGGAGATCAAATGACATTCAGATCAAACCCTATCTAGTCAGAGAGACGTTTTTCAAGAACAACGTTGTCATAATATGTTTGACTCTTGATGGTTATGCGAGCCACCTCTCTGATTTGAGTTTTTAGCAAGTGGGAGACTTTGGTCTTAACTCATATGCTGTGCCATTGATGTGGTGAAAACTGGTAATGTAAACGTGAAATATGTTATATGTCACTGAACCATAGTTTGTTCTCTCACATGAACAAACGTTCCTATAAGTGTTCGTTACTGTAGGTGTATGGTATCTCAATTCTTATGGGAACGGAATGAGATGATAACCGCCTTGACTGCCTTTGGATGTCAAAATGAAGTCTCTCCGGTTGAGAAAGGCTGAATGGGTAATTTATAGTAAGTCATTCATATGACTTGTAACTATGCTCTTGCGCCCATTGGTTCAGAAAAGCAAGGTGTTAAAGGGTAAAATGGTTCTCAAGTCTACGTGACTATTAGATGAACACCTTTAGAGGTTGAGTGGACAACGCTTTAGAGAAGCGCTCCCTGTAGCACACTGTCATACTAGTGTGTGCTAGTCGACCCTATGATGTGATAGATTGATCCCATCTCTATCACTGTGTGAGCTAAGATGTGTATAAACAAGGCAGACCTTAGTGACTAATGGCTTGGGTTACTGATTGTGGTGGTGATGCGCTACTTTGGTTGTGTTCCGATGGCCATGAGTGATGCGGTCTAAGTGGGGCACTTCTAGGAAAGTGGTCATCATTTACATGAAAGTAATGCCAATGCAAAAGGAAGGTATTATGAGTAATCGTTGACGAAAATGGGATTTGCTGGATCCGGCAGTTACGTACTGTTATGAATCGCCATCATAGTTGAAGCAAACTGAGAGGGATCCGGTTTTGTGTGTCAACTAGTCTGATGAAAGATGATCCTAGGGATGAAGCAATACTTTTCAACTAACGTTGTGACCTAGTCCCTAGCGGGATTTTTATGCGGGTAGTATTGCCGGGTCGCACAGCCTATACACGACGAGTATGAGAATGAGTTTTGGAGGAACGTAATCTTTTGTGCGAGTGGGAGATGTTAGAATTATTTGATATAATTCGGACATAATTAAATATACGCCCAAAAGATAAATAACCTAATTTCCGTAATTAGGGAGTTAATTCTTATACGTTAAGAATTAAGTCATATTAGGATAAATAATATATATTCATTATATATTTATTTATCTAATAAATAAAAGAGATAAATAGAAGAGACTCCTCTCTCCTTATCTCTAACCCTAGAGAGTCTGTTCGTCAGACGTTCTCTCAGGAAAAGAAAACCCACAGTGAAGAGTCTCATTCCTCTCCAACGCTCTCCCATGGTGTGTAGGCTGTTAATCGTAGGTTCTCCCTTACTCCTAAATCTCTAATGAGGTTTAGGGCTATGGAGATCTACTTGGTGATCAAATTCGAAGGCAAGGCGATCTAAATTCCGCTTCCGCTATTCGAGGTGATCCGTTTATCCCTCAAATTCTATCATATAGTAACAATGAAACACACTGGGATGAATCTCAATTGACCCTTTTTTGTGTGTGTGGATAAAAAGTTTGAATGCATTACCTTGAACCACTGAGAAATAACCATTCTTATTTATTCTTGTATTCTTATTTATGTTTTCACAATAAAACTCAAAATGTACGTTTTTTGTACTCCAAGTTTCACACTCAAATCATAGTAACACTGATCAATCGGTGCCAAATCCCCAAGTAGAAATCACACCAGTCTATTTACATATCAAAACAATCATCATAATTATCATCATCATCATCCAATAATAAAACCATAGTAAGCAAAAATTTAATAACTAGTTGAAGGTTCTCCCTCCCCTCCAACTAGCTTCCATTCAAAATCTGACAACGATCGGCGCCCGCTCGCGAACCGCTTCACCCGCCCCAAATACGGCGTCGTTTCAATCCCCACCTTCGACCCTTTGGCGCCATTCTCTGCCCCACCCTTGAACTCTACCTCCAGAGTCGACTGTGTCTTCCTCTTCTTCTTCTCCCACATCCACCCACGCTTTTCCTTGTTTTTCGTCTTCTTCTTCTTACCCTTTCCAGCGATCTCGATCTGGCCCACGCACGAGACTCTAGGAGAATCAGGCTCCGATTCCGACTCCGAATCCATTCGGCTTCTCCTTGGTGAAGCTGCTAGGCCGATAGAGGTTCCTCTGGCCAGACATCGCCGGATTCGGATCCGATCGGTGTGCGATTGCGAGGCCTCCGGCGGCTTCGTAATGAAGGCGGAAGCTGATCTCAAGAGGCGCTTCCATGTGTTGCTGTTGCTGGATTTATCCGGCTTCATTGTGGCTTTACATTAATTATGGTTTCAGGCACCGGATTGAAGAGGTGCGATCTGGTGGGAGAGGGGAAATCCATATTTGATTGAGGAATGATCTCTGATTTGATGGCCTGATCTCCAGCTGTCTGTTTTGTGGTTGATGGTGAGAGGCTGAACAAATCAACATTCGCCATTTGGATCCAGACGTTGAAAGCTTAAGTTGAAGGTGAGAGATCATGTCGATGAAATCGACATCCAATACATCATTCCAATCCAGTTGAAGTGCTTCAGTTCGTTTAATCTCAGTTTCAAAACGGCGATCATAAATTTACGGGAAGGAGAAGAGGATAAGCGATTGAGGTTCACGCGTAGCTTCTAGAGACCATTGACTTGACCAGTTGACCTACCCTATTGGAAATCGGAGCGTTAAGATTTATCTGAAACGCGGCTTTGAATCTTCCAATTTCTCTCTCGCACAGGTTGGTTGAAATACCCCTCTTTCACCTCCAATCGCTCCAATGGCGTCCATCTACAGCTGCAAGGGGTGCGGGGCCAATCTCAGCCTCAACACCATCGACCTCTTCCCGCCGGACTACCAATTCGACGCCGGCAACAAGAACACCCTCTCCTTCGCCCGGGTCGACCAATCCAAGGTCCGATTCGAGAAGGAGGACAAGATTCTGCCCTTTTTCGAGTCCCTGAACTACTGGGGCATCCAACGGAACCGCACCAAGATCCTCTGTAACGGCTGCGGACGCGTCGTCGGTCATGTCTACGATGATGGCCCCCCGTTGATGGATGGCCATGGCCAGCTAGGGTTCGGCCCTAGCCAGGTCATCCCGAGGGTTTCCAGGTACCGATTCAAGAACAAGGCCCTCTTGATTTCCTCCGAGACTTGAACTGAAATTGAATTTGAAAGTGCTTTGGATACCTCTTTTGAGAAATTATTACTGTATACCATAGGTGTGTTGTAATTTGTAAATATGGCGTGATCAAGATAATAAAGCATTCAACTTTGGATTGTATTGCATCTGTTGTTCAAAGTTCAATACTCAACATTTCACAGAGATGCTGTTAAAGATGGTTTGATTTGTTATGAGAGTGTTTGATGAATGATAGCAACTGATTCCATGGTCAACACCCAAATGATGTATACTTGAACAAATCCTGGTCCAAATTGGTTTTTACCAATCTTTGATATTTCCAACTGTTGTGTTTTTTTTTTATTAGATGGCTTTATACAGACCAGCTCCAACTCTCCATGGAATTGATGATGGTTTGGTTACTCTTACAACTAATCTGTGTGAAGCTGGAATGCTGGATAGCCTGGATTACAGTCAAATGTGAGAGATGCAATTTGGTTTATGGGTTTGGGGCGAAAAGCTAGAAATTAACTAGCAATCGGTGATGTTTTCGACTAGGATCTACCATAAAAAGAAGGATTAGGGACTAGGACTATATAAAAAGAAGAATCAAGTCATTCACTTGTGATCAAAAAGTTTTAGAATATAAGCTAGTGGTCTGTAAGCCTCAACTAGAGGCGAAAACGACCCTAATTGCAGGGGCATGATGGAACCCCACTCGGCTTGCACGCGACCCCCTATCACGAATCCTAATGGACTTTGACATGAATCTTGGGTCTTGGGTTCTTCGTAGAGGGGGAGCGTTAGCCTTGTAAGAAAAGAAATTCTAGTGAATTCAGATTTGGACAGTGCTTCTCGATTTCTCTACATTGGATCACCACAAGTTCGGAAGCTCTCGCGCAAATTGTGCCGACGTTGCTTATCCTACATGCCTCACATAAACATAGAAGGTTAATGAGCATCAAAATGCCAGTAAAGTTCAGAGAAATAATGAAAATGCAATGGTTAACATGTTATAGATATGTTCAATCAAAGGTCAAGCAAGTGGAGAAAAGACATGGAAGTCTATAGCGGATAGTGTTCACCTCATCTGCTTGAGAAATTACGTATTCCAACTTGACCCTCAACTTATAGGACCATCTCGTAAGCCCAAATTTCCCTTTCCGAATCGTCGTGCCATGTTCTAGCTACACCTTTGATCTTGCATTGAACAACAGAAATTCCTCGGAAAAACATAAAAACGTGAATGAAGCACAATTAAAATAAGAAGATCAAACAACTAGAGCTAGAAGAGAATTGAAATTCTGCAGCATAAAAACTAGAGCTAGAAGAGAATTGAAAACATGCTCCACCGTCTTCGTTTCTGGTTCAGCAAGAACTTTCCGTATTAATTTCATTTAAAGGACCTTATTCATGTGTTTCGTTTTATGTAAACATGCTCCACCGTCTTCGTTTCTTTTACATATTTTGTCTTATCCAATGAGTGGTTTAAACGAGTTTTCTTTGTTCCATAAAAAGGCTCTGTTTATCTGATCCAGTTCTTTATGTATTTCATTTGGTAACACAAAGTTTTGCATTATGAAATTTGGTTTTGTTGCTATGTTTGATCTAATGAGCATTGCTCTTCCTTCTTGAGAAATAGCATTTGCCCGCCATCTTGTTAATTGGTTCTTAGTTTTGCATGTCGCTTATTCAAATGTGGATACGTTCACTCGTCCGTTGATAATGGGGCATTCTAAATATTTTTCTAATCTATTATGTTTTGTGATGTTGATTGTGTAATTTGTGTTATGTATGAGGTGTTTTTGTCCGGTTGTTACTTTGGTCGTTGCTTGAAATACATATTTATGAAAATTGACTTTCTATCGTAAATCGTAATGCTTCGCAATCAATTGAATGAAAAACAAAACCTAACTCTTATTTAATCCCTCCCAATCAAACCTAATTTACAATTTGTGTAGGTCAATTTCCTAATTAAAAACACATTTTTTTTACGGAAATTTTGCCTAGTAACCCTGAGGTTTGGCGTATTTCGCGTGGTAAACAAAGGTTTCAGACATTTCGCTTGGTAACCCTAGGGTTTCGAAATGTTTTGCCTCGCGCCCAAAACTTTTGGTTTGGTTGAGAAATAAGAGTTTCAACTTTGATAGGGTGATATTTTGTAATATTGAAAAATTATTGGGTGTCTTTTAGAATAATTCATATTATCTTCTTCTAACTGGAATCGATGCTGAGAGACAGGCGATTGCGAACAGAAGAGAAGAGATGTGCGATAGCATAAAGAAGTTGGTTGAGAGAGGGGCGGCGACGACGGGCAGTTGGTGACTCCGAGGGGGGCGTGACGGCTGAGAGAGGGGTGGAGGCGAAGCGGGTGGTGGCTCTTCTAAACGGCGTAACTGGTTCCGGTCTAAAGGTGAGTATACTTCCTTTCAAAAAAATCGATTTTGAATAGGTTTTTCCCAAAATTTCACAATCATATCTATCAATTTACGTCTTATTGAATGGGATTAGTGATCTAGGATGTTAAATTCAACTCAAATCAGGATTTGAAGCTTCCTATTTCGAATTATGAATTTTAGGGTTTGGGTTCGAAAATTTTGGGGTTTTTTTTTTGTAGTTGCTTGTAGGGATCTATCAATGTATGGTAATGGGAGGGATAATTAAACAAATGTTTGTTTGATTTTGTTTATGGTGTGCCAAATGTTCGTTTGATTTTGTTTATGGTAATGGTAGTTGCTTCGAAAATTTGGGATTTTTTTATGGTAGTTAATTGCTTGTTGGTGTGTGAAATGTTTGTTTAAGGTTTAAGAAAATGGATTGTTGCATTCAATAACTAGAAGCCATAGACTGTCATGAGTGAAGCATTAGATTAGTCATCCAAGCTAGAAACTGGAATTGATTGCAATATCAAAAACAAGCTAGCTAGAAACTGGAATTGAGCTCAAATCAGTTTAGTTCTTATACATAGTCATTGTTTGCACATATGTTAGTAAACTGAACTGGATTGATTTTACAGAATTTTTATAGATTTTTTTACAGCTTGTTACAGATTTTTTTTTCATATTATACAGATTTTTCAGCTTGCTACAGATTTTTACAGATTTTTTTTCTTCAGATTTTTCAGATTTTTTTACAGCTTGTTACAGATTTTTTTTTACAACTGAACTGAATTGATTTTACATAACAGAGTTGATTGATTCTGGATTGGTATCTTGTCATTTTTACTTGATTCTAGGTTGAATTGTGTTTCATTGAATTAGTATTTAAGATTCAAATTATGAACAACAATAAAACAATCTGTTTGTTCAATTCGTTTCCTTCTTGTTGTTTCCTCCTAATTGTTCAATTTGTTGCATTGTTCTAATTTTTGAAGCAATTTGTTTGTTCAAACAGATTTCTGAAACCTGAAACTTTATCTTTCAATTTCTAAATTCTGTTATTGTTGTTCAAGTACTTGATTTTTTAGTACCTATTGTTGCTTATTGTTGTTTGATTTTTGTGTCCTCATTGTTCCTGCTTGATTTTTAGATGAATTTCACATAGCTCCTAACTAGCAGACCCCCCCCCCCCGGATGACCTCATATCTCAAAGTAATAGTGTAAGATCACCACATTGGCAAAATTTGTTTAACCTATTAGCTCAAATGGTAGAGCAATGTGTTATACACATGATGTGGGTTCGAGTCCCACATAGGTTTGATTTGTAAAATGGTACATGGTAGATCAATGTGTTATACACATGTTGTGTGTTATCCTCTTATTTTTCTTCTTTGGGATTCTTCTCACTTTCTGCAATATGTATATAGCCTATATAGGATTCGAACCCACATCTTGTGCCTAGGCACATTGCTCTACCGGTTGAGATAATAGGCTAAAAATAAGTAGCTTTGTTCCCACAAGTTATCTATTGTCCTACCGGTCTAGGGATGATTGCCCTCAAATTGGCAATTTAGAGGAAACCTTCAGTGACTACATCTTTGGTGGTAGATGGTGGAAGGAAAAACTACTCAATGTACTACCGGTTAACATAGTGCAAGAAATCTTAGACATCCCCCTTCCTGTGTCTCCTTTTGAGGATCGCCTCTATTGGTGGCCGGATAGGGAGGGTTGGTTCACCACTTCAAGTGCATACAGATTGATTACAGCCCAATCATCGCTACACTCAGACGACAATGCCTGGATATGGAAATTGGATGTCCCGCCAAAGATCAAAAACTTTCTTTGGAAACTTTGCGAGAATGGTCTCCCAACTGCTTCCAGGTTAGCCCAGCGGGGGTCTCATGTGCCTCCCACATGCAGTGTGTGCAATTGTGTGGCCGAGGATGAGGTTCACTTGCTGTTTGAATGTGGGTATACGCGTTCCCTTCTAAATTTCCATCCTCTCACAAAATCGACAATATCCAGTATGATTAATCTCTCGCGAGACATACGACCTATCTTTTCGGTCATTGGGAACAACCTTACCCCCGCTGCCAAGGCGGAGCTTGCTTTCGTTTGGTGGTCTGTGTGGTACTCTCGGAACCAACTTGTTTTTCAACAAGTTCCCTTCCCGCCTAAAGATACTCTAGTTCGCATTGTTCAAACTCATAGGGACAATTGGAGTAGAACATCTCAGATTGATGAGTGTCTAGATGAGGTCTCCCCCTCACATACACAAATAATAAACCACCCGAAGGACAAAAATAAGGTCGTAAAGACTAAATGGCGTAAACCACTGATGGGCACTTTCAAACTAAATTTCGATGGCTCCACGCTTACAAACTCTGTAAGCTCGGCGGGTGCCATTATCAGGGACTGGGACGGCAGGCCAATTAGCATATGCTACAGTAAACTGAGGAAACAAAGCCCCTTAAAAGCGGAAGCACTCTCCCTAAAACTGGGAATCCAAAATGCTATCCAATTCGGTATCGAAAAAATCCACATCGAAGGAGATTCTAGTATAATTATTAATCACTTACTTGAAACATCGAAATGTCCTTGGGAGATCGAACTGATTATGTCAGATGTTGAAAGCCTTTTATCGACTTTGAAAGAAGTGTCTTTCTTTCATATTCCCCGTTTGGGCAATAGAGTGGCGGACAAGGTTGCACACCTTTGCCACTCTGCCCGGGGAGTCGATATTCACAACAATCTTGGTCTTTTAGACCTCATCCATAAGGATGCTGTCGGGTAGAGCTCGCTCTCCCGAATTCTTTCCTAAAAAAAATAAATAAAAAAAAATCAACAATGATCCCCGACTTTACGGTACTCTCCTGATCTTATTGTATTCCCCATTCTCCTCTTGTTTTCGCCCAAATCTGTTGCATATAAAATTCCCTTGCTCATCATTCTTTTGTTGCATCTTTTCTGTCACGATTTCCTTTGCTATTTCTGTCATTCTTTTTCCTACCCTCTTTCTGGCTTATTTTGCAAGCATTCTCCTCTAGATTATCCCAAACCATTCATTTTAGACCATGAGAAACTTTCAACTAATTCCATAAAGTAGAAAAGGAATGCAAGTAATTCCATACAAGGCTTTATGGTTTCCACTGCAAGTAATTCCATACATGGCTTTTGCAACAATGTACAAGGTTTTATGGTTTCCACTGCGCTGAGCAGATTTATTGTCTACTGGAATGACATGTTTTCAAGACAAGGAATGCAAGTAATTCCATAAACGCAGAAATCCTAGGAGCATACCGAAACTGGATCCAAACCTTAAAATTTTTCGGACCCAATTGTTTCACACCATAAACGCAGAAATCGTAGGAGCATACTGAAACTGGATGCAAATCATAAACGCAGAAGTCCTAGGATCGAAGCCAATTGTTCCACACCCTAGATTAACTACAAAAAAAAACCCGAAATTTTCGGACCCAAACCCTAAAATTCATAATTCGAAATTGGAAGCTTCAAACCATGATTTAAGTTGGATTTCACACCCTAGATCACTAATCCCACTCAATAAGAAGTATATGGTAGATATGATTTTGAAATTTCGGGAAAAAACTACTCAAAATTTTTGAAGGTATAAAACTCACCGTTAGCCCGGAACCGACTGCGCCACCAACCCCGGCCACTACCTGCGCCGCCGCAACCCTCTATCAGTCGTCGCCGCCCCTCTAGAGTTAACAATTGCCCGTCGGCCTGCCCTGCCTCTGCAATTCGTCTCCCTCCATCTGCTATCTATCGCGTCTTCTGTTCGTCTCGTTCGGTTCGTCTCTCAGGCTGAAAATGTTAGTATTTGTGAAATGCCTCCACAAAATTTGTTAATATTACAATACTCACCCATCTATAACTTTAAAACAAAATTATTGGACAAAGTTAAACTTGAGGGCGCGAGGCAAAAAGATTCGGAACCTCAGGGTTACCAGGCGAAATATCCGAAACCTTTGTTTACCACGCGAAATACGCCAAACCTCAGGGTTACCAGACGAAATTTCCTCCTTTTTTTTTTTTTTTTTTTTTGGCTAAGCCGAAGGCATGTCCATGTATTTTCCTTTCGGATAGCTTCATACTTCATAACTTCATATGGATTCCAATTAGTTTCCAAGGTGAGCTTAGCCCAGCACAATTAGCTTCGGATAGCCCAGCCCAATTAGCTTCTGCACGCGATTGACAGAGAGGGAGCAGCGGTTGGACGGAGCGCTCCACGGCTGACGGTAGATTGATGAGCCCCGACTCGGACGATTTGAAGAGAGGGCAGCGACTCTGTATCTCCGACATTCAAGGAGGGCCAGAGGGTTTCAGATTCCGACATTCAAAGTATTCCCGAGTATGTATGCTTAATTATTATTATTTTGCAAACCTCGAATTTGATCTTTGGCCTGGCGTTTAGGTGATTCGTGCCCCAAATCTCGAATTTCCCCTCACATCACTTCCAATTGGGTGCTCAGTTTCTAAATTTGACTGATTTATTTTAAAAATTGTGACTTTGGGGTTTCGAATTAGGGCAATCGAAGAAGGGGCCAAACGAATTCAGTGCTTCGGGAATTTTGAGGCGGCGTCAGAGAAGCTCCTACTTCAAACAATTGAAAACGGGGAGTGCGGCCATCGGTTCGGCTTAAGTAGGTTGGTTTAACTTTTCCCCTTCGTCCTTTGTTTCTCCTGATTTGGAATCTTAGTTATAGGTTGAGTTGAATTTGGGCGTAGAATTTTGGGAATTTGACATGATTTGGAGGTAGTTCGGTGGTTCCGAAACCCACACCACGTGCTTAAAACTATATAACTTTGCAGGGGATTTCGGAAGCCATTAAAGCTACCTTGATTTCACTTCTTCCGAGCTGCTGCAGAAACTTTTCTCTTCTTGATTTTTTTGCCAGCAATTACCGATTCTTTGTTTGACATGTACACAACAACTGGATACATTTTTTATTTATTTTTATGAATGAATATGTGCGTTTGATGTGAAATTTCACCCCCAAACAGTGGATTTTCATACTGGTTTAGGCTAGTGTATTTTGAAAGTTCAGCTGCAAAATGGACTAATGGAGAAGGAATCAAATCTACAGAGATTCAATATGGTTTCTTTGATTCTTTAATGTCAGGATTAGGCCTTTCAGCATGTCTTGTGAAGGTCTGCAAACCTCTTTTCTATGCTAGTGCATCGGTTATATAAGTTAAAGGAATTAGCTCATTGATATTCTTTTCAATGTTATTATTAGGAAAGGAACTCCATTGATGTTAAATTTCATTCACAGGGAGGAAAATGGAAGAGCAGTTTATCTTAAGAGTTCCGCCTTCTGTTGCTGAACAATTAGACCGCCTCCTGAGTGAAACTTCTTCTTCTACTGAGGAACAGTCACTGGACCTGTCCTTCTCTGGTACCGTTATTCTCCTCTTCATCCACTGCTACTTCTGCGCTTTCTAGAACTCCATTAACTAGCCTGTTTTCATGAATCTAATATGGGCATGGTATACGGCCCGAGGCATTTTAGGTTTTATGAACTTTGTTTTTCTTATGGTAGCCAGATCAGCTGTAAATTTGCTTTTCTGTCTGTTTTCAGTCTATGAAATTTGGCAGTAGAGCTTTCATTAGCATCAATCTGACTATTTCTGATGGCCTCTTTATGGAAGCAGTTGCTTTAACCTCAGTAGGAAGAGACGAAGAGTAGCAAAATATGCCAATTAATTTGACTGTTGCCGTTGCCTTTGCAGAGGATGGCAGGAATGGTACTTTTTCCATTGGGAGTGAGCATTTTCCCGCCTCTCTGTTGGATCTTCCTTGTATCCTGGAGTCATATAAAACTTACGATGACAGTGTATTGATTAAAACCGCTGATATCGGTCAAGTAGAGCTCATTCACCATCTGAATTGATCAATTCTCACATGCCTAGTCTTCCAGTTAGTTTAATCTTGCTGTTGATGCAGATGATTATGGTGCGAGAAGAGAGTGATCCCGTGCCAGACACTGTAGAGTCCAGGCATGGCATAACCCCTCCCATGCGAGATGCACGAAGGCGTCGGTTTCGCAGGGAGCCAGATCTGAATGTATGTGACTTTATGCATTCTCTCGGCAATTTTTGTTTTTGATATCCCATTTTGAGGTGCTGGAATTTAGTTCCGTGTTAGGAACACGGAACTATCGTCAAAATTGATTAGTATTTCACATCATCATATGATTACTTGTTTTCATTACCGTGATCTGCTATATATTTCCATTTCTTCATTTTACAGCCAGAAGTTGTGAAGCGAGTCGAGAACGATCTTTTTAAGATTATGACAAGTGGAAATATCCTTTTACCTCTCAAGTCCTCTGTGTTTTTGCTTCATCTATATTGGCTATGCAAATAGGGAATTATTTCTTACATCAAACATGCTATGCAAATTGAGAGATATGAAAAAAGAAAAGATATACTATTAGAATTGTACTGTAATATTTAAGCATTTACTCTGTTCTGTCTTCGTTAAGGTAGTTGCTGCAGTGCATTGACAGTATTATTGACAGTGTAATGTTGATTATACCTTAACTGAAAGTAACGCATTGAAGCGGCAACACAAGAGGAAGATGGTGAAGAGAGTGCACGCAACGCCACTAAGAAGCCCACACCGACACCAGCAGCAAAAGCTGATGAACCAGAGCCTGCAGCCAACACTGAGGAGCCTGAGAAAAGTGATTCAGATGACTCTGATGACTCTATATAGCAATATTGATCTTGCAAGAGAGTGGGGAAACCCTTGTTAGTTCTACCTAGCAAGCCCTAGAAAGAAAGGAAGGCATTCCCACGCGTTCAAGCTTGTTTGCTTTCCCACTCGTTGCAGATCTCAGGGTTTCGCTTATGGATGTTATATTATCCAACTCAGGACTCTCTTTTGTGTTTACAGCACAGTGGACACCAAGAGCTTGTAAAACGTGTTGAAGAGGTGGATGTAGTGTCTAGCGCTGCTAGACAGCAATGCGAACTCAATAGTAAACTCGGCTATGAATGTTGTTTCATGTTTGGTAGGAAAGATACTCGGTCTGGTAAACCCAGAGATTATGCGTTACTGGATGATTCAGATGTGGTGATAAATCGCCCATAACATATCAGAAACTGATGTCAGAGATTAAACTTCCGCATCAAGTTCTCAATTTATGTTCCTAATAAAAAAGGTTTAGGAGTTGTTACTGTTATCAAATGTACAACAAGAATCTTTGTACATTCAGCTCATAGCAGGTTTAGGGGTTAAAAGTTATACACACTCTTTCTCCGATCTGACTATGTCGAGAAGATGTATCCGAATGACCTAGAATAGTAAGAAACTCAACCCTACCTCTTAATTGGATCTGCATCAAATAACCATCCCTTATAACACAATAATTTAGATTTATATATATGTTTTCAGAAATTAAGAGCATGGCAATGCTTGGTGAACAAACATTATATTTTCGGTGAAGGATCTATCGAAGCACGATGTCGTCAATGCCCTACGAATACAAAGTCTACAAATTATGGAATTTGATCAAATCACTATATGTTCCATCATCTATTATTAGGGTTGGACTTAATTCAATTTGGTATTTACTGATGCATGTGGTATGTGGAAGCTATTTGATTTCCCAGAACTGCCCTAACGAACGAAGGAAGCTCAGATTCTAGCTTTGCCGCAGTGCGGCAGTGGCTAGGCAGTATGGATTTCGCGTATATACTTCTTCTGATCAATGCATATATATTTGTTTTCGAGCTCGTATGGATGTGTGTTTGTTTAACTATATGATCAGATTGATCCAACTTCTTTATGGACATAATCTTGGGCTTTGTATTATGAGAAGTGACTCCGATCCAATCCTAGAGCAGAGAGCCTTTGTGATAAATAAGGTTTCATCTTAAAACCAATTGACAGTGAAAGGATGCAGGCTTAATGTAGGAGAAGGGAAGAAGGTGGCATGCTTCTCGACACAAGAACAGATCCCAATGCGAAGTGGATCTTCATGCTGAGTCCGTCGAAGAGATTTTATATATTGGCAAGAAGAAGAAAGACAAATTTCAACACTTGTTCAGCTGGGAGATTAGTTGCTCATAAGTCATAACGGTCACTTGATGGTACACAAGCTCTAACTTCAAAACATTAAAGCCTATCTAATAAAACCTTGTTAGCCCATCCAGATCACCAGCCCAATGGGCCTACCATTTTGCTTTAATTGGATCAAGCATGGGTTATTCCGTATATTGTCAATGATAAATTTGAAAATAACTTATACCGTTAAATATTTGGATGGTTAGATTCTCCTGCTTTAAAATCTCACTACATTTCATTCTTAAATGTTACCCCTAATATTTAGGGATGAAATGTGGTGAGATTTTAAAGTAGAATAATGTAACCATCAAAATATTCAACGGTTAAGATCTTTTATGTTGAAAATAATCCTTGAATAAGGTTTTATAATAGATGTTTGAATAAGGTGTTATAATGGGCTTTATAGTCTTTATTTTATGCAAACCTATCCATATTTAAAAGAAAAAAAATGGTTTTTAAATTGGTTTTTAGGATTTTCCTCAACTACCTAAGTTGGTGGGAGTGGCTAGTATTCAGGCTAAGTTACGAGAATCGAGACTACAATGGTATGGACATGTGCAGAGGAGAGATCCAAGTGCGCCGGTACGCAGATGTGAAAATTTGGCTATCGAAGGCGTTCGTCGGGGCAGAGGACGTCCGAAGAAGAGTTGGGGTAAAGTGATTAGACATGATCTGGCCGCTTTGGGACTCTCAGAGGAGATGACGCGTGATAGGATACAGTGGAGGAGCGCTATTCGGGTTGACGAACCTTAGTCGGGTGCAACGTTTTACCGCATCATGCTTTTTACGCGTATCCTTTACACCGTGTGAATTACAGTTTATGTAGGATATGTGCTACCATCTTCCCTTGTTGTCTTGTCTTTGGGTCACTAGGAAACACCCTCTCGACCTAGTCGGGGAAAGGGTGCGTACAATCCGACCCCCCAGACCCTGCTCTTTGAGCGGGATATACTGGGTTTGTTGTTGTTGTTGTTGTTGTTGTTGTACCTAAGTTGGTGGGAGAGTGGGGTGTTTTTTACACGTTCTCTTCCTCTTAAAAAAGGATTTTTAGGTTTTAGAAGAAAGATGTATGTTTCTCATCTTCTTCCTCTTCTCTGTATAAACGTTCTGAGTTTCTGAAAAGATTCCAAACTTACTTTGGCGAGTGCACGCGATCGGAGGTGTTGTGTAACCTTGGGGGCGATGCCAGAAGCCGGTTTGCACTGTGGTTGGGGCGAAATCGCTTATAAGATTATGAGTTCGGATATATACCACGCCACAACAATTCCTGTTTTCAGATGAGTTATAAAACAACCATCCGGATGTTAATTTCCATTTTCGATCAATTAAAAAAAAAAGACTCTATGGGTTGAATTATGATATATTCGGGTCGAACGTACAAGGAGGGTTTCGTTTGGGCCAAGGAAGAGAATAAACGGAGCGTGTGGAGACTTATTGTGGAGGTCAAGTTAACTTGAAAGAGGACTTGGAAATTGGAATGGGTCCTTTAGTTAGAACACGAATCCACCACAAACTGCAGTTTTCAAAGGACTGGAATTTCATGTGTTTGGGGGTGTTGAATGTGGTTTCTTGTGCAACTTAGTTTTATGTGCTCTCGTGAGTCGTGGCTATCCCCGCCAATAGGCAATAGACCGTGTCTTAGTTTAGTTTGGCCCCAGTTTTTCAAGTTTATGTGCACGAGATTTGACCTGCTTATTTGCACAAACAATCTCCACACGTCAAAATTACATATCTTTATATCAAATTAAATAGGATAGGTAAGTCTTTCCAAAACGACATATCCCGCGTACTACAGTACTACTAAGTGTTCCTTCTTTCTTTATTTATATATAATCAATCTATTGAATTGATATTAATGGCGTTTTAATTTGTTATTTAAATAGACGTTTTTTTTTATGAGTTTATGTGAGCTTTTCATCTAACGAACTTTCATTTATATTAAAAAAGAAAGATTGATAAATGGCAAACAATTAATGTAAGAGTCTATGAATTCAATCCTTAATATTTAGTATCTTCTTGTAATAATTTTCATTTATATTAATTTTTTTTAATTAAAAATATATATTTAAATCATATTATATAATTTTTGTCAATATTTTTCAAAAAAAATACTTCAATATTTTTTTTTTTATTGCACATACAAAAATTATATTATTTTTTATTTCAACTTAAGTATAATATTTAAACTACAATTTATATATTTTTTAAATATTTTTTATAAAAAAAATCATAATATATACCTTAAGAAAATCCCCAACACAAAGAATTGAACCCCTCTACAAAATCGACCGAGTTCGAACCTGGAACTTTTGGTTATTACCCCTATAAGTCCTTTTCGGTTGAACCATTTCGAAATGGTTAAATCGTTGCTATAACTTAAATTTGGTATACCACTGCGTACACACATGACACAACCTTTCTACTGACATGTCTTTGTAACATCATCCTGGATGATAAAGAATGTTCTTGTTAAAAACATTCTAATGGTTGCCTACTATAAAAAAAAAAAAAATCAGACGACTTTAACAAATACGGATTAGATACTAATAATGCTTGACTTTATTAATTATTATTAGTGTAACTATAATTAATGTGACAAATGCGTACTTAATTTAGTATTAATGGAAGGAGGATTGAATGATGGTTGATTGTGGAGTGTGGATAAGGAGGAATCAAGGAAGAGAACCCCGGCCAGTAGTCCAGTAGGTGATGACACGTCCTCCCTTTTACCTGTCACCTTACTACCTTAGTTGGTTGTTAGGGTATATATGGGGTGTGTATGGCACCGGTATAAACCGGTTAAAAAATAAAAATTATTAGCTGTTAAAAAAATAAATCGGTGTATGGGAACAATAAATAAGTTATAATCAGTTAAAAAAAATGGTTTAAAAATAAGCTGCAAATTGAAGTTTATTTTGGGGTTTATATTCCATAATTACTATTTTACCCCTTCTCTTTTATCTTATTTGGTTTGAAAGTACCATAATATCCCTAATAAAAACCAAATAAACTCCACTTTTTATAAATAAACTATTTTTTGCCCCATACAGAATTGTTGTTTAAATTTTTAACTACCTTTACCAACAGTTTATAAATTTTACCCTATTTATAATTTTAGTCAATTTATTAACTCCGTCCCATACGAACCCATGGTCTTCCCACATCGATCCGATCGGAGCAAAATATATGGAAGGGTCAAATTAAATCTTACATATATTAGCTTGGATTTTGAAAGCTATAAGTTATATTCCACCTCCTAGTGAAGATATATATGGTCTAAATAAAAGCTTAATCTCATCGTCATATGGATGGGGACAGTGGCGGAGCCAAAACATTTTTAGTTGGAGTACAATTATATACGTGTGATATGGTTTTGGATAAAAGCAACATTAAGATTTTTATATAATATGATAACAAATGATAATATTTTAGGATAAAATATCATTAGTTTAAGATAAAATCTCATCGCTTTTTCTCATTAAAAAATTATAAATAAATAAATGAAATAATTGAAGAAAAAACTAAGGATAAGAAACACAATATAATAAACATTGCATCAATATGTAACTATATATACTCGATCTTAACATGTAATTATAATGTACTTATAACTAGATATAAAATTTAAAACTTGCATAACAGTTGTAGTTTAAAACTTGCATAAATAGATATAAACATTAAAAATGTGTTTAATATATAAAGAGTGCTTATAATGTGAATATATATACCATCTTCTTACAAATGCAAGCTATAAATATATATATGTTATTTCAAGGAAGAGGGTATAAAGTGTATCCATCATATCAACATTTAAAATGTACATGTTTGCGATCGAGATCGACATGTTTATAATGTGAATATTGTTTGTTAGTTTGTTGGATTAATTGAGGGACCCTATATTACCAACTTAAAGTGAGTATTTTTTAAGGAACTCAACTTATTTCTAAAAGAATATATAATGCTAACAGGGCCTAATATATAATAACGTTAATTAAGGCTTGATGCAAGTTTTTTAAGACATGATCAATATTTTTGTTACAAGCTCAAATTAAAAAAAAAAAGTATTTTGTTAAAAGCGGAACCTTAATTGCTTTATCCAACTAAGTAAACGGTGAAAATCCTCTACCCCAACTCCCTGTCTCAACTCCCCGCCCCACATAATTATTTTACATCTAAATTAATATTAAAAAAAATTAAAAAAATATATTTAGCTTCTACATACTTATGATAACATATTTGAAAAAAAAAATCTTAAAAAATCAAATTATATTTTTTTTAAAAAAATATATAGTAAACTCACATCTTTTTAAAACTTAAAAAAATCTTTCTATCTCTTATGAATTATTATAATTTTGATAAGTTGATTTTTTAAGATTTTTTTTTTCAAATATGTTATCATAAATATGTAGAAGCTAAATATATTTTTTTAATTTTTTTTAATATTAATTTAGATGTAAAATAATTATGTGGGACGGGGAGTTGGGGTAGAGGATTTGCACCGGTAAGTAAAGTGGGATAAAGCTATTGTGTTTTTATTTATATTTATCTACTGCTTTAAACGATTACTTCATCATCTGGGCAACAAGACCAGCGGGATTCTATACTAAAACCAATTAGCAATAAGAAGAGTGACCACTTGACTTATATGCAAAGCTTGAGTTCTCGTATTTTTCGATGTGGGACAAAGGTTCCAACACATCACAAGAATGGATTATATACAGTTTCATGAGTAGTGTTAGACATATATTGTACTCCATCGGCTTCATACGGTTGGTAACGGTTCACTTGCAATTCTTCGCTGTATATAACTTTAAAGAACCCGTTGTCTTTCCCGAAACACGTAACAAACAAGTTAGGCCAATAATTTACTTGTTAAAAGCATTTTTTTTTTAAAAAAAGCAAGCATTAATTCACATGGAAATTAAACTTGGTCGCTAAATGTTTGGCGAGAAAGTATGAACAGGATCTAGCTTAGGATTCCACATAGAATTGAAGGCAATGGCATGTTGAATCCCGCGTGTACATGATTAAGTGTGCTATAGGCTATAGCTTATAGTCAAGTACGAGTCGGTACTTAAACAAATTGAATCAACTACACATATGTCAAAGACCAAAACTGTGTATATATTAAAGCTATGCACAACTCAAGAGTCAAAAGCAAGTGGAAGTGATAAGGCCTATCCATCTAGGTTTAAATATTTGTGTGTATTTTTAGAATTGAAGGAAACAAAGCACAGAAACAAAACAAATAGGGAAGATCCAAGAAATGCCAGCCTTGTTTGTGGTTTTGAAGGGCTGGAGATTCGATGGCTCAACCAAAAAAGTGGATTTTGGTACATATTTAAGTGTACGAAGCCTTTGAATCAAAAAAGATTGCGTTGTCTTTCTTACCCACCTTACTATATTTATAATGCCAAAGTCAAATTTGAATTTATGAGTGCCTTTTTCCAATCTTTCGAATAAATATGACTTTAATTTGTGTAATTCTATAAATGATTTTACATTGTTAATTGAGGATTTTCAGTGCATTTTGGGATCAAATTTGTTAGGTACGTTTTTAAGTTTACACATAGGAGGTGGGATAGAAACCTGTTGGTTTTGTTTATTTATTGGGCTCGGAAAACAAATAGAAAATTTTCTTCATTTACTTTTTGTTTCAAACAAGTTTGATATATATTTTGAAGAAATTAAAATGAATATTTTTTAGAAAATTTACGTTTTTCCAATCCAACGACTTCTGTATCTTAGTACAGTATGAATAAAGTTGAGGAAAATTGATAGGAACTCAAGTTTAATTACTACTTCCTCCGTTCGGTAAAACTTGTCGTTTACTATTTATGCACGCTTTCTTAGAATGATAAAAATTATATAAAATATTCATTTTTTTTAAAAAAAAATTTAACAAGTTTGTACTTATTAATAATAACTACGAAGTTGTTAAAAAAATTATTTAAAAAACTAGATATTTTATATAATTTTTATCTCCTAAAAAAGTGTACGTGAATAGTAAAACGTCAAGTTTTACCGAACGGATGAAGTAATTAATAAGGATGTTTAATGAGTTTCAAGTAAGAAGTCGGTGGTGCAGATGGATCAAAAGATAGAGCGCGTTTTGGAAATAGGACAGCCCTGCATTTCCCAATTCAAAGTTCACCCCTTTGAATTTCCATACCACCACACTTATTTTATTATTTTATTATTTTTTTCTCACCATTTGCCAATTCAATGTTTCACCCTTTGAACAGCCCTGCATTTATATAGATTTTAACTCCTTAAATGTATAATAAAAAATAAAATGACATATTTTTTGAATTGGAGGGAGGAATGAGTAATTAAGTGGATAGACATATACTTATATTCCGTAATTTTCACAGTAAATAATAAGCGACAATACTATATACACCGAGAACATGTGTTATAAATACTCGCACGAATAGATCATACATTTGTTTGAACCTCAATCTAACACGTGTTCGACATTAAAAAAGCTACGAACTGATCAAGAATCCATTAAATATATGTGTGTAACGGATTCTTGATCCATACATTTATTTGAATAGATCATACATTTGTTTGAATCTCCATAACTTCATTTATGAATTTTCTCCTTCTTTTAAGCCTTTTAAACTTAAAATAGCTGCTTAAATCATTATTTAATGGTTTTTTTACTATATTTTTTACAATAAAAATTATATCTTATATATATCTTCAAAAAAAATCTCGATAATATAGTTGAGCCCCCTCAAATTTTACCGGACTCCACCTAAGTGGATTTAACATTTTCACCAACATCAAACCATAAGTTGACTACATAGAGTGGGGAGTTGAGTAGAAATCACGTGGCTGCATGGGCTGAAGACACGTGGAGAGACCAGAGTGGCATCTGTAAATAATTACTCCTACTCCGTAATGTGAAAGAGTATTAATGGAGATAAATGACTAATCACGAATTAGGGTACGGTGGACAGTACTGTACCTTTCTTGTACAGTAGTACAAGATTAATTAGAGACTGTATCCACTGTGCTGTATAAATCAACCGTGTATAATAACGATCCATGCATAAATGAGGAGGGTCGGATGGAGTACGTATTAGGAGTAATTAATTAAATTAAAATAATGTATAGATGGATGCAGATCTCAGTTGCCAGTTGTGTGCTTTTAAAGTTTAAACCCTTGACAGTTCATTTTGTCCCCATCTCCCCCTTCTTCTTCACCTACAAGATAATGCATGTGTCTAAACCATGTGTATATATACACTATACACTATACAATGAGTCATATATCATCTCTTTTTTTTTAAATACGTATATATATATATATATATATATATATATATATATATATATATATATATATATATATTTATATTTAAATACATATATATATATAGTTAAACATAATTTAAGAATGAGATTTAAAATAAATTGTGAATACGGTATGTAACTCGTATAAATTAATAATCTTTTTATTATATATAAATAATTAAATTTGCTTGCAATTTCTATTGTAAATGGGTATACTCAATTGTTACACGTCATTTCTCTCTCGATCTATAAATAATGTAAACTAGTGCAGTGCCCACGCCATGACGCGGTTTTGTTAAAAAAAAAATCGGGTTTAGATAATTTAATAACTGTGAAGAACCTGCAATCCCTTCACCTGTTTCCTTGTTACAGCAACAATCAAAGCAATATAAAGCTCAAGATAATATTAGCTCATTCAATGAACAAAATGAGGGAAGAAGCCAAAAGCGGCTGTGCAGTAAGGCTGCATTGATGATCCCAAAAACCCTACAATCTTCAGGTGACAGCTTGGTATTTATAGGACCACAACTCACCAATCACGTGCATGACACAGTGCCATGAAGGCTTATTACAGAAAGGCCAAAAGAAGAGACAGAAATTACATAAAAGCCTAGAGTTCTTGAGTAGGCAACAAGCTAGCTGAAGTGCAGTAAAACCATATGAAAACATATGCTATGAACATATGAAAACATATGTTATTCTTCATAATAAGATAATGTAAAATATGTCAAGTAAATATACATTTATTAATTCAAACCCCTTGGCTAGAAAAATATAAAATATATGTTAAATGAAAACTTTAATCTACAATCATTAAACCAAAATCATACTTTAGATAATTTAATAAGATCATTAAATTTTGATGTATAAAAACCAAAATTTTGAATTTTTTTACTGTATGTGTATATAGATAAATTAATAAAATTATGGATAGATTGAGATATATGGTAAATAATAAATAGGTTAATTGATTTACCCTAGCTAATTAATTAGATTATTATGAAAATACACCTACCAAAAATAACTTGACATAAAAGGACCACACTTGGCGAAATTGCTTCTCATTTAATAATAATAATATATATAGATATTTTGTAAGATATTAATAGAAAAACGATATCTGATTCCATCATGGATACGAGATCAGAACAAAAATATAACGTATCAACTACATAATTTATAATAATGATAAAAATAATTAAGTAAGCTACTAAGTGATACTTGGCCTATTAATTAGCCACACCTTTCTTTACATCTCGTTTATATTATTATTATTATTATTATTATTATTATTATTATTATTATTATTATTATTATTATTATTATTATTATTATTATTATTATTATTATTATTCAGTAGCGTATATACTATAGATCTCTTCTTATCGGTCGGGTCAAATTATTTTATATATGCGTAAAATCAAGTAATTTATTTAATTGATGCTGTGCATAATTAACGCATACAGTATTATTAATTACTGTCCTAATAATTAGCTTTAGTTACCCGATATATATGCATGCAGGGACTAGAGGAGACAGATAAATCTACACGATGAAGTGCGTTGTACCACATTTTCACTATATTTTATCATGTTAATTTATTAATGGTCTATCTAATCTATATATATTATATTTTTTCATTAAGAAAGAAAACCTATACTCCGTATAAAAATAAGTTAATAATATCGAAAATATTTGAGAATTCACTAAATTAGTAGAGTATAAAAAAATTCGAAGTTATCATCCTTATTTATACTTTTTAGATATATGTTAGAAAATTCGATTCATTAAATATATAAATAGCAAGCAAAAACAATTTTCCGTACACATCATTTGAAGATGAAGGTTGAGGTTGGTCAAAGAAAGTATAGCTAGCTGTAAACTTAAATTAATTAATTGACGTAAATGTAATTAGTCAGAGAAAGGCGTAGTGGGTACAAACATGGGTGTGTCCGACATTTATTTGCCCACTCGCCACATCTTCCTTTATTTCCGCAGCGGTTGCTATATATGTGTATCCATGCATCGGTCCCGATCCGGTAGAGTTGTGGGAAAACTCTACATGGTAGAGTTCATTTTCCCCTCACAAAAAATAATTAAAAAAAATATATAAGTTGGTGGACCCGGGCTGGTGGGGGTGGGGGGAAGGAGGGGGCAAGATCTTATCCGTTAATTTTTATTTTAACGATCTAGATTTTGTCAAATCTACCCATAAGGTGTAGCGTTTGATGATTTTTGAAAGAAAACTCAAGAAGCATATATAGACATTTTTTTAAAAAAGATGTAGCTACCTACTCGCTAAAAATGCAACCTTTTAAAAAAAAAAAAACATACACCTTAAAGAGGTGCATATATTTGAAAAGAACTGCAATTTTTACTAAAAAGGAAAAAAATATAGATATTTTTAAAAAATATTTTTCAAGATAAAATTTACTTTTACTAAAAGTAAATAAAATTCAATAATATTTTTAGCATTTAGAACCTCTACCCTCCGAATAAATATAAAATTAAAAAAATTTACACATTTTTTCCCAAATATATTATTGACTTTTTTTATCCTACCATAAAGATAATTTAAATATATTCAAGTTTCAACTTACACTTTTTAAGTATAAAGTACTAAAATATAAATAGAACCCATTTAATGAGTATTTTCTATAATTTCATATTTAATAGGTTATCAACTGTAAAAAAAAAAAAGACCATACTGTATTTAATTGGTTATTTTATGTAAAAATCCCTTAATTTTATACTACCACCGAGTAAACTACATTATGTAGGCGCGTCCGACTTTACGAAATGAATAAAAATATTGGTTTTCTCAATTAAATTAATGACGCATTTACATACACTCCATCTATACAATGCGCGTATTCATAATTTCATACTACCAGCTTTTATTGCACTTTACGATTAAAATACAGCATGCTGTTGTGTATAATCGTACAGCCCGTACAACCCCTACCTTTTCACTGGGTAATGTCTATGGGCTATGTCTGTAAAATGTACTACTCCGTAAAATATACTCCGTACTGGATTTACATTTACCGCCCTTTCCAACTTCCTGCCGGTGGATTCAATTGGCTTTGTGATCCCAATTGGGTATTAATAAAGGGTGCCAACATCCCGTCGTGTTCGGTTATCAGGCTACAATCCTGAGAGAGAGAATCAGTAAAGTATTAGAGCTTACTTCCTCCGTTCGATAAAATTTGACGTTTTACTATTCACGCACGCCTTTTTAGGAGCTAAAAATTATATAAAATATCTAATTTTTTTAATAATTTTTTTAACAATTTCGTAGTTATTATTAATAAGTACAAACTTGTTAAATTTTTTTTAAAAAAAATGAATATTTTATATAGTTTTTATCATTCTAAAAATGTGCGTGAATACTAAACGATAAGTTTTGCCGAACAGAGGGAGTGATATTTAGGACATCAAAATAGAAGGTGATAACTTTTACATAATCAATACATTTAAAGGTATTTGGAAATGCCCTTTGAAAAGAAATGATCGATCATTTCTTTTCCCTTTCCCTGATAGACCTCTGTCAGTTTCAAACAGTATATATACATATTCATCTTGTGTTTAGGAAAATTAATAGCGTAGCGGATAGACTGACCCTTCTAGGTCATTCTAAACCACTATCACCAACCCTAACACAAATTTAGAATTTCAAGTTCTCATGCATCCAAAATGATGCTTTAAGATGGACTACGAATCGTTTATAGTTCTTCCTAATCTTTCTTCGTTTTCCAAAAAAAAAAACTTGCCGGTGGATTTATTTCCCTTTCCTTGTTTTCAATTCTGATGTATAAATCTGTTTTAAAAAAAAAACAAAAAATCAAAATGCCGATGGGCGAGCACATAATTGGACAATTCGAATTTGATAGGATTGCTTTTTTTTATTAGGAAATAATTCGAGGGTCAGACAGACCCGACACCTCGAGAGGCTGACAAGGTCGGCAGACGGCGAACTGTCTAAACACACAACATACATATAGCAGAAAAAAAATGTGCAGTACAAAATGTGGGAAATTTGATAGGATTGATGTTGAAACTAGGGTAATATGTTTTTTTTTGGAATATTATGACTAATATAAATATTTATAAGATATTCAATATATATAGGCAATATAGCATATATATAATAGATTTTGGTTAAATGCTCTATATATAAAATGATCGAGACAAATAAAGTTAGATAATTTATTTATTTATTTAGATATTATGTGTATTAAATAACATCAAAAGTTATTTTATATATCTTTTTTTAAATTAGGGGATAGGGCTACCAGTAACCCAATTTATACAAAAATTTAAAATATGATTTTTCATAATTTTTTCCTCGTAAACATATACTAATCATTTTCAATATAGATCTATAACCCAATTAATATAATTAAGTGCTACACTATGCACCTAGATAATATTCTGATTGAAGGAGGCAACCTAGTGGTTCTGAAAAAACAATCCTTTTGGGACTGCGAATGTTCTTGGATAATTGAGCTTTTCCAATCAGATACGAAACTTGATCTATGTATGTTATCTAATGACTAATGTTGCTATTCATCATATTTTCAGAAGGTAACGCTATTGCAGATCGGGTCGCTCATCTCGCTTACAGTAGCCCTGCCGACTGTAGTCTGGAGACGTACGTATTCAGAACTGCGTTTTCTTATCTGCAACAGCGCTCAAGGAAGAAAGACTTCTGGTTGTCCGCCCTAATTTTTATCTTGCTTTAAAAAAAAAAGTGTTACACTAAACTAGATAAATGATTTTTCATAATTTTTTCCCTATTATAAGATTTTGGCTGATATAATGATGATAGGCGTGCATATTCGATCTTAAACACTAGCATGCATATGTGCTCAAAAACATGTTTTCACAAGCGTAGTTACCCACCAAAACAGAACAAAAAAACCGAAAACTGTAAAATGGAAAAAAGCCCGCCGACGACTTTGTCAAACTCAATTTTGATGGTGATATGGTTAGTTCGGGCATTGCTGCCTCTGGATTTGTTATTCGTGATAGTCAAGGGTCAGTTCTCTCTTGTGGTGCCCGAGACCACGGTAGGTTGTCCGCGGTGCAAGCAGAGTGCCTCGGTCTTTCGTTTGGACTCCAGGAAGCTACGAAGAGAGGATTTTTTCGGCTCGATGTGGAGGGCGACTGCTTGACGCTGATCAACGTCGAGAAGGGGATCTGGCGGTGTCCTTGGGAGATTGAGATGATGGTATCGGATGCCCTCCGCTTCTGTCGCGCTTTCGAGAGGGCCTCCTTTTCGCACACCTTCCGCGAGGGGAACCAGATTGCAGATAGACTGACGCATATCGGTCTCTCTTCGTCATTCATCGCGGAGCGCGTTCCTGCCGAGATTGCTGACATCGTTCCTTTGGACCCTCTTGGACAATGAGTCAACCGCGGTTGACCATCCCCAAATCCTCGCCTTGTATAAAAAAAAAATGTTTTCACAAGCGTAGTGCATGTACGTACGTTTTAATGTGTTGTTATTACCTCGTCGAACCAAACACTAGGAATGGAATCGCCAAAAGAAAAGAGATTCAAAGGGTCAAATAAGACATTCAAGTGGGCCCCATAATGAACGTTTTAAGAAGTTTCGGAAGCCGCCCAATCCAACCAAATCACTTACTGGGTATGCCACCGGCTCTACCGTACCCCCCAATTTATGATTTGATTCCCCCCGGAATCGGAGATGATACAATCGACACAGACTACTTGATTGGCTTTACGTTTCATGTTACTACTTACTCGTGTGAATTCTATTTTGCAACAGCTTTGTAGAGGAGTAGCGAGGAGCTTGTCTCCACAGTGATCAATTAGGATAATCTCGTACTATCGCTTATCGGAGTTCTTCGGTGAGAAAATGATATATCGAGGATATATCAAATTACTGGAGTTACATGCACAGATACACATGCGTTAATAGCATAATATTCACAAGTACGGTGAGATTCCATCTTATAAAACAAGTTGGCAATATGAGGAGCAGTCCACCGATTTATATACAAGCTAGCTAGCTAGCTAGGTTTGTTTAGTTCATATATACTTTCGACATGGGACACTTGTCATTTCACCTATTAATGATTTTTTAGCCAAAATTATTATATTTATACACTATACAAAAAAAATTGCATAAGTAGTGACACTTTATGCTTTAAAATTTCTAAGTAAACTTGAGAAAATAATTTTTACATTGCAAAATGTACTAAATATCGTTGATATATTGTGAAATATTGGTGATCAATGTCGCTAAATATTATTGTTGACCATTTTTTATGAGTTGACCGATAAATTTTAACCGATATTCTCTTATTGTATCGGATTACAAATTGTGGAAATATGTGAAATATGACATCCATCCCACGTTGATTAAATGATGAATTTAAGTCTTGCATATATATAAGTCGGTGGGACCCCACCTAACACCAATTGATTTTATGATGGAACTCAACTTGGCTTGGTTGGCATGTCTGCGCTTATTGTTGATATATTCGATATTTAGAACAATGCTATTACCTCGAGAGTTGTTGGAATTAATCCCACCAGGCACGGATGCAGGAACGGACTGGAGTCCGCTCTAGTCCGCCTCGTTTTTTTTATAAAATAAAAAATATGTAAAAAAAATAAGAAAAAATTATGTATTTGTTTATTAGAATAAAAGTTTTTTTTAATGAAAATATGTGTATGTGTAAAATTTAGTCTACCTAGACCACCAAAATTTTAATTTATAGTAGTTTTTTAATTAAAAAACTAATCCTTGACAACCATTATTATACTATTTACTCTAATGATAATTCCTTAGTGACTTTAATTAATTAGCTTAAATTCGAAGCTAGTGCAATTCAACTTCTTGAACCATATCTGTGATTTGATTATTGTCTCAGTCAAAATTAATTGTAGTTCACGTTCTCGTACTTGGTCAACCAGTCAAGATAGTTTTAGACTTTTTTTTTTTTGGTAGGAAGATAGTTTTAATTAGACTTTTAAGAAAAAATTTCGTCACAATACAAACCACAAATTTCATTTCCATTTTATCGAATAAAATGCATGCATTCCTTTTACAATTTACGGAGTATTAATAATTGTCCGAGGGTGATTAGGAAAATTTTGTGTAAGAAATGAGATACTAGAGCGTGTAATTTATCGATTACCATAAAAAATTGATAGTCTATTCATATTTTTTTTATCCGTTTTTCAATTCTATAAGAAACCCAATTGAAAAATATTTCTCATAAATACACTCACTTTAACCATTTTTAAATTAAATTATGGATTTATCTATTTTCTTTTAGGATTTTCTTTCCTAATATTATATATATTCTTTCCGATTTAAAATGCAAGATTTTCACGTATTTACTCTATGTAAAATATCATTTTTTTAAATAACTCCTATTTATTATTTATAAATATTAAGTTTTAGAATAACAAAAATTTAATATTTTATACAATTTTTAACTTGTTTGATTTAAGTTAAAAATTCAGATACCTTGGAGACTAATTAGATTGGGGGCTACGTAATTGCTTAGTTAAGGCTTAAATGTGGAGAGCAAGGAATGAAGTAGATGACATAAGCAATGGCGATTGTTAGAAGTAGTCAATAACCCCACCCCCACTTTATTCATATGATACTAATTGTCCATATTTAATCCATAATCATCTTTTCTTTTTATTATTAAAATCATCAATCAAAGTCAAGTAAATTCATATATTGGCTAATACGACCATCTACCACACCATTTTTAACAATTTCCATGTCCTTTTCAGTTTTCGCACAATTAATTGACTCCCCTAAAATACAAAATTAAATCAACCTTGCTTTTTTATATTAAAAAATTACAATTTCCTAAATGTTGCAGATTAAAATCATGGAGGCTCTCCCCAAATTGCCATGAAACTACAAAGAAGATGTAAAAAATGCATTAAACAAAAGAAACATGTAGCCTATATATAATACATTTGAAAATCTTCTATAATTTCACATTATCATTCATTTTATTTTGTTAGTCCCAATTTATTTTAAGTATGCTCAAATGCATATTAATTCAAGTCCTGTTATTGGGACGGGGACATTATCGTCAAACGCAATGTTGTGCTTTGTCAATTCGAGAAGTCGGTGTCAACACCACATACTCATACCCGAGCACAACACACCATCATGAGTACTGATGACATCTCGTCGTTGCCGATTCGGGAAGTCGGTGTTGGCAGAACTCCACCTGAGCATAGCACATCAATGCGAGATGGCTCTATCGACTACCTGGACCGTACGGTTGACGAAAGTCATGAAATAACGCTGTGTGGATAGCAAGGCCGATTAATTCTGAGTGAATGTCTATATTAGTTTATAGGTTTTCATTAAAATTCAACCCACCCCTAGGATTTTTAAATTCCAATTTCTAGGGTTTGAATGAAGTTCGAAAATTTGATGATGGGAAATTGGGAATTGATTCAATTCAATTGAAGGGGCAAGCGATCCAAGTGTAAATAGCACGGAAATGGTACCCAAGTTTACCGACCAACCTCTTCTACACTTATAGTCCACAACACGTGCCCCTCCCTCTCTCTCTCTCACTGTAAACCCTTGAGTTCCGAATGAATTGAAAAGGGGGTCTACTAATCGTGTATATATAAGCAAGTAGCACCCACCCTTCAGCCTCATTCTCCCTAAACTCTCTCATTCTTTCATTACATCTTCTCTCTCTTTTTCCCCTTCCTCTCATTTTTCATTTCCTGAAGAACACCCAAACCGACACTCTCTCAGCAGCCGATTTAGGTCTCCAAAGGTAACAAAGACCCTTCCTTGTTTTCCGCCTTTCTTTGTTACTGTCTTTTCAATTTCCAGGAATTTGCATTTTTTCTGATGTGGGTATCGATTGATTGGTTTCATGGATTCATACATATTCTGTCATTGTTGTTGGTGTGCTTGCTTTGTTTCTGTTGTTGAATGCTTCATGTTGGGTTTGAAAGTAGATCTCTTTGCCTCCTGACATACGGAACTGGATCTGCATTTGTATCTTTTGATGCCTGTTAGGGAGGTTTATGTGCATTTTCTGCGAGGTTGATGCTTGTGTAATTTCCCAATTGGAGTGATTTGAACTAAAGATTGAATCTTTATTTTCTCTGTCTGATGTATATTCAATGGAATAAGGCACATTTGGCTGGCTGTTGAATTGAAGCACTGATGGTTGCAAATTGACCTTTGAATTTCAGGATTGAATACAGTTGAACAGATTAAAAAAGGAATATATTTTCGTCTCGCCGTCGAATGGGAATTTCCCTTTCATGCCCACTTGCTGATTACAATGATGTGGAGGCTGGTCTTGAATCCATCATTGTGAAATCCATCAGCCTGGGAGATGACCAAGTTAAGACTGCCCAGAGATCCATCAGCTTCAACAACCGAGATTCAGACCCGAAGATTTTGAAGTCCTTGGGCTCTGGAAAGATGGTGGTTGAAGGTTCTGTTAGCTTCAAGAAAGGGGAGAAGGAAACCATGGTCTCAATCACTGCTCCTTCCATGAGCATAAAGGAGGATATACTCAGTAGATCGTTTAGCGAAAAGAGTTTGGAGGTTGATGTTCAGTCGCCTAGATCAGATGTTTCTCGAACATCTTCTGTGGATCTGGGTAATCCCAAGCACAATGCCGCTGTGAAGCTGCAGAAAGTGTATAAAAGCTTTCGAACTCGACGAAAGCTTGCAGATTGTGCTGTTCTTGTTGAGCAGAGCTGGTATGTTATCAAGGAAAATTGGAAGTTGAATTGCTATATTTTGTTTTCATCATTAGGATTGTTTCTGATTGTTTGTTTGCGAACTATTGATGGCAGGTGGAAGCTATTAGATTTCGCTGAACTCAAGCACAGCTCGATATCATTCTTTGACATTGAACATCACGAAACTGCTATTTCTCGCTGGTCTAGGGCGAAAACAAGAGCAGCTAAGGTACATACCTCTCGAATCCATGCTGTTCTATTGCATATTCTCTTTAAATTACCGTGTTTTTGTCATCTGAACTCTTTGTTGATGGATTTTTCTTACATGATGTAGGTGGGAAAGGGTTTGTCGAAGAACGAAAAAGCTCAGAAACTGGCTTTGCAGCACTGGTTAGAGGCGGTAAGTGCACTTCTGATATCAATGTTGTTTTTCCTTATTCTCCAAATCTTCAATTTTGGGTTTGTACTGATGTATATCTCTTCATCTTCATTCAGATTGATCCACGACATCGTTATGGACACAATCTTCATTTCTATTATGCCAAGTGGCTCGAGTCTCAGAGCCGGGAGCCCTTCTTTTACTGGTAATTACTGAACCACCATAACTACTTTCAAGGAATAGATATAAATAACTCGAATCATTTGTTTTCAAAATCCAAATTTGGATTCCTATTCATCTATGATGATCATGATATGCAGGCTTGATATAGGAGAAGGTAAAGAGGTGAACCTAGAGAAGTGCCCAAGATCAAAGCTCCAACAGCAGTGCATCAAGTATCTTGGTCCGGTGAGACTTCTTTCTGATGCTTCCTTACCCTGTCATCTCCATTTGGATGTGGATTGAGGTTTAACATGTATATGTGCATATTCCTGTAACAGATTGAGAGGCTGGCTTATGAAGTGGGTGTTGAGAATGGAAAGCTTTTCTACAAGCAAAGTGGCGAGGTTCTTGATACTACATCGGAACCCCATGCCAAGTGGATCTTTGTGCTTAGTACATCAAAGACACTCTATGTTGGCAAGAAGTGTAAAGGAACATTTCAGCATTCTAGCTTCTTGGCTGGAGGTGCCACATCTGCAGCTGGGAGATTAGTAGTTGAAAATGGCGACTTGAAGGTACGAAGACTAAAACTTCAAACACAAGAGTCTATATACTAAAGTTTTGCAAACCTGTCACAAGCCTTATTAGTGCTGTATTGATAATAGAGATTTTATGCTGATCTTAAACAGGTAGTGTGGCCTCACAGCGGACATTATAGACCAACACCGGAAAATTTTCAAGATTTCATCTCATTTCTTAGGGAAAACAATGTGGATCTCTCAGATGTTAAGGTAAGAAAGAATTTCCTCTATAGCCTTATTTCTTGTCATTAGATTTTCTGATTTCTTAGTTGCTTAAAGTTCTTCGTTTGGTTAATACAGATGGATCCAATAGACGATGAGGAACAACTTATAGGCAAGCAAAGGTCTAGCAATCACTTGAGAAGCAACTCGTCTGAAGAAGATTTGATTCAGCAGATTCATTCGGAGAAAGAAGTGCCGAACACTGAGGTGCAAAAGGCTGTAACAGTACCTCAACAGAAGGCCAGTACCAGGCCAAATAGAAGCATCCTAAGCGCACAGCTTTCAAGGCTCCTGATACCGAAAAGTGATGACTTGGTTAGGAGAATGCAACATGAAAATAATTCATCCAGACTCAATCCACTCATTCAGCAAGTGAAGACTCCTTGTAGAACAATAAAGGAAGCAAGATCAGATTTAGGCTCTAAAAATGCTGAAGCACAACAGCTTTCTGATGATGAAGATCAAGAAAGCAATGATGAAGTAGTTCCAGAGGAATCAATCCTGAAGAGGATTAATTCCCACAAGGAAACCAAGTCTTATCAGCTGGGCAAGCAGCTTTCGTGCAAATGGACATCAGGGGCAGGACCACGAATCAGCTGTGTGAGGGATTATCCCTCTGAGCTCCAATTCCGCGCGCTGGAACAGGTGAATTTGTCCCCGAGAAGCTGTGGTCAATTGAAATGCGCATACACTCCACGACCTGGGTTTAAGCTGAGCCCAAAGGTGACAACGCCGGACAGAATGTTACAGGAAACAAGTGCTGTACCTTGCAGAACCAAGTCTTCTTCTCCGCTGTGTGAAATGACTGAAGCTGCATATTAGTTTCGTCTAGCTAATTCATCATGACTCGTCACAAAATTTTGTTTATTTTTTCATTCTTTCAAATGTAAACATATACAAGGTGATATAGGCCAGAGAAGTTTATTTTTGCTAAGTGATTTAGAGGGATATAAAGGGGAAAATATAGGAGAAAAAAGGTGTAGGAATTTTATGCCATAGTATATATTTATACCTCTATTCAGGTTGTTCATCTTGTACAATATGGGATACACATTGTGTAATTTTCACCCACACAATGAATACACAAAAGGGTTTACCTCAGATAGTTCAATGCTTTGTAATTTCTATGAATCTTTTCTGATTTGCTGCATCAGGTATGAATTCAGGAAATGATCCTCATGTTTGTTTTTTTTTCGTTCCTTGCAGCACTTGAACAACTTGGAGATCTTTTGATCTGAATGTTGCTGGTGCATAAGCTAGGAAGTTGTTCGACGCATTAGCTCCTAGCTAGCTGCCGATACATACACTGTCACGACTAATTTCAGCTGTCAATGCTCCATGAAAATGCATTACTATGAAGCTTCCTGGAAGTAGAAAAGCAACCATGAGCAAATAATTGAAACTTTTCTGTTTTATTCCATGAATCATAGTTCAGACCTGGCATTTGATGTATATAATATCCAGGACTTGCCCTACCCTCCTTTCTGTTGAGAATTGAAAATTGAGATGATTGTGTTTCTTGTGAGCTTCAATCATATATCACTCGTGATTAATTATTTATGGCATGCCTATTGCCAGGACCAACTTGCCCCCTTTTTTGCTCCTCTTGTTTGTTTTCTTGGTTGGCCAACTTAATGCCTCATGTGGAAAACCAAGTGCAGATTAAGTTGTGCCTATTGCAAGGAAGCAAAAATGATAGGAGCTCACAGAAGCAATAAGGCGAAAAATCCAATGGTTCGTCTTCGTCCTTGCAATGTCGACTGTCGAGTTAGCCAAATTAGCACGCATCCCTGACTTGTTCAAACTCAAAAAGCTTATAGAACAATAAGCGATATTAAGGTTGTCTTGAATCTTGATCCCTTCAAAGATATATTTTTTTATATATAATTGCTCAAATTGGTAGCATATGTTCCTCTGATGTACAATTATCAGTACTTGAACAAGTACAGACACAAACTTGAAATCAGTACTTGAGAAAGAATATCACTAAACAGGACTTTGAAAACAATTTGATAGTGTCAGTTCATGAATCAAGATGCAAAATTGCAATCAATCATATGCTGTGTGCCCCTCAAATTAAACAAAATGCTGATTTTTTTATAATTCAATCAGCAGAGAAATAAATACATTCATGAACTGACATTAAAAATTCAATTAGGAAGCAGATGATGCAGATTCTACAAGGCATGTATGAGTAAAATGACAGCTTAGTAGAGCTGACACTTGTTTTATGTATGTCTGGAATCAAACCAACCTCATCATCAACATGATCGCAAAAGCGATCCTTCAACTAATCACAAGCTAATTGAGGACATGAAACCTGATCTCTCATCACTTATAATAATTTGGAAACAATTTGTGAAGTCAGATTCATACAATTGGAGACTAGTTAGTACACCTAACTCATAACTAATTGAGTGTATGACATTATAACAAGCAACCAGACTTGTCTATCCTGCTCCCCCACCACATCTCGCGTCTCTATCGATTACATATTCCAATTAAAATATTCATGATTGAAGTAGCTAGAGTACAAATCCAATCTCCATCACATTAAACCTATTACTTATGTAGCTTTTGCTGCAAAGACATACATCCATACATGATTATGATAAGCTACTGCAGTAGAACTGCTACTTCCCTTCAAATGGGATCAATGGACCAAGAAAGAATTATTGGGCTGGGCCTTGAAAATGGGCCATCTCCAATTGGCCCATGGGCCCATAATTCCAACATGTTAAATTTCTTATTCTGATATACTGCTATTTCCAAACTACTGTATTCATTAGTCAGCAAAAATATTTGGGATGACAAATTGACAACATCCTCCAAAAAGTTGAATGATTTTTGCCTTTCTGGAGAGCTAGCTGATAAAAAATGTGGGGGACCTTTGGTAATAAAATCTCCACATGGGGGTCCTTATCACACAAATTGGAATCTCATATACTCCATTGCTCACAAGGTCAAATCTTATTGGGCAATGATGATACTCCCATACCATTTTCCATTCAACAATTATGCATCATTTTTTACCTTTTCATTATAGGTCCACTGTATTTTTTTCTTCATCTTAGGTTTAGTGAATGTAAGGTGTTTGTCAAAGTTTTGAAGGGGAAAATGACAAGCATGAAAGCCCCTTCTTGAAACCGGGTTGGAGAGACAACTCTTTGAAAAGAAGAGAGTGACTATTGACTACACTGAGAGTGTGCATCATGAGTGGGGTTTTGAATGAATTCTGGATTAAAAATAAAAGGGGGAACCACTCGTTTGCCTCAAAAGCAGAAGAAATTTGTTTGTTTGCTGGGTGCCCAAAAAACTGAAATCTGGTTCCTTCAAGATTCAAAATCCATCACCACTCAGACCACAAAGGCAAAGAAAAGCCCTTATTTTATGCCTCAAAAGAACGTCTTTTTTATCTGCAATCTCCATTTCTTTGCCCACTTTTTTTTACCTGCAACAGCTTCAAAGCTTTTCACCTTCATCACAATCAGGAAGAACACCCAATTTGCCTGATTGCTGAAAAATGCGTGTTGATTGGCCCAATCGACCGGAGTATGCAAGAACCTTCCAGCACCTGAAAGGTAAGAGCTGCAAAGTTCGGTTCTTTAGGAGCTATGGCTATGAGATACTACTATTGCAACTGTACCTTTTGCTTGCATTTGCTTTTTCTGGGTCTTGTGAGGAGTTGAAGCCGGTTACAGTCCCATTAGGGTTTGAAATCTCCGCCCTTGATAAAAGCACCGCCTGGGTGTCTCAGAATGGGGTTTTTGCATTTGGGTTCCTGGATACTGAAGGAGGGTTTGCTGTTGGAATTAGGTACAATTTAGGGTCTAATGCTGCAAATGTGCCTGTTTGGACTGTTGGTGGGGGAATTAGGGTTTCTCAGAACTCCACATTTGGGCTTTCTCCTGATGGGAGGCTTGTGTTGTTTGATAGCCCTAATAGGTTGGTCATTTGGAGCAGTAATACTTCTGGTTTGGGTGTCCAAGGGGCTACCCTTTTGGATGATGGCAACTTGGTTCTTGTTGGTCTGAGGGATGAGGTGATTTGGCAGAGCTTCAATAGCCCTACAAGCACTTTACTTCCTGGCCAAAGCTTCCACTTCCCTCAATCCCTTAGAGCCCCTTCAACAAATTCAATTTCGAGCTACTACAGCTTTGTGACTCGTCGGTCTGGTGAGCTTGCTTTAGTGTGGGAAGCCAATGTGACTTACTGGAGGAGTCAATTTAGCTCCTCTGTTAGAATAAAGGAAGCAAGATTTGATTCCAGTGGTGTTTTTGGTCTTTATGATGCTACTAATGCAAGTGTTTGGTCTATTTCAAGCAAGGATTTTAAGGATCCTTCTATCGCCCTGAGGCGCCTTCGTCTTGACTCAGACGGAAATTTGAGGATATATTCTTGGGATGGTGCACTCCATGTGTGGAAGATTAGTTGGCAAGCAGTTGAAAACCAATGTGATGTGTTTGGTTTCTGTGGACTGTATAGCTTGTGTGGTCTTAACTCGACGGGAGCTGTTTGTAGTTGTCTGTATGAGAGTTCCCTTGGTCAGAACTCTGGGGTTTCGGGGACAGACTCGGGTACTCTTGGGTGCAACAAGTTGGTGGATTTGGCAAACTGTAAAATGCCGTCTAGCATGATGGTTATGAAGCACACGGTCCTTTACGGGATATATCCTCCTCATGACATGGATATCATGCTGAATGAGGATGCTTGCAAAATGTACTGTGCTAATGACACTTCTTGTGTAGCTGCAACTTCAAAAAATGACGGATCAGGCCTTTGCACGATCAAAAGGACGAGCTTCATGAGTGGCTATACGAATCCCTCTGTTGTTTCCGTGTCATACATGAAAGTATGCTTGGTCCCTCAAGCAGTGTCAGCTCGGAAAGCTAAGCCAGCCGGCAATTCAGATTCAGCAGCTGCTGTTTTGGTTAACCATGCCCACAGTAATGGACTCGTTAGAGCTCTTGCCTTGGTTGGCTTGGTCACTGCCATTGGCTCTCTCCTTGTGCAGATGTTCGTTTTTATATTCCTCTATGGCCAGCGAAAAATCAAGGATCTAAGAGAGGTTCCATTCAAGGAAGGTACTAACAGTGAGATGGAAAGGAATTTTAGTGTGCTTACCCAGTTATCCTATGAGGAGATAAAGGAGCTTACTTCCAACTTTACAACTCAACTTGGCCCATCTATTTTCAAAGGCGCGCTGCCTAAGGGAAGTCCAATCATTGCCAAAGTGTTACATGACGTCGCTGTGACCGACAAGAGTTTCAGGGTAGCGGTTTCTGTGTTGGGTGGAATACACCATCGCAACGTTGCAGCTCTCAAGGGCTTCTGCTTTGACCAGAAGCACAAGATACTACTCTACGAGTACATTCCGAATGGATCCCTGGACAAGTGGCTGTTGGATGAGGAAGAGAATCGGAAAGAGGGGCACTGGCAGAAAAGGCTTGACATTGCGCTTGGCATAGCAAAGGGTCTTGCTTATCTGCACACCGAGTGCCAAAACTGCATTGCTCATGGCAGCCTGAAGCTCGAAAACGTGATGCTTGATGAGATGTTGGTTCCTAAGTTAATGGATTTTGGGCTTCAGAGCTTGCTCAGGGAGGAGGCGTCCTCTTCGACAGCTGAGTCGCCATCTGACAGAGACATCTACAGGTTTGGTCAGATGCTGCTGCAGATAATGACATGCGAAAGAGAGTACTCAGGAGAGGACATAGGCGCATTGGTGGAGGCGGTAATCGAAAGACAGCAACTCAAAAGCCATGAAGATGAGGAAAGAGTTGAAAGAGTGGTTAAGATAGCAATGTGGTGTATGCAGAATCAGCCATTTTTAAGGCCATCAATAGGTGAAGTAGTGAAGGTGTTAGAAGGTACACTCTCTGTAGATAGGCCTCCTTCGAATTTCGGCTTTAGGCAAGGAGAGAACCAGGGAAACAATGATGACTGCGTAACTGAAGTTGAAGTGGTTTAGTTGGTGAGATGACAGATTTTGGTGAGATCTCATCTTTTAACTGAATTTTAGAGTCCTCATAGTACTGCATACCTGAGTTTGAGTATGTGCTAGATTCTTGATCTTGTAAAGGAATATATCCTGTGGCGTTTAAAGATGAAAGAATGAATGAATTTTTATCATCTGAAATTGCCTCAACAAAGTGATTATGAAGGATTAAGAATTTATAAGCACTTGCTAGTTGCTACTATGAGTAATGTCATGTAAAGTCATGGGTAAACTACATAAAAACAACAACATCCCAGTATATCCCGCAACAACGCAGGGTCTGGAGGGTCAGAATGTACGCACTCTTCCCCTGGACTAGTCAAGAGAGTGTTTCCGATAGACCAAAAACATTACGGCATAATCAACACAAGGAAACAAGCCACATAATAGAGCCTAAGATACTAAGGCATAATCAATATTTAGGATACTGAAAGTAGAATTTTAGGATACTGAAAGTAGAAGGGCAGTAAAGAATCTAAAAAGAAGGCACAAATAAAAAACAATCTTAATTCAACCAATTTTGCAGAAAACTACTCCATGAAAAAGTTATATTCAACCACTAACTATCCATTTTGCTAACAATTTTTGGATGAATGTACATGAAATATTCAAAGCAATAGGCATTTTGGACATCATCAAAAAGTAGGGTATAAATACTAAGATAAATAGATAATCACCCAAAAAACATGAACCAATGGAAAACTAATGAAGTATCAATAAACTATAACTAGATAATTCAAGCGATTAGATGCGATTTTGTTTAAAAGGGTTATTTTGCACAAAAGGCCTAAATTATGGATAGTTTATGTAAATTATCCAACCATTTGAATAATATAATAACCAATAAAATCAAAGTAATTAACCGCCACAAATAGAAAAGTCTCGCGATTGGCCAATTAGAGCTTGCCACGTGTCACGTTTAACGAGGCGCTCTGATCTGAACTAAGCAGAAGAAACAGGAAGAAGAGAGCCACACTCATCTCCGATCTTGCTCCATGGCTTCCATTAACCTCTCAACCGTACCCTTAACACCGGCAAGATCAAAACTTTCTGATTTCCATGGCTTCCGATTCAATCCCCAAACCAAACCCATCTCCCCCGTTCTTCCTCTCAACCCCAGAAAAAACCCCGCCTTCAAACTCCGCACAGCTTCATCCCCAACCATTTCAATCGACCCATTTGAGTCCGAATCTGAGCCCCAAACCCTAGCCTCAGATGAGAAATTCGACTGGTTCTCGCACTGGTACCCGATTGCGCCCGTCTGCGATCTCGATAAGAGGGTTCCCCATGCCAAGAGAGTTATGGGCATTGATGTGGTGGTTTGGTGGGACAGAAATGAATCTTCTTGGAAGGTCTTTGATGACCGCTGCCCTCACAGGATGGCTCCTTTGTCTGAAGGGAGGATTGATCAATGGGGTCGCTTGCAATGTGTTTACCATGGTTGGTGTTTTAATGGCTCTGGGGATTGCAAGTTTATTCCTCAGCTACCTCCTGATGGCCCTCCGGTAAGAAGGCGACTTGCAAAAACCGATCATTTTGAAGCTCAGTTTGCAAAATTAGGCAATTAGTTAACCCAATTCACAATCTATTTGCAAAATTAGCACTTAGTTAAAGGTGATAATGCACTTGGCAGGGTTCTTTTTGCAAATGCACCACTTTAAATGGGTTAGATTTCTCAATGAGCAATGACAATGCACTAAAACACTACGGAGTACTTTATTGTTTTTGCAAATGCTATGCCAACTGATTTGTTGCCCTCACTTGTATCAAGAAGAAAGAACCTTTTATAGTTATTGTCTTGGATCACACTAATATGTTATGTTAGCCTTTTAATTTGTACGATTATGTGATCAAGAAAGCAGGAATAAGTTGTGATTTGGGGCCAATGTTATTTAATAATACAGGTTCATACTTCCAAGAAGGCTTGTGTTGCTGCTTATCCTTGCACTCTTCAGAATGGGATTGTTTGGTTTTGGCCGAATAGTAATCCGCTTTACAAGGACATTCTTACCGAGAAAACTCCTCCTTATATTCCCGAACTTGATGACCCTTCATTTACTCATACAATGGGGACTAGAGAAATCCCCTATGGGTATGTTTGCTAATTGCTAATTTCCGGTTCTTCAGTGATCCGCGGTGCATTTCTTACTGCTGTGTTTGTTACAGTTTGTGTATGACAGCGAGTAATTTTAGGGAATTTGTGTTTCAGGTATGAGGTTTTGATTGAGAATCTCATGGACCCATCTCATGTTCCTTATGCTCATTATAAGATAATGAACATGCCTAGTAGCAAAGACAGATAAGAGCTCCTATCTATGCCATGTATGTATGCTATTTTATTGAATGTTTTTGTAGCTTGAATGACTTACACTTGAGTTTTTAATCTGCACTCCGAAGGCGGATAGAGAAGGAGGAAAGCCCATGGACATAAATGTACAAACTATGGACATAAACGGGTTCTTTGCCAAGCAAGAGCGCGGCTTGAACAAGTTTATTGCACCCTGTTTGTTTTATGCTTTTCCTAGTGCTTTAGGAAATCCAACCAATGAATCATCATCCATAGCCGAGGCTGAACAGGTGATTACCAGTTTTATCCTTTACCCGTTTTAGATGTTTATTGAATGATATGGATGACTAGGGAATGCAGATGGGGCTACGGGCAATGTTTGAGCTTGTTGCTCTTAATTCTTATGAATGTATGCCTAAGGGAACTTCATAGCTGAACAGGTGCCTCCACTTTTCGGTTAAGGATTGGATTTGTTGTCTTGTCTGGCAGGGTCAGAAACCTTTAAAGCCTGCATTTCAGAAGAAGTTTATGCTGATTTTCATATGTATACCGGTTAGTCCAGGACACAGCCGGTTAATATGGACTTTTCCGAGGAATGTTGCAGTTTGGGTTGATAAGATTGTCCCCAGGTGGATCTTTCATGTAGGGCAAAACCTGATCCTGGATTCTGACTTATATCTCTTGCATGTACAGGTAATTTCCATCTTGTCTGTAAACAGATTTCAACTATTTGAATTTAGATAATACTCAGCACTTTGTGTGCTCTAGTTTTAATTACCTATTCCATTTTTCTTATGTCTAGGAGCACAAGATAATGGAGGCTGGCCCCTCCAACTGGCAAAAAGCTTGTTTCGTTCCAGCAAAATCAGATGCCCTGGTGGTTGCTTTCAGGAAGTGGTTGAAGAAATACTCTGGTGGCCAAGTAGACTGGGGTAGCAAGTTTGATGGCTCCCTCCCGCCTACTCCTCCCCGCGAACAATTGATGGATAGGTAAGTGATTAAGCAATAACAACTGGCTGCACTTGTTTTCAGATATTTTATAAATGGTTAACTTAGAAAGGCTGGATTTTGACACGGTGAATTTGTTGTCGAATGTGTGGTCATCAGGTACTGGTCTCATGTGAAGAACTGCAGCAGCTGCAGCGCAGCATACAAGGGACTCAACATAGCTGAAGTGGTGCTTCAGGTATTATCTGTCGGGTTGATTGGGATTGCTGCTGTCACTGCACAAGCAGCAATGAAAGCAGCTGTGAGGATTTCACTGGTGTCGCTAGCAGTGATTTGCTTCGCTGCTTCGAAGTGGCTGTCACACTTCATATACAAAAACTTCCATTATCACGACTACAGCCACGCACTCGTCTAAGCAGTGCCCTTTGCTGATATACCTTCAATCTCAGCCTGTGAATAGTTAGTTATTAGTACAGGAGCTTTATGCATAATACAAGAACCTCAGAACCTTTTGTAATTCCTTGAGTACATGTTTTGATCATGTCATATGTGATGGAAATCGGCTTGGATTGATACCGAAACCCTTTGAGTCTGAGAACTGGCATCCAATGGCCATGTAATGTAATTCAAAGATTCGCTATTAATGTAACAATTGGATTTCTGTAGTTCAGTAATTGGAATGATTTCAATAGGGACCGAAATTAGTATCGATTGCTGTACTGGTGAGTTTTGACTCAAGAACAGCACTTTCTTCCAGAAAATAATAAAGAAGCCAATCTGTAGACAAGGATTTGTGATTGCTGCGATGATTCGTGTATGTTTGGTATGCAGCACTTTCAGCTTACGAAAAAGACCCGAAAGAATAAAGGGAGGAGACTGCTCAGTGAAGCTAACCTTGCAAAATCTGGGATCCGAACATCTGGTATGATTTACAAGACAACTCAATTGGTATTATACTTATATATACAATTAAGAATTGTAACAAGAAGAAAGCACTGGTTGTGTTTGGCGTCGTTTGTCACTGTGTTGAGATGCAACTACCAATGTGTATGATAAAATCATGCCGAAATTGAAGGAATGCTGCTTGTGGAGGAAGAGGAATGGCGTGACACAAATGACTTCACCAATGGATTCACCAACTGGGGCGCCTCATCCTACATATGTACAAGACAATCATTTAGATCTTAAGTTTATCAGAGAAAACACCACAGAGATGAGAGAATGGAGTCAAAAGCCAAAGCTCATCTTAGACTCAAAGAAATGTCGAAAGGGTAATCTCAAGTTTTCATATGATACTGTTATGTGGCCTGTGGGAAAGAGAGATACCTGAGGACAGTGGCCAACGTCGGGGAGGACAACAAAATCCTCAACAGACTCGAAATCTCCATATGCTCTTCCCAGGTCTATTGGTTCCCATGGATCCTTATCACCCCAACCGATTAACACAGGGCACTGCATCATCAAAGATCATGCAAACTAAACTCTTTTCATGGGAAAAAGATCAACAGATTTGCTTCTCAGCTGATACATAGGGACTGGATCGCATTACAATCTCCCTTTACCTTTACTTGTGGAAGGAGGTCTTCAGGAAGAGGGCCTCCTGAATAACAAATGAACTCAAGAAACACGTCGACAGCACCAGGCTCAAGTCCTGGAAGAAGGATACTCTGAACCAGCTCGTCTGTGACCTGTGAAGTATCATGGTAACACTGCAACAACACGGCGAACAACAAACTATGTAAGCAACTGCAAGTAAGCTCAAACCACCAATACTGAAAATACAAAACAAATAAACAAACAGATTCAAAAGTGACATACTTGGCTTAGAATGTTCCTGACAGATTGGGGCGTTGCGACACTTCTGAAGAATAATTTACCTAAATCCGTATTCCTGCCACAACAAAACCAAATGGAGGCTATCTGAAATGCAAGAGCTAGCAGAGAGCAATGGTTATCCAAAATTCTTTACCTCAACAAGCTTTGAAAAGCTTTTATAAGAGGTTTAGCAAATGAAGGTTGCTTGGTGATATGAAGCATCCTAAGAGAAATATTAAGAAGGAGAATGCCTTGGCAGATTTCCGGCTCCATCACGGCTGCCTGAAGACCAACAACACCTAAATACCAACAGCGAACACGAAAATGAAATCCAACATTTTACTTGCAAAGAAAGGTAGTAGGAGTTTGACATAATCCCTACAAAACTAGTCCTGAGTGTAAACATTGGAGTTAAGATTAAGAACCTCCAATTGAATTGCAAATGAAGAAGGCCTTATCATTGATCACATCCCGGCAGAAATCATTGAGCTGAGCACCCCAGGTCTCAAATGTATAGAAGGAAGAGTCACCGAAATCGCGAGGATTGGGCTTGTCAGAGTAGCCATAGCCAAGGAGATCAATGGAGTAAACCCTGTGTGACCCTCCAAGGACTGATATGTTTTTCCTCCAATGGTCACTTCAATTTCAAATCAAAATGTGGATGAAAATTCCACACTCTTATAAGAATAGATACATCTAATTGCTTGTGGTTTCTGTTTGAATACCTAACTATATAAGATTGTGAATCCCTACCTAATGACTTAAGCTTAACGGATCCTGAACTTAATGGATTATATTAAAATGTGTATTTGCCACTTGGCAATGCATAAAAACAGTATCAAGAGATCAAAGACTGAGAACCTGTTGGCTCCAAAGCCATGAACAAGAACCAAGGCAGGGCCAGAGCTCCCACAGCACTGGTAACGGACACTGTAGCCCCTCCAATTCCACTTGCTTCACATAATTAAACTTCAATTCTCAACAATTTATATGTATATAGCAAATGGGAAATCAAAATCATTGCAGAAAAACGATTAGACAGACCAGGTTTGAACAGGTGGGTAAAGAATTGAAGCGGACCCAGAGCCGGCATCAATTGTGGTTGTAAGATCATCAGATTGTGATTTTACCACAAACCCATTTGGATTTACCTTCAAAGGAAGGGGAAATTGGGGGTTTTGGTGAAGGAAAAGGGAACTGATCAATGGTGTTCTGCAGGTGAATCTGCTTCTTCTACTGCAAACGGTGGTGAGGGAGGAAGTAGAAGTGGTGGCCGTACTCCCAATCCTCATTTCTGATCCTCTGATAAGCGCTATGAACGAACAGATATCAATGCCGGGTGAAATTGCAGGAGAGCCCCAAAACTCCCAAAGCAATATGCAAGAAACGTTTTTTCTCCTGGTGGTCATGGATGGAACATGGAAGAACATCCTCCATATGAATTTTGTGTCGTAATTGGGCCTATAGGTACTAGCCCAATAATATGAAGCCCATTAGGCCCAACTATTGATAACAGCCCAATAATTCTCATTTTTTTAAAAAAAATTGTCTTTATTTTTTCCATAAAAATGTTGATTAAAATCAAAATTTTAAATTTTTTTCTAATATATTTAAACAAAAAAAAAATCGTATTTACTTGCAAAAAAATCTTAAAATTTTTTAGCCCCGCCAAAATAAATTATGGATCCACCACTGTACACAGCAATCCATATAATATTGTAAAAAAAACAAAAAACAAATTGTTGCACTGTCCCTTTTTAGAGTATAAGTGGAATGGTAGGTTTAAGGTTCAAGTGTATTGACAAAACAAATCAAACCAAACAAAGAGGGCGAGATTTAGTATAGATTTTAGAATTGAATGTTTATTAGATTATAAATTATGACCGACTAAAATCTAGCAAATGTCACAACAATGTCCGAGTATCAATATCTATGGCCCATTTTCTAAACATTTATGTTGAACAAGATTTTTTTTTATTCGATTATTCATCGTATAAACATTCTGTATTCAATTAAAAAATTAGATCATGGTTTGGGTTTTGAATTTCATTAAAGAAAGAAAGGTTGTTATGTCTAACAAACAAGTCCATTCCCTCCATATGATGAACTAGACCGTTTGGTTGCCCCTCCACATTAACACACAAGAAGAAGAAATAAAGAGAGTTGAATTGAATTGATCTACCAGTCAACTCAGTAGATTCCAAGTGGGCCCCAACCACACCCACCCAATTAGCCCTATCCACGTGGCATAACCTCTTACTTTATAATATTAAAAAAAAAGAAAGAAACTTCATTCCTCATTTGGGTCTATTTATATATGTCAATGGTGCAACTCCTTTCAAACATTTCTCTCATTTCTCTGCATCTTCCGTACATCTCCTCTCCTTAATACCCACCAGAAAATGAAACCATCACCAAAGGCATTGTTTATGCTTAAGCAATCAAGATCATCAACACCCAAAATGGAGGATTTCTCAAGGTTTCAATATAGTGAGGTGAGTAATTAAATTTTGTCCTATAGCTCTCCTTTTGTCATTGTCGAGTTTCGAGTTAGTCGTACTTCGCCTTTTCCTCCCTAGGGCTTATATAGATTCAGTTCGTTAAGCCGGTGCTCGATATATATCCTTGTGTTTTTGCATAGAGATTGTTTCCATATGATATGGTGCTTGTTTGATATACAAAACCCTATGTTTTAATTTTTGTCTACCCTTGATTGAGAAGTTTGCATAAGTAGGTCAAACTGAATGAGAAGTTGTAAAGTGATTAAGAAGGTTTGCAACTTTGTTAGTTTTATGGCTTATCCTTCAACAATTTTGTTAGAACTTCAATTTCATGCAAGCAAAAAAGATAGATTTTTGTGATGCTTGAATATGTGATTAGATATTTTTTTTAAAAAAAATTGATCAATTTATTGGTTTAAAAAGAATATGTAATATGTAATATATATGCAAAAAGGCAAATTAAAAATAAAAATAAAAATGATTTTTTTTTTATGGAAAATGAGTTTATAGGATTCCTCTTAGACTTGCAGATTGCCTTCAAATGCAAAATATCCCATGTTGAATGTTTGATGAGACTCATCCTTAGTACAAAAATTGAATTTTTGGTATTAATTTTATTTGATGAGTAAAAAAACAAGGTTATTCCATTTTTTTCCCCTCTCAATACAAGCTTGTTTGGTACGTCGAATCATTTTTTTTAAAAAAAAATATAGTTTTTCTTAGGAATTGGAAATTATGGTTCTAAAAATAGTGTATATCTATATATGGAGAGAATTAAGAGAAAATTGTTATAGTTTGGAATGGACCGTTAGTTATTCTTAAAAAGTTGTTGCTTAAGTGGAGAACACAGATATTATTGGTTATATTATATAAATGATATGTACACACAAAGGAGTTGAGTATAATATAATATATACAAAAAAATAATTCATTTGGTTGTTTCCCAGCGACAAATTTAAAATGCAACCAAGTTAACTAACAAGTAGCAACGACAAACACTTGTGAGTTTTATATTATAAATTTGAATTTTTTCGTTGCCGTTGTACTGATTTTGGGTATGATGGAAGAAATAAAAAAGGCAACGGGTAGGCAAAAAATAGAGAAATCGAACAGTCAAACCCTACGCAATTTGTAATGTAATAAAACTTAAAGGTGAAGTCAACAAACTACCAATCACTGAGTCAGCAGCCAAACGGTTAACTGCGACTGGTAGTTGGTATTGGACCATTAATAGGTCACGTGTGTGTGTGTTAATTGACAATTGTTGTGTTCCTCCTCTCTTTTATTTGTGGTAAATCAAACTAAATCAAGTAGTTTGTGTATTTGAGTACTCCATCCGATTTAAAATACAGGTCGTTTGACTTCTCAACATGTAGTATTATATTAACTTTTTTATTTTTTTATAATTTAATACTATTACCAGCAAATATTTTTAAGTTTAAAAAAATTATTTTAAAAAATTTGATATTTTATATAGTTTTTAACTTATTTTAATACGTGTTAAAAAGTCAAACGACATGTATTTTGGATCGGATGAAATATTACTTACCCTAAAATAGGAAGTTCTATCCTTAACTTTTTGGACTCATGTGATTGAGAGCGTACTTATAGAGTTCGATAACTTAATTAATCCTATATATTGATGATTTGCCAGAAATATCAAACCTTGATCGGAGCGATATATTCTTAGCTGTTGTGTGTATATATATATACACTGCAATATCAAAGGGCACATTTATATTTGGGTTAACGTAACCGACTCTAAGTGAATTATATTATCTGTTATCAACAAAGCATAATTAAGCAATATATATGTTAGAAATGAATATATGTTGTTAGAACTGAAAATCGAAAACACTTCACAATGATGGGAAGTGGTTTACTTTGATACTATAGTACTCGTTCTTACCAACTGAGCCAACGTTAACATATACGTACACATGCCAACACTACTTTTGTTTAATTAGATATATGCCTTGTAAACTTAACACAGTTACTCGAGGTGCTAAACTGTCCAATGCCAATAGGCTAGCATCTAGTTTTGAACAAGCTGCAAAATGAATTAACTAGTTTTTTTTATTTATTTAGTAATAGCTTATGTACAGCTTAAGCTATTTTGGATATATAACTTTCATAAAATAGCTGATCAGATATACAGCAAATTAGTTTATCACTTTCTCAGTTACGTACATATGTTAAATGTATGGATTAACTAAGCAGCGTGGTCGGGTGTCTTAAGAGCTATGTGGACATAAACATTACACAAACTACTGGAAACACAATTCAATGAGCCATAGAGATATTTATTCAGCTCTTAAAAGAAGCATGTTTTATGATCTCATGGTTGGTTACATTGCTACAAAAGCGCATACAAAGCACACTAGAAAATCATACATGAAAAGGATGATACAACAATGGCATGGTGAAGCTAGAATACATAAAATTACAAATGACCGATACAAGCAACTCCTAGCTAGATTAAAGATAGATAGATCTTAATTATACATCTAGAAAGTGTCATTGCATATTTAAATATACGAAACCCTTCCATATATGTACGTACTTGACATGAAATGCGATGCATGGCAGATTCGATTCATAACGAAAGATTGTGCACAGCTGCCAAAGATGGAAGGGAAAGGTAGGCAGGCTTGGCATGTCATTGAGGCTGATGATCGTCGGGAGGAATGAGGTGGAAGGCGCCGGCCATTACAGGAGCACTAGTACTAATAGTACTAGCAGCCATGAGAGGGGCATCCCAACCAGCAGCACCGAAAGCCAAGGAAGTGGAAGTCATCTGTTGAGTGTGTAAAGCTTCATATTGCGGAATCTGTTGCTGGGTTTGAGAAGCATAGAGATCCTCGTTGATAAGCGAGTTCAAGAACGTTGAGAAGACATCTTCGGTGCAGTAATTGGGATCGCTGTCTCGGTCTTCAAGGCTGCCCGGGCTTTCCCCACACCCATTGCTTCTACCATTGTTGTTGTTGTTTGGAAGACTCGTATTGATATGATAGCTTGGGTTGATACTACTGATCAAACCATTTGCATTCAAATTGGGGAAGGGAGTGTTGTTTTTGATGGGATCAAAGGTACTGAAATGGAAAGGGGGTGCAGTTTTAGTAGGGGGAGGAGTATATGTATCTGCATCTCCGCCATTGATTTCACCATCTGCAACTCCAGCTCCACTGTTGGAATCATCAGATATGTAAGAGACAATCGTGTGGCTGTTAAGAGGATTAGGGTTTGGAGGTGATGACTTAGATTTGTGGCTATTGTTCGTCTTGATTTTTGCTACCTGGACATCATCGAGTGGTTTGTGAGTCCTTGGATCTATACCTTGGCTTATCAATTTCTTGCTGAGATGAGTGTTCCAGTAGTTCTTGATCTCGTTGTCTGTCCTCCCTGGAATCCGCCCAGCTATTAGCGACCACCTGCACATTAATCTCAACTAGTTAGAATGGAATTTGGAGAAATTCGATCAGAGAGATCGAAATTTCATGAATCTGATACGATTGGGGAATTGCGAGATTCGGAAACCCTAATTGACCGATAAAGTAAGAGAGAGGGAGACGAAACCCTAGAAATTGGAAAATTGAGGAATTAAAGAGAGAAGCGAATCGATTAGAACGACCTGTTGCCGAGAAGGCGGTGGAGGCGGAGAATGAGATCCTCCTCGTCGGGAGCGATTTGGCCGCGCTTGACGGAGGGACGGAGGTAGTTCATCCACCTGAGGCGGCAGCTCTTGCCGCAGCGGAGGAGGCCGGCGCGCTTCGGGAGAGTCCGCCAGCGGCCTTCACCCTCACTCTTGATGTAATTCGCGAGAAGCTCGTCTTCCTCCGGCGTCCATGGCCCCCTCTTCAGCCCTACCTTGCTGCAACACGGCGTCAATTTCGCTCCTCCGTTCCCGGCGGACACAGCTGCTGCTGCTGCTGCCACCGCCGCATCTGGCGACGGTGACGGAGAAGACGATGCTGGATTCCTCATCCGATTGCCGATCGATCTTCTTCACGTTTCTGTAGGTAGCTAAGATTTCCTCCGAAGTCGACCTGTGGAATGATTTCCAAAGCTCAGTGATGGGTATAGATTTCCCTTTTTTATTTACTCGTATTTGTTTTATTATTTTTTTAATTGATAAAGATGTGGCAAGCGATGAGTGGGCGCTTACAATATGGCCTGTGATGGGCCACAACAATGCAACAAGATGGGATTTTGGGATTTTAATGATATATCATTATATCTGCATTTTTTTTTTGGGGGAAGGATTACTTTGTTGTTTTTTTTTTAAATTGAAAAATAGATTCATGACCGCTCTTTATTTACCAATTCAAGCAGAAATAAAGATGGAGGGTTATTCCACCATGAGAAGTATAACCAAACAACCAAAGGAAAAGCAATATAAAAGAAGACAGTGCTAAATAAACTAGAACGTTAAAAAGACACTGGCGCAAATAATTAAGTAAAATGTTACTTCATCCGTTCACGTTTGGTGAGGCGATAAAAGCGTATATAAATAACAACAATACCATTATATTATGCTCTCATCGGGGTCTTGTAAAGTTGAGGAGTACGCATCATTTCCTCGAGGTGTTTTCATATGACTCGGTAGTGTCATAAAAATAAGTAAGAGAGACATAAACGACTAATGAATAAAGGCGAACATTAAATTAAACAAGGAAAATCTTGAACAATGTAGCAAGGAAGGGGGGCAAAGAATTAAAAATGAACTGAAAGAAATGCTGAAGGATAGAAGATACAATTTTGACTTTTGAGTTATATTTTTTTTTTTTTTTTTTGCAACTGTAATCTCACAATAGTTTATAAAATTGTTATGGTAATTAAAATGTACTCTTATTTTTTTTTTCCGTAAATAAATATGTCCTCTTGCAGTGAAAATTATTTCTCCGGGTGACCTGGTAGCAAAAAAGAAGTCTCATAAGTCATAACCCATATATGTACAGACCAGAAAAAACCCTCAAATATGACAAAATCACTTATAGTAATTCAATGCTTTTTTGAGTTTTTCCCCTACTGAAAAACATGGCAAAATATGCCAGATGTGCTGGCAATTTTTGGCATCATCATCATGCATGACAGATGTGTTGGCATTGCTTTTGTGTGTGTGTGGGGTGTGGTGGGATGGAACCATTTCGGAATGGCTCACTGAAAATGACTTGCAGGTAGTATCCAAAGGTTCCCAGTTCGAATCCCGGATATGGCCGCTCTTTATTTACAAATATAAGGTGTGGTGGGGTTATTATAAAATATTCCCTAGCATATAACTTAAATATTCTTAAATTGAAAAAAATTATAAATGAAAGCTAGTGAATCTGAAAAAATATTTAAAATTTTGAATAATAAAGATTAAATTATCGTTTTTATAAGGTTTATTTTTGTAATTATAAAATAATCTATCTATCTATATCTATATCTATTATCTAACTATTAAAAGAGAAGCCTTTATGATGAGGTGTCACTCTCTCCTCAAAAGTAGGTAATTCAATTTTTTTAAACAGTGAGATTAATTCAAAACATAAAATTAATAATAAGGAAACATAAAATTAATATTACTAATCTGCATCTATATATATATACTACTTTAATTGCTTTTCCAACCAATGAGTTTAATTCAAAACATTTAATTACCTAAACTTTTACTATTATTTTATAATATTAATTTAATATATTATTAAGATTTTATTTATAAAAAACCGCGTCGTGGCGCGGGGATCATACTAGTTTATATGTAATAAAACATTAATATAAGTGGCACCTAAGAAGATAAGTTAATTATCATTTATAACTATTGTATAAATAATTCGGTTTTTCTAATATATGATATAATTAAGGATATAGCTTAATTAAGCATGCTAGTATGAGAAATATTTTTATAGATTCACTAATTTAGTTACTTTTTTAAATATTTTTCAGGGTACATCAGTGGCGGCCAATGAGCCTGCCTGGTGGCTTGCTGCATGCCTTAACCAGTTTGCGTCATTTGTAGGCTAGGGTCCGGACCCGTGGCTGTGCGAGACTAGTCGATAATCTCGGAACCCCCACGTCACAAAAAAAAATGAGGATGCAGGGCAGCCAAGTAGCCAACCTTCCCTCAATGGGGAAAAACGTAATATTAAAAAAAAAAATTAAGGTAAAAAAAAGACGAAAAAAATACAAATATTTATTTAGCTTAGTTGGTAAAGTAAGGAAAAAAAAACATAAGAGGTTATGGGTTCAAATCTCATTATTTATTTTTTTCAATACTTTTTATTCCTATCAATTTTTTTCGATTATAAATATCACATTTAAATTGCAATTCTTTTTATTCCTACCTTAAAAATGTCATATTTAAATCAAATTTTATAATTTTCTTTCAACATTTTTCTTTAGAGCATTCATCAGTGATCATGCTACACATATATTTGATTCATGTAAAAAAAAATTTACTATCAATGTCATATTTAAACCATAACTTATAGTTTTTTTGCCGCAATTTTCAATCCTATCATATTTTTTAAAAATTGTAATTTTCATTCAATTTTTTTTTAAGTATTCATCATACTACACATATATATGTGGAAAAAAATTATTAAATTTTATCGTATGAATTTTTTGTAATGAAATGTTATATTTATACCACAATTTATGGATTTTTTTAAAATCATTATATATACCGAGAACAAAAATTCAAAACAAAAATTTCCCCCCCTTCTAAGAAATCGATCTACACTTGGTTTGTCCATTTCTTTTTAGGGACTTCTTTCTTGTCTAAACATGTTTAATCTATTTTTTAAGGATATATATAAATTAGACTAACCGTAAATAACAACGCCGCCGACTATACCGACTCCGTAGGTTGAGGACGATGGCTGAACTTCACATGGAAATTGGGCTCAAGCCCACTAGTGCACACGCAAAATCCTTTATGCTGATTTATAGTATACGGACAAATTGAACATATATAGAGATAAGGTGATAAACATCAGGGATGACAGATAGACGAGTCCAAACACAGGGACTCATGTAAAAAAGGGCACCGTATACCCAAAATGGACCCCTATATCCTCAAAAAACTACCAAAAGACTATCACCAACTCAAACTACTCTACCTCATCTACCTCCTCAAAGAATCACGAGCCACACAAATACTCGTGGACTGTCTACCCACCAATCCGTTCTTCCACGTATCATCCGTGAGTGACCTGCACTTCCACTTCACAGAGATACGGGTCTTGCAACTATCAATAATAAGATTAGAATATACATGAGAGTTAAACATTTCATCACCAAAAATCACTTTGTTCATAGCCATCCAGGTGAAATAGACTAAGGCCTCAAGAGCTAACAACTTACCTTGAAATGCAAGGGACTTCTGCTTCAACTGTGGTTCTGCAGCGAACCACTGCAACCACTCTGCAAGTGTACGGAATCTGCGTCCGACTCCTACCCAGTTCATCACCCGCTCAAGGACTACCTGAACCGCTGGACAGCTAAACCATAGATGGGTAACAGTTTCCTCCTCCTGATTACATAAAGCGCATACAACAGATTCTGCTCAACACTTCCATACATAATACAAACAGGTATGGCGAAAGAGGATCCCCCTGTCTAAGACCTCTCTTACCAGGGAAAAACCCTTCAGAGGAGCCATTGATAATAATGGAGAAAGAGGGGGTAGAGACGCACTCCATAATAAGAGCCACCAGATTACCTGGGAAGTCTAGATACACCAGAGTGGACCTGATGAAATCCCAACTAAGGAAGTCATAGGCTTTCTGCAGATCAACTTTGATAGTGCATCTCGGAGACACCCTTTTCGTGACATATCCTTTCACCACTTCTAAAGCAACAACACAACTGTGCGTCATGGATCTACCAGGGATGAACGCACATTGGGAATCAGACACTAGCTCATTCAGCTTACTTTTCAACCTTCCCACAATCAACTTGGATACTGCCTTCATGACTGTATTACAGCAAGAGATGGGGCGCAGATCCTTCACCAAGGTAGGATTGGGAACCTTGGGATGGAGGGAGATGAAGGTGGCATTTAACTGCTTAAGTACTCTTCCATTACGGAAGATCTCCCGGATAGCTTCACAAGTTTCCTTGCCGACAATAGTCCAAGCATCCTTAAAGAATTGGCTTCCAAACCCATCCGGTCCCGGCGATTTGTTCCCCCCGATATTCCAAAAACTTTTCCGTATTTCATCATAACTAGGAATACGGGTGAGCTCATCAACATGCACCTGATTTAGTTTCTGCCCAGGCTGAATCTCCGGGAACCCGGTAATGCCAACAGAAGACGACATGAGGTTCCTGCAGAAGTGCAAGACATGAGCTCTAATTTCCTTCTCCTCATCAAGCTTTCTGCCACTGTCATCCTTCATCATCACTAAAGCATTCACAACTCTTCTTTCTTTAACGCTTCTGTAGAAAAGAGATGAGGTTTCTTCACCCATTGTTAACCAATGAAGTTTGGCTTTTTGGGTAGTGATACTTATCAATCTAGCAACGCTCATCCTTAATTCCTCCTTTGCTTTTTTCACTTTTGAGACCAACAGCTCACTCGCTTTGTTGCTTTGGAGCTGAATTTGAAGTTCGTGAAGTATCCCTTGGTTGAGCTTGATCTGATTTTGCAACTCCGGAAATCGGGCTTTTACTCTCTATCTCTCTTAGGGTTTGATTGGATTCCAAATGCATTGTGTTTATAATGCAAATCAATAAGGTGGTGTTTGATTAACATACTTTTTAAGGTGTTTAAATTAGGGTGTTTTTGGATTCTACAATATATTAACTATAATGCAATCATTTTATCTCTTCTTATGTGATTATTTGATTAAATTACGGTTTTACCTCGATTTTTACGAAAATTTCATTTTTAAAATCAAAAGCTCACATAAAATGAGGTACAGTAATTGAATTATAATTAAAATGCAATGAAATCCAAACACACCCTTAACCTACTGAGAACACCTCCTTCCTTCTCTCTAAGACTCTAACTAACTGGAGTTGACCAAGAAATATACAACAAAGATTTCACAATGATCGACGAATCAAGCAATTTTTGGGAAGAAATCAGAGCCCCAAGCCAAGAAATTAAAGTCGAAGTGCCCTCGAAATGGGAATCATATGTGTGGCCTGTGTGGAAGATGGGGAAAAGGAAGGTTGAGAATTGAGATTTTGGAAGAAATCAGAGCCCATGGCAAGAAAATAAAGTCGAAGAGCCCAAGCCATAGAGTCGCATCTGGGCGACGAAACAGAAAAATAATCCTCCATCCATTAATTAAAACATGTTGTTTTATGAAATAATTCTTGTTAATAAAAACTTGTCATTTTAGGTATTTTGTCATCCACTTTACGAAATTGCACTTGTGATGATTATGAATTTATGATAGTTGTTAGTTGTAGTTTTTGAAAAGTAAAAAGTAGAGTAATAATTGGGGTATAAGTATATATATTTTTTTAATAAGTGTGTAGGTTTCTAAAAAGACTAGTTTTAATTAATGGGAGGAGTAAGAGAAATTAGAACCCATGAAGGTACAATAATAACAGGAGAAGAGAATATTTGCAAGGAAATAAAAGACGACTTCGAAAAAAGATTTAAAAAGGAAAACATAAATAACCGGTTACTAGATGAGTATCTCCTCCTAATAAATCCAGAAATAACAACATATGACAATAGAGAACTCATGAAACCTATCACAATTTAAAAAATGAAATATATGATCTTCATAGTAGGAAAAAACAAATCTCATGGACCAGGTGGAATGACAACAGAATTCTATCGAAATTTTTGGGATATTGTAGGGCCTTCGATTACCAAAGACCTTAAAGGCTTCTTCAGATCAGGTAAGATGTTACGACAAATTAATCAGACATTTATCACTCTTATACCTAAATGTGACAACCCAACTATGACAATAACTATAGACCAATAGGTCTATGTTCCACAATTTACAAAGCGATTGCGAGAATTATTGCTGAAAGGATGAAAATTATAGTAACAAAAATCTTTCACCCCCTACGAGATGCGTTTGTCTCCAACCGTGCAATCCAAGACAATATTCTGGTTGTCCACGACATTTTTCACTCCTTTGGGATAAAGAAAGACAAAGAATGATGGATAGCAATAAAATTGGATATGGAAAAGGCCTACGATAGGGTAGATTGGAGTTTTTTTTATTTGCGGTCATGGAATAATTTGGTTTATGCCAAAGATTTATGGGTTGGATCAACCAATGCATCAAAATTGTATCTTTTTCAATGTTGGTCAACGATGGACCCACTGAAACGTTTCGACCACAAAAAGGACCTTGTATCCCTTTTTCTTTTTATTATAGGGGCGGAAATTCAGACAAGAAAGCTACAACAACAATGGAACTCGAATTGCATTCCTATCATTTGATGGCGACATTATGATTCTTTCCATAGCATCCTAGGAATCATGTGCGAAAGTGGAAAAAATTATTGAAAAATACTGCCAAGTTTTAGGACGAAAGGTAAATTTGCATAAATTAACATTCCAATTTTCAAGTAACAAAAGGGGTCTCAACTCTCAAATAAACAAAGACAACGAATCCAAAGTGCTCTACACATAATGAATCAAGTGGCTTTAATTAGGAAAATATCTAGGATGCCCTATTACTATTATAAATGGAAGAGTAAATAGAGAAACGTTTGATGAAGTAATAGGTAAATGAAAATCACAGTTGACAAAATGGAAAGCGAATACACTTTCCCAACAAAGAAGAATAGTTATAATAAAGGCAAACCTAATGGCTAAATCAAATTTTGTCATGCAAAACTTTATTTTCCGGCAAATGTGCACAATAACCTAGACAAGTTGAACCGCAGTTTCTTATGGAATAAAAACCACAATCACAAGCCTCTAATTGGATGGGGCATAATATGTAAATCAAAGAAGGCGGGTGACTTTGGGACTCCATAAGACAAATAACATAAATAAAGCATTGCAAATTAAGTTATTATGGAAAATTCTTACTAAACCGCATAACCAGTGGGTTAGAATAATAAAAGGAAAATATATGAAAGAAACTGATCGATGGGGTTACAAAAAAAAACGAGGAGCATGTCATGACAATGGGCAAAATTAATTGATTTAAAGGATGAATTTTGTTTTGATCTCATTTGGCAATTCGAGAACGAAAAAACAATATGATTATGGAAGAACAAATGGCTAGATGACGACAAAAATCATTTTGATCACAAGTTATGTACCCACATGAATGAACAAGAAAAAGTGATGAACTATATACAACCAGACAAGACATAGAACGTGGAAAAGCTAAAAGAAGCCCTGACACCCATTGACACAATAGAGAAAATTTGCAGTGTCCATTTCCCAACCATGGATAATGGATATCTAGGATAAACTATATTGGAAATCAAATAGAAATGGGTGGTTTACAATTTCAAGTGCGTTGGAATACATTACAAAGGTAATTAAACATAAATGAAATAGACCTCTTCAATTGGATATGGAAAGTGGATTGTCCGCTGAAACTGAAAAACTTCCTTAAAGAATCATTGGACTAAGGAACAAAGACATAGAGAGACTAATCATAAATATTGACAAGAGTAATAAAAACATAAAGACGTAACCAAAGAAATACCAATAGTGACTTTAACCTTCACTTGGTGAAGTGTTTTGGCAAAGAGGAACAAGATTATCTTCGAGAACCAAAGCCTGAAAAGAATAAATGAACTAATAGTAATGATGAGACAACACCTAACAAACTGGGAGAAAACCCATAACGAAATACTAGGCGACCACGACGTAACAACTACACAACGCATACAAATCCCCTACTACCTCTCGACAAAGACATTATATTCCATCGTTGGCGAAAACCCACTGATGGGTTTTCGAAACTAAATTTTGATGGCGCAAAAACCACCTCGACGAGGGGAGGCTAATTGCTGACGACGCCAACATATGTGGTGAAGTATCAGCGTTGCAAGCAGAGATGCATGCTTGGTTTGGGGCTTGTCCCGGTGAAGGCTCGGGAGATGGATATCAAAATACTTGGAGTGGAGGGCGATAGTTTAGCGGTCATTAACACTATCAAAGGCGTCTGGCGATTTTCGTGGGAGAATGAGATTCTACTTTTGGACGCTCTCTGTCTTGGTATTATCGCTAGAGAATTAAATCTAGACAAAATCCTTATTGAAGGAGATTCTATTATAATTATCAATTATCTTAAAAACAGAAAGTGTTGTCCATGTGAAATTGCGATACTCATGTCGGATATCACTACATTATTGAGAGGGTTTAAGGAAGTATTCTACTCACATATACTTCGCACGGGTAACTGCGTCGCTGATAGGATTGGTTTCCTGGGATGCAGTACCAATAACCATAACTTACTAAGTGACCAAGGTCTGTTGGACCTCATCCAAAAAGATGCCCTCGGATAGCGTCTGGTGCGCATCCGAATTCTTAAATCATCCAAAAAAAAAAAAGGAAGAAAAGAAAAAGAAAAGAAGTAGGCCAGTAGGGTTTGTTGGGGATTGGCGCTGAGAATAGCGCCTCTTTTTAGTTTCCCTCCAGCTCGAAATTCCCCGTCATCATTATTCTATCCGCACCAATCCCAGCTCACCACTCCCCACCCCATTTTGCCCCTCATCTTTTCCCTTATTTCCCATCCATGTCCCTGAAACCCCTCCACATCACTACTCATCATCTCCTCTCTCTCTCGCCGCCACTCTCATCCTCAAGGTCTGCGGAGGAGGCAATCAAATCCCAATCCCCATCGTCTTCCTCCTCCCGAAACCCTAATCCCCCTTCCGATTCGCAGCCATGGATTCCTCCGCTCCCAACCAGGTGCAGCAAGCTCAGTTGGCCGCCATCCTCGGCCCCGATTCCGCTCCCTTCGAAACCCTAATCTCTCACCTCATGTCATCCTCCAACGACCTCCGTGACCAGGCCGAGCTTCTCTTCAATCTCTGCAAGCAAACCAATCCCGATTCCCTCTCCCTCAAGCTCGCGCATCTCCTCCAGCTCTCCCCACACCACGAGGCCCGCGCTATGTCCGCAATTCTTCTTCGGAAGATGCTCACTCGCGACGACTCTTACGTCTGGCCTCGCCTCTCTCCCGTTTCCCAGTCCTCGCTCAAATCGGTGCTTCTCGCGTGCGTTCAGCGCGAGGAGGTGAAGTCGATCACCAAGAAGCTTTGTGATACCGTTTCTGAGCTTGCTTCTGGTATTCTTGTCGATAATGGGTGGCCGGAGCTGCTCCCGTTTATGTTTCAGTGTGTTTCCTCCGATTCGCCTAAATTGCAGGAATCTGCGTTTCTGATTTTCGCTCAGCTGTCTCAGTACGTCGGAGAAATTCTGGTCCCTTTCATCAAGGACCTTCACGCCGTGTTCCTCAATTGCCTGGCGAATTCCCCCAATCCGGATGTTCGAATTGCCGCCTTGAGCGCGGTTATCAATTTCGTTCAGTGCCTTCAGAGCTCCGCTGAAAGGGACAGGTTTCAAGATCTCCTGCCGTTTATGATAAAGACTTTGAATGAGGCCTTGAACTCTTGCCAAGAGGCAACCGCACAGGAAGCTCTTGAGCTCTTGATCGAATTGGCTGGTGCGGAGCCTAGGTTTTTAAGAAGGCAACTCGTCGAGGTGGTGGGGTCTATGATTCAGATCGCTGAGGCAGAGGCCCTCGAGGAAGGTACTAGACACTTGGCCGTCGAATTCGTAATCACCCTTGCTGAGGCTAGGGAGAGAGCCCCCGGAATGATGAGAAAGCTTCCCCAATTCATTAGCAGGTTGTTTGGGGTATTGATGAAGATGTTGTTGGACGTGGAGGATGATCCTGCGTGGCATACCGCTGAGACTGAGGATGAGGATGCGGGTGAGACTAGCAACTTTAGTGTTGGCCAGGAGTGTCTTGATAGGTTATCCATTGCACTCGGTGGAAACACAGTCGTCCCAGTTGCATCAGAGTTGTTGCCTGTCTATTTGGCTGCTCCCGAGTGGCAAAAGCACCATGCTGCATTAATTGCACTCGCCCAGATTGCTGAAGGTTGCTCCAAGGTATCCCCCAGTAATTCAATCTCCTTTTATGTTTCCAATATCACAGGGCTAACGGCTTTTTAGATTGCCGGATGTGTGTTTGGGTATGGCTGAAATTAATGGATCAGGATGATTCAATTTCACTGTTGGGTTTCAGTGCGTTTCCCCTCAAACAGTTGACCTGTTCCGAAATCAGTGGTATAGGATAGTCAATGCCCATGAAACATTGAATATGGATACCGAGCTTTAAGTTCAAATGGTCCTGTGGTTTGACTTCAAATTTTTGGTGTAGGTAATGATAAAAAATTTAGAGCCAGTAGTGAATATGGTGTTGCGCTCCTTCCAAGATCCTCACCCACGAGTGAGATGGGCAGCTATAAATGCAATTGGGCAGCTGTCTACAGACTTGGGTCCAGATTTGCAAGTTCAGTATCACCAGCTAGTGCTACCAGCTCTTGCTGGAGCTATGGATGATTTCCAGAACCCCAGAGTGCAGGTTAGTTGATCATGATATCTCTGTTTTATTATTTTTTATTTGTGGCGTGACTCCTTGAAATGTATGGTACTTTGTAAACAAGAAAACTTTGAGCTGCTATTTCAAATGTCAATCATGACTGCTAGTTATTTCAAATGTCAATCTATGCACAAATTGTTTGTGATTAATTGTATCTCATAACCTAGTCAATGCACGTTTAGAAGAACAAACTTCAAGAGTGGGTCGTGAGTGCTCTATCTGTTCTGTCATAATCTGTTTGCCAAGTGATAAGTTCTATTCTCCAAATCACTCAGTATTGTACATTCCTCTTTTCCCTTTTTTTTTTCTTGCTCCCTTCATTTTTTTCGTGAACTCTGTTAAATAGTTTCCTTGAAAAAAGGAATGTTTACATTGTTCTTTTGGATATGAGCATTACTTTTCTGCTTTCACATTGAATGGTTGAGAATTTGAAAAAGCTAGGACTTCAATGATGAAAATTCTGGGTATTTGCAGGCACATGCTGCTTCTGCTGTCCTCAATTTCAGTGAAAACTGTACTCCGGAGATCTTAACACCATACATGGATGGAATTGTTAGCAAGTTGCTTGTACTTCTGCAGGTGCATTTTTTATTACTTTCATGAACGTGGGAGTCATTTTATTATGTGGCTTCTTTGTCTTCCTTTATTTTTTTCAGTAAGGAGTGACTCGTTGGTTATTATTCTCTGTTATCTTATGCAGAATGGAAAGCAAATGGTACAAGAGGGAGCACTGACTGCATTGGCCTCAGTAGCTGACTCATCTCAAGTATATTTCCTTCCAAGTGATTAGATTTACTGTTTTATCTTGATTAGATTTCACTAATTCCTTTTTTTTTAATTAACAGGAGCATTTCCAGAAGTATTATGACTCTGTCATGCCTTACTTGAAGACTCTTTTGATTAATGCAACCGACAAGTCTAACCGTATGTTGCGTGCAAAAGCAATGGAATGCATTAGTTTAGTTGGAATGGCCGTGGGCAAGGAAAAGTTCAGGAATGATGCTAAGCAGGTTTTTTATGATTGCTTGTGTGTGTTATCCTTTCTTGTAGTTTAAATGATCTATCCTTTAATTTGATGTGATGATAGTTGTCCTAAAACTAATTTGTAAATGTAATTGCATTCAAGGTTATGGAAGTGCTCATGTCATTGCAAGGGTCTCAAATGGAAGCTGATGACCCAACTACTAGTTACATGCTGCAGGCATGTTGCTCTCGATTCTAAAATGTCAATAGAATTTTGTCGCTCTTTGAAGCTGCTTTGGATTAATCTTGAGTTTTGTATCAGGCATGGGCCCGACTTTGCAAGTGCCTGGGACAGGATTTTCTACCTTATATGAGTGTTGTCATGCCGCCCCTACTCCAGTCAGCTCAACTTAAGCCTGATGTAACCATCACATCTGCTGATTCAGATGATGAGAATGACGACTCTGATGATGACAGGTCAGTGCTTGGGTTCTTCATTTTAATCAAATTCTGATACTGATTGTCTTCCATAAATAGTCCACTTTGTAAGCGAGGCTTCCATCTACACTTTTCTGTGTATCCTTGTGTCATTTTGTGGACCAGAAAGATCCATTTTGATGTTTCCACTCATGTTTAAATCTTGAATCTTGAATGTCTGCTTGATGACAATTGACAAGTATGGTTATATATTTTCAGCATGGAGACCATTACACTTGGCGATAAGAGGATTGGGATCAAGACTAGTGTCCTGGAGGAAAAAGCTACTGCCTGTAACATGCTATGCTGTTATGCTGATGAATTGAAGGAAGGATTCTTCCCCTGGATTGATCAGGTTTGTTTCGCACATTAGTTAAAGTGAAAATTTAAACCGTTATTGAAATAATCAGCTATAATGTTATTCATCCAGGTTGCTCCCACTCTGGTACCACTGTTGAAGTTTTATTTCCATGAAGAAGTTCGCAAAGCTGCTGTCTCTGGTATGAAGTCGATAAAATTGCCATCTGTATAGTCCTCTTACTATGTTATTTCCATATTCAGACTACTGTATTCATGATAAACACATTTATTTCAATTGGCAGCTATGCCAGAATTGTTACGTTCAGCAAAATTAGCAATAGAGAAAGGGCTGGCTCAAGGTCGTAATGAATCATATGTCAAACAGTTATCTGATTATATTGTGCCAGCTTTGGTGGAAGCCTTACATAAGGTTATTATTAGTTTGGTATTGTTGGTTTTCTTATGGACATGGTATGTTATTTCTCATTAGCCTGATATGTTGTAACATAATAAATCTTTGATTGACATGCAGGAGCCTGACCTAGAAATATCTTCTAGTATGTTGGATGCAATAAATGAATGCTTACAGGTTGGTTGGTTTTGCATTGGCTTTTGACTCCTTGATGAAAACTACCTATTTCATTATAAATTGTGACAATGGTTTTTTCAATCGCCTTTTTTCTTGTCAGATTTCTGGACCAATTCTAGATGAAGGCCAGGTGAAGTCAATTGTTGATGAAATTAAGCAGGTGCTTACTGCTAGTGCAAGCAGAAAAAGTGAAAGGGCAGAGAGGGCTAATGCCGAGGACTTTGATGCGGAAGAAGGAGAGTTACTCAAAGAGGAGAATGAACAGGAGGAGGAGATTTTTTACCAAGTGTGTATTCTAAACTCTGCTGTTAATGCTTCTATTATCGAGTTTGTATTCCAAGTCTCACATTTGGTATTTTGGATTTAGGTGGGTGAAATACTTGGCACTCTGGTTAAAACATTTAAGTCTTCGTTCTTGCCATTATTTGACGGCCTCACCTCGTACCTAACACCTATGTGGGTAAGTTTTGACATGTTATAGTTTTTACTTGAAGAGTCATTTCAAAATTTCAGTTCCATCATTCCTCTCTCTCTGATATGAGTGACTTGCTAGACCTCACTTCTTTTATGAAGTTTTACAGTTTGAGCTAGCTGCATTTCTTGATCCTTTGTTGTGGCAAGCAACTTCTCATCCATATTTTTACTCAGGGGAAAGATAAAACATCTGAAGAGCGACGGATTGCAATTTGTATATTTGATGATGTTGCTGAGCAGTGTCATGAAGCTGCACTGATGTAAGCAGTTTCACTTATTTGATTGCGGCGGTAACCAGCATTCTTTTGGTATCTGAATGCTTTACTACTTTCTGCAACAGGTATTATGATACGTACCTTCCTCTATTGTTTGAAGCTTGCAGTGATGAGAGTCAAGACGTACGACAGGTTTGTGCCACATATGGTCTCTCTTGAGGTGAATCATTTCTTGTGCTTTGCTTTGGTGTCTGAAAGTTGCTTTTCTTGTTCAGGCTGCAGTATATGGCCTAGGGGTTTGTGCTGAGTTTGGTGGTCCGGTGTTTAAGCCTTTAGTCGGCGGTAATGCTTTTCCTGATATTTTTTTTAAGTTATCACAATCATACGATTCATACATGACACAATTATTGTGTGTTCATGCACAGAGGCTCTTTCACGACTTAATGTTCTCATTCAACACCCAAATGCTCGACAATCTGAAAACGTGATGGCATATGATAATGCTGTATCTGCTCTAGGAAAGATATGCCAATTTCACAGGGACAGTATTGATGCAACCCAGGTATGCCTTTTCCCCCCTTGTTCTTTTGTTGACTATTCATGTTTGGTAACTTATTGATCCTATGTGAGTGGAAGCTAGAGCATAGTAAATCCAAGAGCTGTAAGGGGAGAGAGAAAAATTGATTTCATCATACAGGAACATAGAAGAATCCACTCTTATTTTGATTTTTGACATTTAGGCCTAATACTTTCAATAGCTAAAGTAGGTAATTTCTATTTATCGTCTAGATAACTTATTATTGTAGGTGTTATCAATCAATAATCAGTCCAAAGTTTCCGACAATTGGATAGCCAGAGAAAGCAATTTTGGCTGTTTGTTATCTTGATAACATGTAAATGTATGCTCTTATTGGTAAAACTTGTGAATGCGTGTGACTGGTTTCTAACACTGGTTGTTCTGTATTTTTCTAGGTTATACCGGCTTGGTTGAGCTGCTTGCCCATTAAAAGTGATCTGATAGAAGCCAAACTTGTCCATGACCAACTTTGTTCTATGGTTGAAAGGTAAGAATTTGCCAAGGTCGCTACTAGTTCATGTTGGCATTTAACAATGTCATTGTAAATGCTCTTTCAATCTTTGCAGATCCGATAGAGAACTGTTGGGTCCTAACAATCAATATCTGCCCAAAATTGTCTGCGTGTTTGCGGAGGTTAGTCTTCCATTTTATTATTGCATTGTGAAATGTGACATGCAATTGTTTCGTGCTTCGAGTTTCCTTTTGGGATCTGTTTTGATGATGAGAGGACAAATGTTTTGACTATTGGAGCTCCAATGTGCATATTAGTTGATGATCAATTATCAGAAGGTGCACTTTTTTTTTTATCCAGAGATAGACAAAGGAGAAATTATGAATCACTAAATTTCCAAGCACTTCAAAATGAACTGAGAAGTTTGAATTGATTGAAGAAAGGATATGTTGTTATTATCTGAAGCTCATGAGGTGTTGCTTGCAGGTTTTGTGCGCTGGAAAGGATTTAGCAACAGAGCAAACTGCAAGCCGAATGATAATCCTTTTGAGGCAGCTGCAGCAGACACTACCACCAGCCACCTTGGCTTCGACATTGTCGTCTTTACAACCACAGCAACAGCTTGCTCTGCAATCAATTCTTTCATCATAAGGCGGTGCTGATTTCGCATCTTCATCGTCAACAAGTCGGGTCAGTCCGGTCATCGTGTGCAATCAAATGAAATTAAAATTTTTATTCTTTTTCCAACACAAAAAGTTAAATTATTGGCATCCATTTTTTCACCCCTGCATTTGCTGTGTCAACCATCTTCTGTGTCATCCGGTGGTTGAGAGTGATTTTGTCGAGTCTTAAAGCCAAGAGAGTATTGTAGAATATGTATACAGAAAGGAAAACATTCACTGGGTTGGGAAAGGAATTACGTCGAACCTTTAAAAGATGCTGAGTGTTTTGGGTCGGTTGATGGATGAATGGGTTTCATCCGAGGATTGCCAAGGAGACAATCCTCATTACAGTTTTGGTCTTCATTTGGTTGTATGTCACGACTTTGATGCCCTTGTGCAATAATTAGTCTCATTTTTTTTTAATCCAAAATAATTGGTCTCTTTTTGGATAACTTGTCTTTGCATGTGTAGAGACGTTTGTTGATCCTCTACAATAACTTGTGTTCTCTTTTTATGATATATTTTGATATAAATCGTGTTTCAGTGGTTACACTTTTGGACGTTTAACTTTTATTACCACTTTTCCACAAGGTAAAAGTCTCTATTGATTGGTTTTGGATTTTTTCCTTTTTGTTTAATTAAATTTAATTTTATGTATTTAGAAAGAGATGGGTGTAAAATATACATTTAACCAATGAAATAAAATAGTAAAAAGTGATAATTTTAAGCACTTTATATAAATGTAATAATGTGCATACTCAACTATGGAAGATTGTCTTCTCATCATAGTCATCAAAGGGATATTCAAGAAGGCCGAGACAATCTCAGACTTATTAATGGAGTTAAATGGAAATGAATCACACCATGGGAGATTTTACAGATTATAGAGGAGCTAGATTGATCTCACTCTGTCACAATTCGAGAAGTTTTAGATTCATCATTGTTTTAGAAAAGCAAATCTAGCAATCTATTTCACTGCTAAAAATTACTGTAATCTGAAATCTAACTTTCACCTTTTTATTATAGATATTTTTGTCTATAATCACTCAAAAGGATGATATAGAATGGTCTATAGAGGGTGTAAAAATAGCTGATAATATCTTAAAGCATAGCATAGGATTCTCATATCTGATAATATCTGAAAATGTATACAAACTTGCATCTTTCCAATAATGGACCTATAGTAACATGTCATTGTCGACATCATGATAAAATTCCAACCATGTTTATGACCCACATAGCATTTTGATTCATTTTGCCTACCCATTGGAAATTTGGAATCTAAATCTTTTCAATGCACTGAAACGTCTGAAAGTAGATATGAAAACTAACTGGAAGAAAACATCATAGCAGGGGTAAATGAACACTCAAAACAAGTTGATGAAACAAAGAATCAAGTAATACATTGACAGGAAGCTGTAAACAAAACAAGCAGAGATGAAATCTGTCATATTTTACAATGCAATTGAAGAGAAGAATCATTCTTCAGTGGCGACACATTGTTACTCGGCATTTCCACATCATCGGGATAGAAGTGATACATACACAAGACGCGATCACCAGTCACCACACGCTCTCTCAGAAGTCTTCCCCTTCATCATCTTCCTCAACACCTTCAGCAGCGACTTCTTCATAGTCCTTCTCGAGAGCAGCCAGATCCTCGCGAGCTTCTGAGAACTCTCCTTCCTCCATGCCTTCCCCAACATACCAGTGGACGAAGGCCCTCTTCGAATACATGAGATCAAACTTGTGGTCTATCCTTGAGAAAACCTCGGCCACTGCAGTGTTGTTGCTGATCATGCACACTGCTCTGCTCACATTGGCCAGGTCTCCTCCAGGCACCACTGTCGGAGGCTGATAGTTTATACCGCATTTGAAGCCGGTTGGACACCTGAAATCAAACACGGTCTTTGATAAGAAAACAATGAACTCTTGATTCTTTGGTTTGATTGATTACTCGTCTTACCAATCCACGAATTGAACCGTGCGTTTGGTCTTGATAGTCGCGACAGCAGCATTGACGTCTTTAGGGACTACATCTCCCCGGTACATTAGGCAGCAGGCCATGTATTTTCCGTGCCTCGGGTCACATTTGGCCATCATACTTGCTGGCTCAAAAACTGCATTCGTGATCTCAGGAACTGATAGCTGCTCATGGTAAGCTTTCACAGCTGAGATCACCGGGGCATACGAAGAGAGCATGAAATGGATCCGTGGATAAGGCACCAGGTTGGTTTGAAACTCTGTGACATCGACATTAATGGCTCCATCAAACCTCAAGGAAGTGGTCAAGGATGATATGATTTGGGAGATCAGCCGGTTGAGATTGGTGTAGGTTGGCCTCTCAATGTCCAATGATCTGCGGCAGATGTCGTAGATTGCTTCGTTATCCAAGAGGACGGCAACATCCGTGTGTTCGAGCAGGGCATGAGTGGATAGCACACTATTGTAAGGCTCTACAACTGCAGTTGACACCTGAAATCGGAATCGTTATATTTCACTCTGAACAACACGAGATTCGTCATAATCTGAAATAAGATAGCAATTCGTGCCTGAGGAGAGGGATAAATGGTGAAACCGAGCTTGGATTTCTTGCCATAATCAACAGACAATCGCTCCAACAGCAAGGAGCCCAATCCAGAACCAGTGCCTCCACCAACAGCACTAAACACAAGAAATCCTTGCAAACCAGTGCAGTTATCAGCTAATTTTCGGACTCGATCAAGGCAGATGTCCACAATCTCCTTCCCAACTGCAGGAATTAGCAGTCATAAACCCTAAATTCGATCAGCATTCAACCAGAGGAAGAGTAAACTCATTGCAGCAGTAGTAATTTAGGGATCGAAATTGAAACCAGTATAGTGTCCTCGGGCGAAATTGTTCGCCGCGTCTTCCTTGCCGGAGATCAGCTGCTCGGGGTGGAAAAGCTGCCGGTAACCGCCGCTCCTGACCTCATCGATCACCGTTGGCTCCAGATCCACAAACACCGCCCTAGGCACGTGCTTCCCCGCCGCGGTCTCGCTGAAGAAGGTGTTGAACGCATCGCAAGCCACCCCGACCGTGGCATCGCTGTGTAAAAACCGCCGATTCCGCGGCAGATCGATCAACACAGCCGCAATTGGCAACCAATTGAGAACAGGAAGCGGAAATTGGAAGAGAAATGATTAGTGTTTACCTAGGCATGTTGCCGTCGGGTTGAATGCCATGCTCGAGACAGTAGAGCTCCCAGCACGAATTGCCGACCTGGATTCCGGCTTGGCCGATGTGAATGCTGATCACTTCTCTCATTTTCGTGTAGAAATCGAGATTGAACTCTGCAGATTCGGAGAGATTAAAGCCCTAGATCTCCTCCGCTGTTGCTTACCTGCGAGGGAAACTGATCAAGTGGCTATTTATGCGAAGGTGGAAGTTGCTCACTCTTGAATGGATTGAAGATAACGGTGGGGGCCACGGTTGCCAGCTGGCATGGCGGGTGATTTTATCAGGGTGAAACCGCAAACCAACGGTATAAAAATGAAAAGAAATGGATATTTTTACCAACGATCCCCTGTTTTAGTATATTTACAGCTTTGCCCCATTTGTTCTTTTTTTTTTAACAATTGACCTCATAGTGGTGAGTCGGGTGACTAGTGAAGCACAACCGCACAAAGAATCACTTCTCTCTTGTCACTAGAGCAAGTGATCATTGATTTTTTTTTTTGTTCGTAGGCAATGTTAAAATGCTTTCTCGCAATAAAATACGGAGTATTTCATCAGCAAATGGTACTATCTTCATTTGGAAATATAAGTCAATTGTCATTTTGATACGTTTTTTAAGGAATTATAGTAGTATAAAATAATTTTTTTTATTAATTTTTTTACATAGTAATAAGTATATAATTATGTAAAAAATTAATAAAAAATACTCTCTCCGTCCTAAAATACATGGTCTTTTAGAACTTTGCACATTAATTAAGGAAATCTATTTATATTTAAATCTCATTATTATTTTAGAGGGGGCTCATAAATTTTACCTACTAATGTAGTACTTTTTTAGGGGTAATAATTACACTACAAATCTAAAAGTCTATGTATTTTTGACAAAAGTTTAAGGTCTAAAAGACCATGTATTTTAGGACGGATGGAGTATTATTTATATAGTTTTTAACTCCTTAAAAACGTGTCAAAAAGTCAATGGACTTATATTTTCAAACGGAGATAGTATTAAACAATTAAAATAGGTAAAATAGTATTGTCAATATCTTGCAAATAATAAACACTGATATTTTATTTTATTTTGTTGTTGGGTTCATTTTGTGATTAATGATTGGTTTATTGGTTGGGTGATGAGTCCCATCACCAATAATTTCATTAATTCATCTACCTTCAAATAAACAAATACAAGTAATATATATGTGTATGTTTTTTCTATGTAAAATGAAGGGAAACACTACGTGATAAAATTAAGTTATACTCCCTACTATCAAATATGTTAGATTTTTTACTTTTCCGCAGTATTAGATTGTAAATTTTTTTTTAAAAAAAATTAATATTTTATATAGTTTTAAGCTCATTAAAATACGTGTCGAAAAGTAAAAAATCCTACATTTTAGATTGGAGGGAGTATTATCAAGACTTTGATTTTATTAATTTCAGGTCCCATTGTGAGCTTGGCCATATTGATCAATATTATACAGGCCAGCCCAACAACTCACAAACATCCAAATTTTAAGCTATGTGAATGCATTTTGATTATTAAGTGCATCAAATTGTTAGGAAAAAAATGAAATTAATTAAGATATGATAACTGATGATAACATGAATGATCATTTATTGGGGTACCCTTCAACAAAAAAATCAGAGAGAAAAATGGCATCATTTTAAACATACTCCGTATACCATCTTTTGACCACAAAAAATATTGTGGGTGTTCAATTAAATGTTTTTATTTTAAAAAAACATTAAATCGATCCACGTATTAAGTCTGGACTGATTTCATCATTATTTGGGCTTTTATAACTTTGTTCCAGGGCCCATTGGGGGATTAATAATAACAGTATCTATTAAAAATATAGGCGAAATGGCGGTCTACGTAATGGCTTGCTAAGGGCTGACTCTCTACGTTTGGATAATGTCCTTATAGAGGGGGATAATCTTACTATTGTTAAAGTTTTTTTGGGCGAGTGGAGTAGCCCTTGGATTATCGAGATCCTGGTAACGGAAATTAGACTACTTTTGTGTAAATTTAATTCTGTTTCAATTCGTCATATTTTCAGGGAAGCAAATACGGTTGCAGAGCTCTAGGATTGAGTTAGACCGCCTGTGGCCTGCTATCCTAAATCTTTTCTTGTATTAAAAAAAAAAGGCGAAATGGCTTAAAACCACCATTTATTCACATTTCTTCTCGATTAATAACCCCTTATTAAAAAAATTTCAATTAACCACCCATTATAGCATATCTATTGGCTATTGCAACTAATCATCCATTTTCTCTTTTCTCTATTTAAAAGATCAAAATAGCCCCAATATTAATTACTAATGTTTATTTATTTATCATTATTATTCTGGCAGAGTTATTTTTTTCTTATATTAAATCTCAGGTACATGTTTTACAGTTTTAGAACGGAGCTCATCATCTACTGCCTCGGCCTCGGAATATCACTGCCAAGTCCTCACCCACCTCCTTCTACTACTGTAAATTTATTAACTATCAAACATTTCCACAGTTTCACAAAATGTTGCTAAAATCCAATCCGATTCTACAATTCTAACGATCCAAAAATGGCAGAACAATCCCAATCTTTTTTTTTTGCGATACTAATAATTCTACAAAATGTCTATTATAAGAAATTTCTAACATTCACACTTTAAATATAATAAATTTTTAATATAATTGGTCAATCTATATTATATGTAGTTTACTTTCAAAAATTTAAAACCTATATGAGTATTTGTTTATGATTTAACATAATATTTAACTAATATTAAACATATTAACTTCATTTTTAAAAAATTCATCCATGCGGTGGGATCTTACGTTCAAAACTCATGGCCATGAGTTTTAAAACCGAATATATTTTAGTATAGACATACAAGTTTTAAAATTTTAAAAGTAAGCTAAATATAATATAGAATCTACCAAAACATTTACTTGAGATTTAATAATAAAAAACAACTCTACCAAAATAATAATCATAAATAAATAAACATTAGTAATTAATTTTGGGGGCATTTTGATCTTTTAAATAGAGAAAAGAGAAAATGGGCGGTTAATTGCAATAGACATGCTATAAAGGGTGGTTAAGTGAATTTTTTTTAATAAGGGTTGGTTAGTTAAAAAGAAGAGTGAATAAAGAGTGGTTTTATGCAATTTGGCCAAAAATATATTAGTCAAACCTTACCAACTCGGCCGATAAAAATAACATACACTCCTCCGTTCTAAAATATAAGTTGTTTATATTCACGCACGTTTTATTATGATGATAAAAACTATATAAAATATTATTTTTTTTAATTTTTTTTTAATATTAGTAAGAAGTATGAGATTATTTAAAAAATTAACAAAAATTGATATTTTATACTCCGTATAGTTTTGATCATCATAAGAGAACGTACGTGAATAGTAAAAGACTTATATTTTAGAATGGATGAAGTAATGACTAATTAGGGAAAATACTTCAGTCCACATTTAATTACTTATTTATAGTCTGTTTTATAGTCCAATCGATTTAATTGATGAAATTGGAATTTATATTGTATTTGAATATTTTATCTCAATCAAATTGAAAGAACTACAAAATGAACTATAAAGATGGACTAAACCTCCTTTTTTTTTTTTTTTAATGACGAGGAACCCACCTGTGGTGGCAAATCCGAACACGTGATCCAACCGGCAAGAGCCACGTACCAGGTAAACCGGCTTGCGCCGACCGGTTCGACCCAGTGGTAGGGAGCAAAGTAAACCTTGGATTTTCACCCAAGAAAAGAGGCGGAGGCAGGAATCGAACCCGGGACCTCCTTAACCCCTCCCCTTACTCCTTACCACTAGGCCACCCCGACTGGGGCGACTAGACCTCTTTAACCGATGATCAATACGTTACATGTTCTATCCCTCACACGTTGAAATCCACTGTCCTTAAATCTATCCCCCCTCCCCTCCCTCACAATACTTAATTAAAAGAAAAAACTAAAATAAAAGAAAAAAAGAAAAATAGATTAAAAACAAAAAAAGAAAATGAGTTTATGTGAGAGGGGACATGGGAAAGGGACGAGATTAGGGATAGAAGATTTGTACTTGTACCCCTTCTTTACCGCCCCTCTATCCGTTGCAATTGGCTTAATGTGCATTTTTTTTGTTGGGTAGATTCAATAATTAGATAATGTCAATGCTCAAACTTTAAAAAGACAACGATTTGAGTAGTGCTAACCTCTATTGGTAGGCTCTCTCCCCTTTACTTAGCCCGGATATCCTCTTACGATTGCAATCGATTTATCTGAGCAAGGAAGCGGATGAAACAGATCGGTTTGTGTGGAAATTGACACCGTCTGGGGAGTTCTCAACGGGATCGGCGATCAGGGCTATAAAGGAACCACATAGGGACAACTATCCGGAGGTAGGCTGGCGACACATTTGGAGGACGCCAGTCCAACAAAGAGCTCGATTTTTCCTCTACCTGGTAGCTCACGACTGTATTCTTACCAACGCCAACCGAGTTCGGCGTCAACTATCGAATTCCCCGGCATGTCCTAGGTGCACATGTGTTGAATCGGCGCTGCATTTGTTGAGGGATTGTCCCCTAGTCAGTGATCAGTGGATTCGACTACTTGGAGATCAGCTGCCGGCCACCTTTTTCTCAACCCAAGAGGTAAAGCAATGGGTGTTCTTGAACACTAAGAAGGAGGATATGAACACTGGTCGGTTTGCATCCATGGCGTGGTTGATTTGGAAGTGCCGTAACCGACTAGTATTTGAAGGGGTGGACGAATTAAGCAGCCTATTTAATAGGGTGATTACGGAGGCTAGAGACTACGAAAGAGCTATGACCCCAAGCCAAAATCATCTGTCACTACCGAGGGGAAGAGCTACTAAGGAAAAGTGGAGTCCGCCCCCGGTAGGATGGGTGAAGCTGAATGTCGACAGTGCAGTGGGAGGGAGTCCTGAGATGGCCGGTGGAGGGGGAGTATTTAGAGATTCTGTGGGCGTGTTCCTCTATGCGTTTTCCTTTGGTTGTGGCATCTGCAAACTGCTCACAACGGAACTTTGGGCAATCTTCAATGGCCTGAGCCTCCCCAAGAGGTTAAACCACAATCGAATAATCTTGGAATCGGATTCGTCGACGGCTTGCAAGTTGCTGAATAATAGAGAACTTGAGCCTAGACTGGACCACAGCTTGGTTAACCAGTGTGGGAGACTGATCGGAGAAGATGGGTGGGAGGTCAGCATCGCCCATGTCGGACGTGAGGCGAATCAGGCTGCGGATGCAATGGCCAAGGGTCACACGATGGTTCCTAGTTTTATTACTGAATTTGCTTCTATTCCTAATTTCCTATGTACTGTTCTCAACAAGGACATGGACATCTTAACCCCATGAGTTTTCAATAAAACCAGAGGCTTTGGCCTCCTTTTGAATCAAAAAAAGAAACCTAAATATTAGTGAGTGAATAATGGCAGTATTTTACCAATTTACAAAACTGTCAAAATCGTCTTTTTTCCCAAATCAAACATATAATTATAAATTTGTATTAAGTTTCTTGTCTTTTTTTACACTACCTTTTTTATTCATAAAATTTATCAAAAACATTAGTATATAATAAAAACATTACTATACTAATGCATAAATGTTATACATCGATTTTAGTATATTATATTTAAGATTGTTTTTTTTTTTTAAATTATACTCATTATTAGAAGTATTTTTTTTTAAATCAACACCACCACACAAAAAAAGATCATAATATTTGGTAGGGTTGGCATGATACGGTAACCACAAAAAAATGGTGATTACCACGTACCAACCACCAACTGATGGTACATAAATTTTCATATCACGTACCAACCACAAGTTACCACATATATGGTAACCATGACTTGTGGTTACCATCGGTACATTACCATGATTACCATGCTATAATTTTGTTTATATTTTTATGAAACCCCTTGGCTACCGTCCAGTAGCCATCAAAGTTATCAAACGAAAAAATATGGTTACAAAAAATAATATGATCATCACATGTTAAAAGTTCAAATAAACCAAGTTCACAACCAAAAGTACAAACCAATACAAACAAACCAAGTTCAAAGTTTTTAAACAAACCAAGTTCAATTGTTCAAACATTCAAAATGCTCCTACAAGTTTAAAACAAGTTCAAAGTATTAAAACATTCAAAAATTTCCTAGTGTTTCTATATTTCTAGTAGAAATAGTAGAAATGACCAATTTAGGTCAAAATCAAAACACAAAATATAAAGTAAAAACTTAAAATTAAAAACATAAAACTTAAAAGTAAAAACAATAAAAATTAAAAAATATATATATACTCGGTAATCAACTAACCATGGTAACCATGGTATTCGGATTTCATTACCATTACCGTATCACCTTCAGGTGGTTACCACCACGATGGTTACCATCATATTGGTTACCACAAGTGTGGTTACCAACATAGTCGGTTTGTGGTTGGTACGTGGTTGGTATGGTAATTTACTAATTTCCATACCATTTGCCAGCCTAATATTTGGATCTCGAGTCATCCGTAGCTAAAAAAAAAAAGAGTATTGAAAAGGAATAAAAATGAACGATGAAATGTATATTTAATTTAGTTTGTGCAAAAGAATAATGCAAAAACAAAAATAGAGAGCAATTGGAATATTTAGTCCTTGTTATCCGGTTTTTTTTTCCTCATGACTCGATCTGCTCTTTTTGGTGAAGTCAATGATTTTGGTGTGCCTGCGTTTCGTTTCGTTTCAGAGGAGGTTGCAGTCTCGTGCGTCTTGTAAATTAAGAGGATTATGACAGTTTTCGTGACTTTCGGAGATCTTTCACCTAAGCAGTGCCGGCCCAAAGGGTGGGGCAGAGTGGGCGACCGCCCAGGGCCCATTTTTGGTAGGGGCTCATTAAAAATATATGTTATATATATATATATTTAAAAAATATAATAAAATACGAGTTTGACTCAATGGTTGTAAAAAAAATCTTAACAAAACTTGGATTCCTAGACGTGTAGAGTTCAAATCTCTCTATTTGCATTTTTTTATGTTTTTATAGAGAGGCCTCGTATCCATTAAATTTTACATTTTTTTATGTTTTTATAGAGGAGCATATATTCATTTAATTTAGACATAATTCTTTGTATTTTTACCTTTTCAATACAATATTAGACATTTTTTTATGTGACAAATAAAGCTCTATAGTTTACATATATAACTCTTTCTATTTTATTTGAGAAAAATGTATTGCTTTTATTTCTTCATATATGCTTGATGTATCTAATTTTTCCTTTTATTTTTGTTTATAAAAAAAATCCCCTTTTTAAAATTTTTGTTTTAGTTCATATATAGGTGATGTCATAGGAGGTCACATATGTAATATCTTAGAACAAAAATTATATTCAGTATTATTAGACAATTTTTTAATACTCCTCTACATAACAACTTAAGTACTTGTAGGCATATTATACTGGATACCAAGCAAAAATAAATAGTTTTCACTACAATTATATTTTTGAATTTTTTTAATGTATATTATTTTTTATTCATTGATCTACTTTTATTTTCTTAAATTTGAAAAATAATTCAAATATAAAAAATAATATGAAAATTTTATAAAGTTATACAAATTTTTTATTTTTTAATGTTTATCGGGCCCTTAAAATTTTAGTTCGCCCTGGGCCTATAAAATGATAGGACCGACACTGCACCTAAGCGGAGAGAACGTCGATGGTTCACACTTTCTCATGAGACATCACTTTCTCGTGTTTCAGCTTCAATCTCTTCGGCGGCGAGACGCTGTGGAAGCTTATTGGTTTCTCCATGTTCTCGCTATTCACAGTTTCTTAGTGAAGTCTCTTTTCACTTCCTCATTTGTTTGACATTTCGTTGCTATATTCAATACTTCGATTTAGGCTTAGATATTTATGTTTTAGCTTATTAGTACATGACAGTTAGCTCGTATGCCGTATGCCGTTTGTTTCAGCCTCTTGATTTACCCGATATGAGTGTGTCGGGGCCGTCGGGCATTTCGAATCTTTAAATTTTTTTTAAAAAAATATTTGGATCTCGAAGCAACAAATGTATAAAATGGAAATATTTAGCTGGTTGTGAAATTTAGAGAGAGAAACTGGAACAGAGAGAGAGGGAGAGAGAGAGAGAACGAGAACGAGCTTCCCAAAAAAGCTGGTTTGGTGAGAGAGAGATTCAAGTTCTGGACGCAGCACCGCATCAATTTCCCATCTTTCCTTCATCTCTGTTGTGCGAACGGATTTCGTTGTCTGAGAGAGAGAAGGCAATTACTGATTATTGCTAGGGTAGGAATTAGGAAGAGAGGAATTTTTTCCGAATCTACGACCGCTCGTTCTTCCTGATGGGGTCCCGCGCATCCGTTTCCACGATTTTGCATCTTGCCATCTTCCTCACGCTGAGTTGCTCTTCGATTCGATTGGTTTCTTCGTCTCTGTGCCCTCCCCAATCCGCGACTCCATTTCTCTACGATCTTCAACTCCAATGTCCTTTATCGATCTCATCGATCCGTCCCGTTCAGGTACATCTGCTTATTTGCCCTCTTTGTTCCAATTTTGTTTAATCCTTAATTAATTATTGCGTCGCGTGTCAATTTTGAATTTGAATTTGGATTTCTGTCACCTGCATCTTAGCTTTTTGCTAGGGTTTCGTTATAAGCCCCAGCGTAATGAAATGGATATAAAATTTAATTGCTTTTCTGTAATTTCAGTTCATTTGAATTTCCATTTCTCTTTTCTGTAACTATTCTTTGTTTCTGAATTTCAATTCCCTCCCTGTAATGGAACGGGTTTCTGTTACCCACCTCAAATTGGTTATTGGCCAAACTTGAATGCCATATTTGTTAGGAAATTATGTCTTTCTGGATATCGAATGAGGTGAAATGCAAAGAATGTTGCAGTATTTTTTGGTGGATACTGTTTATGATGAGCATCCAATGGAAAGGGGGGGCTATTTGATGCCTCTGGTTAGCTTATGATGCTTTTGATAGTGGTATGATTTGCGTTTTCCTATGACAAAAATTTGAGGTAGAGAGACATATGGTTGCTACTTGATGAAGAAATTCTTGCAGGGGAGTTGGGTTAATTCTCTTCTATTATCATGCTTGCTCTGAGAATGATCCCTTCTTGCGTTGACTTTTTACCGAGTAGATGCAAGAAATTTGTTTTCAAGTGTGACTAATCTTCAACAGTTTTTTTGTCTTTTCTTTTGGTATGATTTTGATATAATAATAATTCAAATTTGTCTGGACATCATTCATAAATCTGTAAGGCTGTAACAGCCATTTGTTTGGCACCAACACAGTAATGAAATGGAAGTTACAGTAAATGATACAATGACTTGTTTGCAGATGAATGGAGAAGCCCTTGAACGAGTCTTGAGTACCAAATCACTGAATCAATACTCTGCTTTGCTCTTTTATGCTTCATGGTGTCCGTTCTCGTCTAGCATCAGAGGCAAATTTGACATACTAAGCTCAATGTATCCAGAGGTTGGGCACATAGAAGTTGAACAATCATCAGCCATGCCAAGGTGAGAAAAGGAAGTTTTACGTAAATGCTAAATACTTGGCATGTAACGAGGGTGTATTATAATCATTCTTCAATCTTCAATATTCTGTCATCAGATATGACATCTAGTTGATTCGTTTGATTTGCAGTCTGTTATCGAGGTATGGAATACACAGTGTGCCTGCGTTACTAATTATTAATGAGACGTCAAAGGCGCGGTATTATGGGAAAAAAGATCTTAATTCATTGGTGCGGTTTTACCAGAAAACTACAGGTACTGATACAAAGCAAGTTACTCATGGCAAACTTTAATTGAAAGTCTTTATAATTTTCAAAAGCTATTAACTTGAAACCTGACATTTCCCTTCCTGCATTTACCCTCTTCTGTCATTTTTTAGATATCTGTTTCTCTTTGATTTTCCCTTCTTATTTGGAACTTTTTAAAATTCAGTAGGAAGGTATTTCAAAATCTCAGTCAATCATTTTTAGTAATTTATTTCCTCTTTTGTTGAATCCAGGACTTGCTCCACTGAAAGATTTCCTTCCACCTAACTCATCTGGCTGGGTGAATGCCTGCCTTGAGAATACCCATCGACTTTGGTACCAAACATCATCATGGAAGGAGATGTTAGTAAAGGAACCATATTTGCTGTTTGCAATATCATTCCTGATATTGAGGATTTTCCTCCACTTTTGCCCGCGATTACTCAGAGGACTAGCAGCTTTGTGGAATACATGCAAGCGATATTTGAACTTGGGAGTCTTTGGGGAATCAAGGCAGTTATTGGGACGTGTTATGCAAATAATTGACGTAAAAAGGGCTTGGAACAAGCTCAAGTTGTGTAAAACAAGGAACTTTCACAGAGGAGCAAGGAATGCCCGTGTATGGGCGTCTTCCCTGGCGTCCGTCTCATTGGGTGAAACCAGTTCAGCGTGATCAGCTTCAACTCCTGAACTTACAATGAGCAAGTAAGCCTCTATGTCTAGGAAGAGATTTCATCTTCTGATTTCAGCTGAAAGTATGATACGGCGACCTCCTTCATAGTTGAGGAAGACGATCTTATTTATTCTTATTTTTGTTTTAGTTTGTCTTCTCTTCAGATTTGCATTTTGGCATATCTGCTTCATTACTGTTAGTGTTGTTGAGAACCCAAAGGTGACGGTTTCCTCATTTCAACCTGATTTTGTTTATTTTGTAAGAGTTAGTGTAAAAGTGATCGTTGTAAATCATAGATCGACATTCCCAGTGATTCCCCCTCTTGTATATTTTTTAGTATTTAGGTTTCCGGACATCGTTCTTCCTGATCTTAACTACTTTTTAATGAGAAAGTGTTTGTGATTGCTTGTTCCAATCTGGATGGCATGCAATTGCAAGGTATTACAAAATCTGTTTAGATGCTAAGCTCATTGTAGATGAATGAACCCTAATCCAAACTCTAGTTTTATTTCGTCGTTCGGATTTTCTATCCTATGCCCTGGCCATGAATTTGGTAAATAAAGAGTGGTCATCCGGAGTTCGAACCAGGGATCTATGGATATTACCCACAAGTCCTTTTCAGTGAGTAATTCCGGAATGGTTATCCTATGCCCTGGGCAGGGCATAGGATAAGAGGTCAAATTAGAAAATATTTTCCCTACATTCATCTGATTTAGCCATTTTGAAATTAGATTATGGGATTCACCCATTTTCTTTTAGGTTTTCTTTCCCAATAAAGTATTCTTATCCTATGTCCTTAGATACACAATAGATTATTATGCCCTTGGAGACACAATAGACAAACCGTCGTTTTATATTATTAATCTTGAAACAAACAAACTTTTAAGTTGTTTATATTATTAATCTTGAAACCAACAAACTTTTAAGTTGTTTTAATAAGATGTTTATGAAAAAGTCATCGCCTTTGCTTATAAATCACGCTTAAGCTACAGGCCTGACTAGTCGCCTTGGATCGCCTCTAGCTTTTCTAAACTAGAGTCATCGGCATTTCACCGCATTCATACAAAAGGCAACCTGACATCGCAACTCGAAATGTAACCAATCATGGAGCCAAGGGTTTTGTAAAATTGAACTATATTGGTAAACCCCAGAAATACAATAAGCTTCTATACAGAAGTTAGTCTATGAACAATTTAAAACCAGAGCATCAAAAATGCAGCTGACCTTGTAAACTCGGACAGCTACTGGCGCTGCCGCTTGTCTTCCCTATTTTTGATTATCCTATTTACTTCATTCTGTTCTCATTTACATGATCAGGATCAGAGCTATATCCTAACAAGTACTTCATATACAGTTCACCATCCAATAAACCCTCTTCAAACCCCTGCCGAAGAAGACGCTTGAGAGTGTTTGGATCCCCGGTTGAATCGGGCCATACTTTCTGGGTGCCTTGCCATTTTTTGTCTAAATAGCGGCAGTTCCTGCACCAGCGAAGCCATTAGCATGGATGTTCCCAACGTGAAACGTAATCCGAACCACAGATACATGGACAACTCTCAGAAATCTCATATATAGTCAATGATACGAGCTGTTTTGCGATTAGTGATGAGGATAGAGATGGAAGATATACCAGTTCTCTGTGCGGAGCATCTGCAGCTCAATCAAATGGCCACCCTGCCTTGCTTGAGACCAAGGCAAATAGAGGTGTATGTTGAGCCTGTGCACGTTTACAGTACACCAAGAAAGCACGGCCTTGCTATAAAGCTTCTAGCACCACTGACGCTTTGGTAAAAACAGATAGAACAAAGGGTGCTTCTTCCCCAGGGTGGATGGTGGTAGGGACTATAGTGTAACCCTTGGGATCGGGGTCAAGCACCATTTCACATGATATTTCTCGTGAATTTACGTAATCTGTCCCTCCAACTGATTCGTGCAAGTATATGTTATAAGCAGCGCGCCTTCCCCGGGTCTTGAGTATCCTCATTCCAATATAAAACATCAGGGAGTTGTGGCTGGACTGGTAATTACTGAAACCGGCTGTTGTTCGAGAGAAACTAACCCCCTGTCCATACAGCACATCCAACAATCATATTATAGATTGTAAACAACAATTACTTGAAATTAACGGTCTTGTCACTAGCTATACCTGTGTTAAGGTAATAAATACATGTATTGGGAGTGATGCATCCGGCCCTGTAGCCCTTAACCGAAACTGCGGATTTTGATGCCATGTATCATAATCCTGGCAACCACCAGCACTGTATCCTCGCCACTGACTGTGCATAGAGTAGCGCATCTCGGGTGGATAGACACGGCAAACATATATAGACCTGAAGTGAATTTGAAAATCTTGCCAGGACATCCAGAATATACCCTCTTTTGACTACAAGCAAGTAAATCAACAAATTCACATGCAGGTCACAAAAGAGCAGTTGAAAAGTACATAAACAAGTTAGAAGAACTGAAAAGTAGTAGAACAGTAAATTGAATACCTGGGATACATGCTTTAGTTTATGCTTCACCCTATCAGTCCATTCAGGTGATGAATCCGACCATGGTCCGTTCCATTCAACTTCATTGGCCCATGGATTGCGAATCTGAACCAACTTGTGACCATCTACCTCTTTTACCTTTATTTACACAGCAAAGAATAAATACTTTAAATATTTAATTTTCCATTATAACAGCTTGGAGAGACAGAAAAAGGTATGTTGTAACAAACCTGCAATATCGAGTACGCATGACCTTGCACTATACCACTGGAAGATACATGTATGTCTGAACCAGACGGACTACCGGCCCCAAGCAAAAATCCCTCCTGTTTAAAGCGTAATAGCTGGGACCATAGTCGGCCACTTGCAAGATCTATCTGGGCCTGTGAGCTTCTCATGTCAATTTCCTCTCCTGCACCTCCAGTAAGATCTACGAGAGCATCTTGAACAAGCCCTCCTTCCAAGGCTTCATAAGATCCATGCAATTTTGCATATGCTTTTTCGAGTACAGATACCCAGAGCTCGTTCCCCTTTCGACTGGTAGCAAAGGCTGGTTTTCCAGGAGATTCGCATGGAATCCAATCATCTACAATGACAGGAACCCACTCACCCTATGCAGAATACATTCAAGGAGAAAGTGAGTAAGGTATAACTTCTTCAAATCAATCTATTGTTCTCCAAGAAAAAGAAGCATCAACTTGAGGAAAACATTCTGCACATTAAGGGTTCTCCCACCCAAAAAAAATTGCAGTGTGGCTCGTTTATTTGCAAGAACTCAAAGACGCATATCACCAGCATAAACAGAATCTGATGTTTAGGCATTACTTTCAAAAACAGTGACGGGCCAAAGGTCCTATATATCCTACATAAGTAAAGAGATATAAAAGGGCTATTTATAAACCAGAATTAGTATAGGATTCACTACTATTTTTTCCCTCACTGGATTTAGACTACTCAGAAAAATAAATCATAGGCAGTTAAAGACAAGCTCCAACGCAATTCAGAATTGACTACTCACTGGATTTTTCCTTCCTCTCGCCCACATGAAAAAGGGAGTGTATTCATATTTACTACTGTTTACTGGAAAATATAGGAATAAATATTTGAAGCATTACCTGAATACAGAAACGAACAGTATAAATCCCCTCCTCATTGTATTCAGGTGTAATGATCACTTCAGATATTCTAGAAACCTCGGCAAGAACAGCCACAGCACTTAGAAACCAACAGTCACCGAGTCGGCCCTGCGTAGACAATAGAAACTTACATTACAAAACTACATATTGAACTAGTTGAAAGAGCAACAAAAGTTACAAGTTGAACCAAGGCAACTAACCTGACAAACATCAGATGGGTTTGCAGTTCCAGAAATTAAGCATGGCTGAGAATCTATATGACCCTCTTTCACCAGCTCAGTAGGTCTCATCCATTCAGAAACAACCTACAAAGACACTACATTAAGCAATATGAAGACAATCTTGGAAACATAAGCATAATTTGATAACTACAGCACCTGCAACTTTGAAGGGGGGTCATCTGGATTAATGAATAAAGACTCATCATTTGGAGGGAAATCTTGGTCAGTAAAATGAACCTCCCCCTTGGCAGAGAGAGCTTCTTTAACAGCCAATTCAACAGATAGCATCCGCTGGTTTATCTCTTCTTGAGTTTCTATACGCGGCCTTCTAAATCTTCTCGCAAAAGAATCCACTTCAAGAACAACATTCTCACGACCAGATCGCTTTTTCCTTCCACTGGAATATTGACCATCCCAGTCCACGTCATCCCTGTCATACAGATCTACATCTGCAGGACCACTGTCCCACTCATCAAGCTGCAAAATAATATATCGTTAGTAAAACATGGACAGAATTCATGCATGTTGGAAAATATTGAGTTTAATAGGACTGCGATGAAGACAAAAGTTCTTTTAACATACTCTAGAAGGCGAATCACCCCATTGCCAATTATCTTCAGGATGATAAATCATACTGTAGTCAGGTATACCCAGGTTAGCATGAAGAGAAGCTACTTCATCTTCTGTCAAGCACCTTCCCCAGAAGAAGATATCCATTAAATGCATTTTGGATTCCATTCCTTCACTGTCTGATCTTCCGAATGCATCCACGTCAGTAGGAGGTTTTACACCCACCCAGACTTCAGTTCCTGGCTCCCAAATACCACTGGCTGCAGGGAATGGTAAATTTGCCAAATATCCATCAAAACCACCATCCAGAAAACAAGTTGCTTCGCCCAGGTCAGCATCAATAGTCATAGTCACAATATGCCACCTGTGAACCATATACAGAAAAAAGTACAAAATCTTTATTCTGGTAATTGAATTCGACATGTAAAAGACAATTAACCATCAACTAAGCAATAAAATCCAGAGTTTTAGTATTACAATTGAACACAACTCTATCTTGACTATTTCTGGTAAATAATCCTCATGTCATCCAAATATATCCTTGATGAGAAAATATTGGCATACAGGAAACAAAGAGCGATAGAGGAATTTCACATGCAGTTCCATTCAGCAAAAACAATTTTTGTAATGATAAGTGGTTGGCCAAGGTAGCATATTAACCAAAAGAGGTTAAACCACATTGTTGGCTCCCCAACCCCATTACCAATGATTGACAAACACCAAGGACCTTTATGAAATTAACACACACCTTCCATCGGCAACACTTGTTCCACTTATGCTCCATTCTTTTGCTACCGTTGATTGCCTATCACTTTTAGTGATTATTCTGAGCCCAACTTGTCCTGCTTCAATGCCTTGTTCTGAACCGGCAACCAGGAGTTCCCAGCACACTTGTTTCTGGAATTCAGTAGCCAAGAGGCAAACTGGTCCGGATTCAGGCTGAATCATTACTGCAACAGAAAAGCTGACCTTCCGACTCCGACATAAAACTGGATCAAGTTCACCACAGTGTTTTCCACTTGAAGTTGCTTCATCATCGAGAACACACACAGCCCCTACCACCCCAGTCTGTAGAAAAAACAAAAACAAGTTTCAGTGGTGGAACCAGACGTGTATGGAGAAATCAGACGCTAAAAGCCAACAAATGATAACCTGGAGAGCCCGGCGTGCCAATTGAGCCCGGCGTATACGACATGCAATGTTTGCAACTCTTTCCCTGGCAAAGGAATCATCCAGAACAGAGTCGCCACCAACAGCACGCACTGCAGCTGCCATTGCAGCTGCTTCTCTACTGCCTGCATTAGGAATCGAAGATAAGAGAGACAGTTCTATCTCTTTCCACTTGCGTTCTTCCTTTTCCAACAAAGCCTTTCTCCTCTCTTTGCCCCTTCCTTCCTCTTCTCGTCTCTGTATGAAAATTTCCTCTTCCATCTCTTTTTCCCTTAGGTAACTGTAAACATAATTGCACATGAGGGGAAAAAAAAAGGCAGAAGAGAACTTATAAAAGGAAGCACATTATATATGAAGAAATAGCACCTCTCCTGAATTAGTTCAAACTGCCTTCGATCCTCAGGTAACCACTTTTTAATTTTCTTGGCACTTAAATCTGAAAGGCCAATACTATCGAGAAAAAGTCTCAAACGGACTTCATCCTGTCACGGCAAAGGGGCATTGTTAGTAAGCAGATATTTTACATGCATAAGCCTATGTAACGCACGGCTTCTCTACCTGCACTCTTTCCGCTTTAGCTGTCAAACCCAACAACAGAAGCAAATAGCCACCAAATTTATCCCACATATACACCCATTCTGTATCAATTGCCTCCTCCAGAGCCAAAATACGTGCATGAGCACACAGTTCTCGCCTACTACCCATATCAGTGGCTGCTTCTTGGCGCATATTCAATATCCTTTTCATCCTAGATAAGAAAGAACCTGCAGCTAACTCCTCATTTCTCAAACGATCTCTCAGTTTCATAACATCTGCTCTAGGAAGCACAAAATTTCCTGCTCTGTCACGCATCATTGTAGGATCTCCAACTAAAAGAACAGCTGAACTAGCTGATCTCTGTGGTGCTGAGTATGTTCCAGAAATAGCATTTCTGGTCTGCACATCAATTAGAAATATGTCTCACACACACACAAAAAAAAAATCCACTGTTTTCTTATATGAAACAAACTCCACAAAATGAAAAATAATTGGTCATTTGATTTACAAGTTATTGAAAGATGCCAGCCCAAATTAACAGTGATCGAAAAATAGTACCATACCATGAAGTTCTTATCATGCAGACCTAGTGAACTACAAGGGGGCTTTAACAAGAAAAGGGAACAGATTCTAGATTGGTAGGATAGGGAAATCTTTCTATTTCATGAAATGTGGAGGCAGAGAAATGGTGCAATGGATGAAAAAGGTGCATCTCAAATTGCAAAGACAACCTGAGAGGAAAATTCTAGGAATTCCTGAATACCCGGAACTGCCGGAAGCATTCAATGGAGGCATTTGCAGGAATATAAAGAACTGCATCTTGTATTGTATAGTTAATTAGTTAACAAAGGGGTGTAGTTTGAAAGGAGGGAGAAGAAAACTAGCTTCAGTGAACAATCATATGTCATACAATCAACAAAGTGCCACTAGTTTATATTAGCAGGAGTCTTTGGATATAATCACACCTTTGTTGCAGATCGAGCAATAGCCTGAACTACAGTTTCCTTACTGAGGAAATGAACAGCATCCTCCATCATCTGAATGTTAAAATGGAAATCTCATATACACCAGCATAACGGCAAAAACTTCTAATGTAAAATAACTTAGAATAAATGAGATGCATGCGGAAAATCTAATTCTAAAAAATTCAACACACCTGAAGAGTCAAACAAGGACGAGAGACAGCAAACCCAAAGGCAACAACTAGGGTTATCGCAGAAACAGCAGCACCAGCAAAAGGTGGATAAATTTTAAGACTAGCGACAACGCCCCACCCCTCGGTTGCCAAAGCAATTGCATAGAGCACAAGAAAAGCACCACTGTAGGGAACATGGCAGTTCATCAGCATTTTAAGAAACAATCGCCATTTTCCACATAAGAAGAGAAGGTGCACCAGCAGAGAAATGATTATTTAATCTTAACCACCATAATCTAAGACAAACCTGACATTCTTCCCACAGTCGGCATGGGCATCATATACATAAACAGGAAGCACTCTTGGAGAATATACCACTATTGGGGGAGAAAGAAGGACCTACCAAATGGAGATATTGCATATGCATGCATAAGTAAAAATAGAGAAGGTTAACAGAGATACTTCTCCTATTGAAAAGATGGTAAACGAAGGGTATATGGATTCAATACTGTATGATGGCACTGGAAACTTACAGTCAATGCTCTTCCAGCAAGAAGGAACAAGAATGAAAAATAACCAACTGAAGCTCCAATAAAAGCTTTGCCTGAGAATAAAAAGATGAATTATACACCTTTGGAATAGAATGACTAACGCTGGAGAATATAAGGGAACAGCAAGAAATTTGAAGTTACCTTCAAACCGTCCCAGCCAAAATGCAGCCAAAGCCAAAAGAAAGGCAAGAAAACAAACGAAGAATGTCTGTGCCCTTGTCAAGTAGAAATTGTTTGAAGCCCAAAGGTGAATGGCACCAATTGCAAGCACGATCAATAGCAGAACCAGCAGAAAAGCCGCCCCTATCTGTGGAAGAGAAATACCAGCCAACTTGTCAAGCCATGCACTTGATGAAGTACAGGAAAAATAAAAACCATAAATGAGATGTAATTCCACTCACTGTCCAAGGTTTAACTAAAACAATAACAGCTGATATTGCACATAGCAAGAGAAGAAGACCAATATCAACAAAAATATAGACACCACGAGAAAGTCTCCAGTCATCATCCTTCCTGTAAATATGTGACAATCCAAATTAGCATTCCTAGATAATAGCCTCTAGCATTAGGAAACTGAGGCCATAAAATAGGCATCCGTGCTCACCATTTAAGCAAGCCACAACTCAGAAATAGCAATGCTGGAACGCACAGCAGTGGAAGTAAAGCAGCCAGAAAATCAACATTTGTTGGGATGTTGTCAACACGACTGTTAACAACCTTCACGTAAGACAAACCAGAAAATGCCACAAGAACAACTACACCCATGCAAATAACGCAATTCAAAGAAAACACAGTCAGTGAAATATCAGTAGCGGCAACAAATTGTAAATAGAAAAACATGTCACAAAGCTTACCAGCAAAAATAACTAAACATATGCCAGAAGATATTGAGAATCGGTAAGTTGAAAACCATGATATTACAGGTAGGACACCCGTAACAGCTAAAGTGATTGCTGAAGCCACCAACCAGCCAAGGTACCAAGATGATGCATAAGGAGATGCATAACTTCTCTCCACACCATTCCACCCCTTGTATCTCAACTCTTCTAATGGCTCAGCAGTTACAATCACACCCAGAGATATTACAGATGCAGCAAAGACTGATATGCAGATGAGAAACATGATACCCTGACCAAAGAAATAGAAGCTTTGTAATTCAAATTCAGATCACATGAAAGAAAGTATATCATAAATAAGATTGGAGAGCAAAAGAAAGGGTGTAGTAGAGGAGATTTAGTAGTCATAATAATAAAATATCAGCCATGAAAAAGGTTGTAATCAAACATGAAGCAACTTGCATAGTGAAATTTTTCAGCAAAGCAACAGCTCATGCATAAAAAAAAATTAAAATAAAATAATAATAATAATATTTAAAAAAAAAAAAAAAAAAAACAGGCCTTGATGAGAATGGGTCACTCAACAATGGCAAATACAAAAAGGCAACATTCACCCATCTCCACTCGATAAGTCAATATATGCTAAAGTTCACAGATAACACCCTACCCACAGTGCACTAGCCCTGTCTACCAATGCAAAGATCAATAAAGTCACCTTTTACCTAGAAAATTACCCATCCTAGAAAGTGTAGGAGGAATAGGAATACTATATGGCAAAAATAAACAGACAGAAAGAACAAAAAAAAAATTATCTTAGCAACCCATTATAACAATGCTCTTTACACTATATACAGTCTATTTGGTTACTTTGAGACCTTGAGAATTATCTTATCTGACCAAGCATTATAGGAGAACCTTTTTGATAAAGACATAACTCATGTTGATTTATGCCAGCTAAGCCTTTTAAATTTACAGTCATGAGTGGAGAAGGACAGTCCCAGACCCCTTCTCTTAAGAGACACTGGACAGATTAAAGTATTAAACACTTAGAATAAAAAACTGAACTAATCCCAACATGACAGAAGGGATTATCACCAGCAGTTCTTCCTTGAGCAATAACTATCTAAATATTTATAGAAAAAATCAAACATAGAGAAAAATTATTAGTGAGAGCTTTTGAAGCAAACAGGAAATACGCAAGTAGAGAACAGATATGCCAACCTCCTTTCTTCCCGGTGCTTGATGGTTTCCAGTTCTATTGACAGATTCAGATAGAGGAATCCAGAAACTGTAGCCATTGTGAATCCATATTGGAACGGCCACAGAAAGGCACGCAACCATCAGAGGAACAGTCAATGACAATCCAAGAAGAACCGATGATTTGCTGCATAACACCATCAAGTGTCAATCGTCAAAAATTGTAAAATTCTTTATTAGACTGAAGAAACTTGAAAAGCGAAATGTGACAGAAGATTGGTAAAAGGCATCATTGTATGGGCGTTTTATGTCACTCCACACTTGAACAAGGGAGGCCTGTGAGGTAAAAGACAAGGATTTATGGTCCAGAACCAAGAAACAGGGCCAGTATGTGAACATAGGCTAAAAAGATCAAGAAAACACAAAAAGAATACATGAAAAGAAGATTTTAATGCCAGTGAGCTTAGGATTGAATGGCTTATTTGAACACAAGAATTACCCTATAAATTTGCAGAACATACCTCAAGAAAGACAGAAGCAGGCCCACACATGTGCTTAGCAACCAAGCAACAAAACCATACTGGAAAAATAGAAAGCACAATTAGAAATCTCAAGTTTTTTTGTATAAATCACAATGAACAATGACATATAGTATCCAATTAGACTTCATCATATAACACTTGAATGGAAAATGACATGTGGCTTGATTATGAAGACAATGCTGAATCACTGAGCATCAAATTAAGGTCAGAAAACCTCAAAACAGCACACAGAAAAGAACATTAAATTAGAAAGAATGGTAAAGAGCTGACAAAGTTAAAATACAGAAGCACGAAATGGGAGAGGTTATCCCTACAAGTGTTGGACAAATAGCTGAAGAACTGAACAAGAATGGACATTGTATTAGTACCTTGCGGGGTTTAGCTGTCATAACCATCTCTTCTACTTGCAGAGACCGGAAGTAGGCCATGATTGAACAAATAACAGGTGATAACAGCAGCACACAAATGCCAAATTCAAACTGATAAGAAAAAAAAATATCAGATTCAGAATAAGTACTCAACAAACTGAAAATGCAAAATTATGATAACTGACCTAGAAAAGACAAATCTGAAAAATCAAAAGTTATTTACCTGCTGATGTGCTGCATTAACAAGTTTAATGGTCCTTGGGCGGAAGAACGCCACGATCACAGTTTCAAGAATAAACATCAAAGTAAACAGGACCCAAGCTCTTTCTGGAGTACCTGCAGTATGGTGTAAAACTAATCTACAAAGCTGCAGCCACCTTTCCAACCCTTGGAGTCTCAACTCATCAGAAAATGAAATTTGAAGAGGCAAGGTGTTGTCAATACTATTAGAATCAATAATAGTAGCATCATTGTTGTCAGGGTGATCTCTATCAGCATCCAAACTGCTTCTTTGTAGCAATGCAAGGATAGTTGGATCCAAATTCTTCTCCTTCAACATCATTGCAAAATTAGGATCCAGCCCTTTATTTTGCAACAAGTTGGTTAATTCACGATCTCCTTGTTTACTTCTCTTCTTAAGTATAGCGGCAATCCTAGGGTCATTCAGCTTTTCTTGATATGCAAGAGCAAAATTAATATCCAAAAGATGGTTTACTGATGTAGATGTGCTTGACTCATAGCCTTGGCTGTCAACAACACCACTAGGACATACTGCAAACGAATTGCTAGGATCAAAGTTCTTTTCTGTGAAAGACGTTCCTACATCAGGATCTTGAATGATAGAACGGCAAGAGTTAGTACGTATCGCTATACTTGGCCTTCCACTATCAATACTCTTCTCGCTAGTGATACCCTCATGGGAGCTAGTGGTTCGGCAAAATATGGCATTGTTCCAGCTACCAGCTTCACCAGTGCATTGCATTGCACTTTTGCTTGTCATTTCAATCCCATTACTAAGATGTGCCACTTCAGCACTACTACTTCTTTTTACACTAGAACCGCATCCCTCCGAAGAACTAGATGAACTATTCTGTTCCTTCCTTCGGAAACTCTCTCGCAGGCGAATTACAGTGCCCTGCAAGGCATCCCTTCGAGCAGCTGAAGGATTGGTAGCCAAAAGGTGGCGAGCAACGGCAGCTCCTAAGAGCATTGAAGCTACAACGACATAGCTAATGCAATGCCCCAGATACCTGAAAAGAAAGCATCGTGAACGATATGAATGCACCTATCAGAAAAAATGCCTTAAGAATGGATAAATAAATCCTGGAATATGAAGCAAACCAGTAATGCACTCCAAAGCATATGAGAAAGATACGAGATGTCCCAGCAATAAAAAGGGCAGCAACACGACTTTGAAGTAGCTCAAACCCATACAAACATGCTCCCATATTCCAGTCTGCAAAGAGAAAATTCCACAAAAAAGACATAGGAGTCAAGAATGTTTCTTCAAGGGCTCTGATTTGATTATTGAATAAAAAGCCCAATGTACACAAAGCAACGTAGACACACCAAGAATAATTACTGCAGCTGAAGTAATAGCCCCCAGCCACTTTCCCTCTTTGGCTGTTAGACCATATAAAACTGAGTATGCGACGAGCACCACAAGTGAGCCAAGGTAGAGAACACCAAGATGTGAAGCCCTGTAGACAAAAACATATAACAGGATAAAGCACTCAACATGCATATGGAAGCTTTGGTTCCTAAGAAGGGGTGTGTATCACAATCTCCTACGTAGAAGAGTTTGCACGCCCAGGAAACAGGATACTTCTAACAAGATTTTAAGCAGATACCTCTAACAAGATAGCACTCACATTTAAAAGAAACAAAGTTAAGCAGGAAATAAACAGGCTGGGAAAAATGGAAATCACTCATTAATACCTAAGCAAAGTCTAAAAGTTAGAAGGAAATGAAAAACGACCAGGTACTTGCCTACTGGTTTGTCGAGGATACAACGTATTGGGATCAGGTGTCTCTGGCGAGCAAGCAACAGGGCCCACCTCAATGCAATCAGAATAAGCATATTTATATGCCTTCCGCACATATTCATCCACATCCAATCCATTTCCTGTAACGATTGACACCAGAAAAACATCAATAACTATAAAAGGTTCCTCCGTAAAAGAATACAAGGTACAAAAACAACCAAGGTTTACACATTCATTCCCCGAACAAGTCGAGAGGATGTTTCTAAAAGACCCATAGCTATTGGAAAACAAAGGTAAAGTGCAAATGAAGGTAAAGATACATGATTGAAAAAAATAAAAGATGGAAGATGAAAGAAGATTGCTCAGTATAAGATACGAGTATTAATTAATCAGATCAATCCAGTCACAACATACCCTTCATATGCGAAAGAAAACATAGTAAAAACATAATGCAGAACATGTAGCTCAATAAACACGGCAATTAAAAGAAAGATTACCATTAAAGAGCATTCTGCAAATAAACAGCATATTGATTGCTAATGCAATTGCCGATACACCAAAAAAGAAGCCTGAAGGGGAATATCTCTCGGAAGCATTAAAGCCTGCTGTCACGTATACAGCACAGAGTTCATAGGCACAAAGCAATGCAACAGCAAAGAGGAGGAGAAAAGCAACAGCCCCTGTCAACACAGCAAATATAGTGCTTAGACAGCATAATTTAAAAGCATTCTCCGGAGAAAACCTGAAATGAATGGCCAATGGAACTTTTATTTCATGCAATGACATTCAAGACAATTCCTCTTAGCTCCATGCTGAATTAAAATTTAGAGCAAAATAGATAGTTATGATGTGTGGAAAACTTCCTAATCAAGTATAAAAACCGTGAAACAGACAAGTTAAAATCTAAATCCAATCATTCAAATCCTT